>JAJEJO010050835.1:0-45544 GCA_020662805.1 Glaucomys volans | reverse complement strand
GAGCAGGTCCAGGGCTGCAGGGTGGGGGGTGGGGGCTGCGGGTCCTCCCCAGGAAGGGCCACCAGGGCCGCCGTCAGCTGCAGGCACCTTCCCTCCGGGCGGCCTCTAGTTGTCACTGAGCAGGAACACCCTAGAAGCGTGTGCTGGGGTTCTGAGCACAGTAGGAGCAGAACTTCTGTGTTGGTGGGACCAGGGTGGCCAGGCTGCTGCCGTGGCTCACGTGGTGGCCAGCGTCGCTGTCCGCTGCTTCGTGGGAAGGTGTGTGCGGCCTGCTGGGTGAGAGATGGCTGTCCCTCTGCGTCCATGTGACCTGCTCCTTTCACACTGCTGGAGGTTTCTAGAAAGAAGAAAGGCCGCTCCTGTGTGAGGGGCTGGGCAGCCCTCTGGGGTGGAGGGGAGGATGTGTTTATACCCCTGATTAGTAGCATTGTTTCACCTTTTGTTATAAACAATGTGACCAGGGTGAAAATCAGGAAAAAACACAGGTCACAAGGACGCCACACCATCTGCAAACTGGGTTAAGCTGCTGCTTTGTGCTCCAACTCAGAGACTTAATTATTATTTTTACATTGAGAATGGATTTATATAGAGTCTGTTTTTAATTCTCTTCCAGTTGAGGAAAATGAATCCATCTCTGAAAATAATGTATGATTTAAGATAGTTTTGTTCATTTTAGCTTTTATATTCTATTAAAGTGTTTCCCAAACCCATGAAAGAACTCCCATGCTTTCATAGAGAAAGAAGACCGTGGCTAAGAGGAGAGGACTGCATGGCCAGGGATGGCGTCACTGCTGGGAGTGTTTGATGGTGACCGCTGTCCTCTGGCTCCCTGGGTCCTTCATCCTGTGGCTGTTGTGTCCTCAACCTAAGAATCCTTGAAACAATCCAGGGGAAAGAGTAGCCAGTGCACAGGATGTCCCTGCACCGTCCCAGCTCCCAGACACTTTCCTGCGATTGTCCCTGGGATGCTGCTAGGGCCCGGTTCCCACTGGCAGGAGCTCATGATAATGGGGCTTCCAGAAGCAGGTCTGGATTGTCCATCAGAGCCTTGTCCCCTGGCAGGGGACACAGAGACGAGGACTCTGCCAGTACCGCAGGTGGTTGATAACAGGCTCAGACAGGGGATGCACTGCGGTGACCCTGGTGACACACTTGCATCTCTGTTCCCTGAGGTCACAGAAGCGCTCCCTCAGCCCCTGCAGACTGCTGAAGGGATG
Organism: Glaucomys volans; assembly: GCA_020662805.1. NCBI lineage: Eukaryota > Metazoa > Chordata > Mammalia > Rodentia > Sciuridae > Glaucomys > Glaucomys volans. The sequence goes on along the minus strand of JAJEJO010050835.1, from coordinate 44,327 downwards.
GTGCCATGGCCAGGCCGTGGGCCGTGGCAGGAGCTGCTGCCAGCGGGAGTCCTGGCCGCTGTGGGCTGGGCCGTGGGCAGGCGCTGGTGACGAGTCCTGAGACTCCCGTGGTGGTGGCAGCCGTGACCAGCTGCACTGAGTGCCTGCTCTCCCCCAGAGGCTGCGCCACGACCTGGAGGAGTTCCGTGCGTCCTTCCTGGAGCTCCTGGGCAGCTGTCGAGACCAGTACCGTGCCCACCTCTCTGCAGTGGTGGCTGTGGCACAGAGGGCGCAGCTGGACAGGGAGGCCGAGCAAGGTGAGGCAGCCCGCAGGGCCAGTGGGCCTCGGACAGCCTGTCCTACCTGGCCGCTGCTGCCTCCCTGGCAGGACCAGGTCACTCCTGCCCTCGACTGCGACCTCGCTGAGCCTGCATGCGCCTCGAGTCTCAGAGTCGGACTGGGGTGGGTCCCCCTCCATGTGTCCCCAGCGACTGCTTGCTGTCAGGTGGTCAGCACGTGGTGTCACCCTAGTGCGGGCCACATGGCCACTGCCGCCCATGTTCTGTGGCTCAGCCGGAGACACGTCAGCAGGATGGGGGCATCGGCCTCCCTGTCCCCCTGAGGGGTCGGCTATGGCCCTGGGGTTCTGCTGGGCAGGCTGTGGTGTGTCCAGAGGCCAGGGGCCGGGGCTCCACTGCAGCCTCTGCAGGGACTGGGTCAGCAGGTCCCCGCAGGGCTCCGTGTGTGTGCTGCTGTCGCCGTGTGACTTGTGTGCATGTGGTGTGTGGTTGTGTGTGCATGGTGTGTGTAGTGTGTACGTGGGGTGTGTAAGTGTGTGGTGTGCATAGATGTGCACGTGATGTCTGTGGTGTGCATGGTGGCCTCCAGGGGGTGCACCAGGCGGCCTCCCCGGGCTGCTCCCTGAGGTGTCCTGTCCAGTGGTCTCAGAGGTCCTGGCTGGCCGGCTGCCCGGGCTTCTTCTGCCCTGCAGTCAGCTCTTCCCACAAGTGAAGCCTGGACACACCTGATGCTCAGGCAGTTCATCCCACAGGACTGTCAGGGGAGCAGGCCCGAGGCAGAGTCGGGGTCAGCTGCAGAGACCCTGTTCAGGGTGGGCTTCCCTCCATGCCTGGGCTGTCTGGCTGGGCCGAGAGTCTGCCCTGGCCAGACCAAGTGTGGCACCGGAGTCACTGGAGCAGCCTGGCTGTGTGGACCTTGGCCTGATGGAACTCCACGTGGGCAGCAGACCCTTGGATGGTGGCCATCTGGGCTCCTGGGCATGCTGGCCCTGCTGCTTCTGCACTTGGTCCCAGCATGGAGTGAACAAGCTCCTGCATCCTCACCTCCTGGCGGGAGGGTCACCTGCCTGGACAGGGAGGGAGGTGGAGGCCCAGGTCAGCACTCACAATGGAAGAACTGGGAGTCAGACCTGCTCTCCCTTGCTCCGGCTCTTCCCACACAGAGGGGTCTCTGGGAACCTCAGACCCCCAAGAGCAGGCCTGCAGGGCTGGGCCGTGGCTCCACGACTCCTGGGCAAGGTCCCTGCCGTTTGTCCTGGGGCATGTCAGATGTGAAGGGCAGCTGGCCTCGCTGTGAAGAGGAAGCCGTGTGATCTGTGGATAGCAAGGGTCTCCTTGCAGAATACCCTGACCCGCGGCCCGCTGTCCTTCCAGCCTGGCGGTCCAAGGCCCTTCATCTGGAGCAGTCCTTGCAAGAGGTGGAGGAGCGCTGCCACCTGGAAAAGCAGAGGAGGCGGGCCCTGCACAACAGCCTGCTGGTGAGCACTGGGCGGCCACCAGCTGTCAGCTGGACCTGGGCGAGGAGACAGAGTGCAGAAAACATGTGAGGGGTGGAGGACACAGCCAGAGGCGGGCCCGAGTGTGGAGTGGAGAGGCCAGCTAAGGTCAGCGCTGGGCACCACATCCCCCCTCACTCAGACATCACTGGCCACTCTGGCTGCTCGGGTCTCCATGGCATGGAGAGGTGTTCCTGGCCCAGGCCACACAGGACCTATGTTGGGGTCACATCAGCCCTGAGAGCTGCAGGAGCTAGCCGGTGGGAAGAAGAGTGGAGTTGGGGTGCTGAGGCAGGAGAGCCAAGTTCCCCCAGCTGGGTGCTGAGGCAGGAGACCCGAGTTCCCCCAGCTGGGACACTGAGGGCAGGAGACCTGAGTCCTCCAAGCTGGGGTGCTGAGAACAGGAGACCCGAGTCCTCCTGGCTAGGGAGCTGCAGAGGTCTCTGGGAGGTGCGGAGGACCCAGCCACCCTTCCCCACAGCCCCTAGCCGCTTTCCTCCAGGCCCATTAACGAGACCTCCCCACTGCTTCAAAGACACAGGATCTGGGATTCAGAAGGTGAAGGCCAAGACAGTTCCCATTCAGCACTGAGGCTGGCCAGGGAGGCTGGTTTGTTGCTAACCTCCCCCGTGAGGTCAGACCGGTGGTGCTAAGCCACAACCACCTCCTGCTCCCAGGCTTGTGCCCCTGGGTGCTGGGCTCCCACAGGTGACCAGTTCTCTTGGGCCTAAGACGCAGTTGAGAATCATCTGACTCAGGCAGTCATGCAGCTCAGAGCTCAGGAGCACATCTGTTGGGGCTCGGGGCACCCTTACTCCATGGCACCCCAAGCCGAGCCAGCACTGCCCCTCTGGGCTGCCAGGGACAGTGTGGGATTGAGGGGTGAATCACACTTCTGAAGATGGACACAAGACCAATTTGGAAGGACTGATGGTGCAGGATCCTGAGTCTGGAATGAGTTTAGTCTCCCAGGAGCCTCCCTGCATGGGTGGTGTGCAAACAGGGCGCTGGTCTCAGCTTCTGTGGAAGCTCAGGAGGCTGGAAATCAATCCACACTGTCCCTTACCTGGTTCTCAAACAGTAGAAGCAACCTTAGTGCAGAGCCTGTTGAATTCGCTCGTCATAAACCAAAGACGAGGCTTTAGAATGCACTGCCCAGAGTTTCTAAGAGGCAGCAAGAGTCACTCCCTGAGAGCAGCAGGCGTTCGCAGGAATGCAATGTTCAGGTGTTCAGTCAAGGAACTGTGACCGGTGTGGAGTGCTGGTCTCCAGCCAGGCACGCCAGAAAGTATTGCATGAAATATCTGTGGACAGATTGTCCCAGCAGGAGCCGGCTGCCACTTGCTAGGGACCCGTTGCTTACCCAGCGCCCAGCGAGAGGGGCAGTTCACCCCGTGGGCATGGACGGGCAGGGTAGACTCACACCTCCCCATTCCCTCTGCTTCTCATCTGGGAACAGGCTCGCACCTGCAGCAGACCCTCTCCCCGGGGGAATGGCCACCAGGTGATACTGGGAGATGACAGAGCATGTTGGGCACGTAGGAGTTCTGGTTTTGGGGTGGGGGTCGGCAGCCAGTGCCTGGAGAGGACTCAGCTTGGAAGAGATCAGCGTTTCCCAGGGACTGTTACTCTAGGCTCAATGAGACCCTTCCTCCCGCCAGTGGCCTGAGGTGAAGTAGCCTGGGGGTCTCACCTCGCTCCGCCCTGGCCAGCCCCTTCCCTAGGGCCTCTCCCACAGGACCCAGCTCCTTACTCCCAGGCCTCTGCCAGGTCTGTTCCTGAGGGCTCCCTTGCTTTCCCGAGGACAGTTCCTTGATTTGAGGGGTCAGGAGAAGCCGAGGGTTGCCTTTGAGTTGGGTCAAGGATTCTTTGGGTACAAGACACCTTGTGACCAATGGCTGGTGGCTTGATTGCAGTCAGTGCCAGGGCCAGAGTGGCCACGCAAGCCAGGGGATTGCCAGGCTGCAACGACAGGAAGCTCGCAGGTCAGAGTGGTCCTGCCTCGCTCACTCTGGCAGTGACCCACCACATCTGACCGTGCCTCTAGTTTTGGACACCTCACTCAAAGAGGGAGGGAACCAGACTGGGTGGATTTTAGCCATTCAGGACAGTGCTGGGACTTGGCCAGGAGCACCCAGGACCGACAGAGGCAGGTGGGGAAGGCAGGGCCTTCCAGAGGCTGCTGGAGCTGAGTGTGAGGTGACCACCGGTGGAAGGACACTGGCTTCTTCAGTGCCATCCTGCAGCCACAGAGGCAGTGGCGAGCGGTGTCTGAGCACAGAGTGGTGGACGGTCACCCAGCTCCACAGCTGCACTCGGCACTGCTCTCCCGCTCCCCCACGGGGGCAGTGGCTGGCCACCCCCACCAGAGCAGCTCCCGATCCTGCTCCACTCTGCCCTCGCAGCCTCCCTGTGACGTCACCTAGGTGATGCCTGCGCAGGATCAGGGTGGTGGGCAGCAGGGTCACGTGTCTGGACTTGCCCTGAGTGCCTGGTGCGCCCCGTCCAGGGTGCACCCCAAGGCCCCGTGAGTGCTTGTTGCCAGCTGATGGCCACTTGCCAAGGGAACGGATGCGTTAGGTCAGAGTCAGAGAAGCCCAGAATGGCCCTGACCACAGCCACTCTGGGGCAGTCTGGAAGCCACAACCAGTGCAGCAAATCCGCTGATCACAAGAGTGCTCCTCAGTGCCCACGTTGACAGTGGACGTCATTGTTGCAGGAGCTGAAAGGGCGCGTCCGAGTCCACTGTCGAATCCGTCCCTTGCTGCCCTTCGACAGTGAGTGGGACAGCTCGGCCTCACACAGCAGGTGACTTGCTCACGATGTGCGTCTGTGGCCCTGTGGGTGTGGAGGACGAAGGGCAGGACTGGCAGGAGTCTACACACCCCGGCCCCCAGCCCCAGCCCACAGGAGCTTCTGGTGTCGGAGTAGAGCTCTCCTCCAGGGTGGTGGTGCTCGCCGCAGAGCACTGGGCCCTGTGCCCCTGCAGCCTCCCTGTCCCCTGCCTCCCTCGCTTCCCAGCTGGCCCTGCTTCCCCTGCCCCACTCAGGCTCCCTAGCCTCCCCTGCCTCTGCAGCCTCCCCTGCATCAGTCAGGCTGATCTTGTTGCCTGCCTCCTGCTGCCTAGTCCAGCTGGTGTGGCTCTCCTTGTCCCAAGTCCCCCTCATGCTGTCTGCATTCACTCCCCTCTAAGGACCTGGCCCTGGTCTCCCGTGTTCACACTGGTGATTTAGCACTGGCCCGGGAGCCCAATGCACTTTGACTGGTAGCACTGGCAGTTTGTCAAGGACTGGAGACAGGAGAGCTGTGGTGGTAAGCCTGATGTGGCAAGGTTTCTTGGACCTGGCTTCCCGCTGCTCCTGACCTCAAAGTACCCAAAGCAGCTTGCTGTCGTGTTGCATTGCCCCTGAGCCACCCACCACAATGGCCGATGAGATTTAATAAATGCAAATTGAACAAATCAGAAATCGAGATTCTCACTTGTGCTTGCCCCCTTGAGGGGTGATGTGGGCCACTCAGACGCAGGATGCTCCCAGCAGAGCAGGGCCCTTGGCTGCCCAGGCCGCTCTGATTGAGATGTGTTGGACGCAGGGCTCCTGCAGCACTGACGTTGGCGTCACTGTTGCACAGGGCCCTGTTCTGGAGCACGTAGGGACAAAGAACAGAGGCAGGAGAACAAGGCCAAGAGAAAGTGAAGGTGTGGAAAGAAGGAAGGAAGAGTGATGTGCACAGAGAGGAGGCTGAGGCCCGAGAGGACAGGAGCATGGGTGGAAGGACAGGTGGATGCAGGAGAGCTCAGGGCACACCTGAGAGGAGCAGGAATGAATCCAAAGTCCAGGGAGTCGGGTGGGAAGAGCCAGAGACACGAAAGGGACAATGGCCTGGAGGCAGCACGCTGTTTCCAGCAGAGACACTGGGAATTCGGAAAGAAATCACTCTGCCCTGTGCATCTAAATGTCCTTTTATCCCTGCAGCACCGTCTCTCGAGAAGTGGCCCATGCACTGGACGATGTGAGTAGTCCCAGTGTGCCTCGCTGTTGCCAGGGACTTCTGCCCCAAGGTGTCCCCGTAGAGGGAGCTTCCCTGCAGGCCCCAGTGTCTGGGAGCGAGCAGAGGTGGGTGAAATCCAGCCACTTCCTTCTCGAGGCTTCCGCAGTCAGCAAGGATGGCTCTGCGTGTCGGAAGTGCGGGCTGCCCTGTGTGGCCAGCTCCCGACTGCATGTGTGAGGAAGGCTGTCCGCGGCTCCGACTTTGCAGCCCCGAGATGGAGCATTCAGAAAAGTGATGCCTTTAGAAAACTAAAAGCAGTAAGCTGAGTGTGGACTTTGGGGTTTTAATTTGAAACAGACCTGAGTCTGTTTCTCTTTCAAACCCTCTTGCCTCTCAGTTCTATCCACAGAAATGTCTAGAAGTAGCTCTGAGAAGCTGCACCCTCTGGTCTCCAAGCACTGTGCTCCTCGGATGACCTCGTGGAGCTGGGAGTGCACAGGGTGAGCCAGGGCCACCTTTGCTGGCCACAGGGGAAGTACCAAAGGCCACAGCCTTGTCCTGAGAACACAGAACCCACTGGAGTGACCCCCTTGGCACAGGAGGGAACCCAGAGCCCAAGGAGCGCCTGAACAGATGGGAATACATGATCATATTAGAAACTTGGGGTTCATGGTTACTTTTTTTAAATGTCACTGATTACCTTTGCAGGATGCTAGATTACCAATGCATTATTCTCAAAAGTGTGAAAAAAAAGAAGTAGGCATGTTTGCTGCGCTCTGTGGGAAAGGTAGCTCAGGGCCATGGGTAGCTTTGAAGGAATAGTCTTTATAGACCTCAGGCTAATAAACTCAGAGCCGATGCTGAGAGGTGGCCTCTGAATGTCTGAGGGGTGGGGGCCCTGGGTCCCGGGCCTTGTGGCTGCAGTGGCCCCGGGGGCAACAGGTATGCACAGTGGGAGGGAGGACGCCCTGTGCCTCTGAGCTCGGACACCTCGCTGCAGACGCTGGGACCTTGTGATGGGTGCAGGTTGACAGGGCTGCCCCCAGGGCTTTCCCTGCTGCAGTGACACTGCTCCTGGACAGGTTCCCTCTGTCACAGCGAGGAGAAGAAACACCCAGATGCTCCAGAACGGTCCCCAACGTCGCAGCACAGCAGCACAGACTCCGTGGCTGCAGGGTGCGTCCCGTGGCCGGGGGCGCCCTCCCAAGGAAGCTCACCAGAAGCCAGCAGAGACATGGGAATCGCCGCTGCACCACGCCTGCCAGGCAGGACCTCTGCCCGAAGTCCAGCCTGGGCCCAGCACTTGGTGGGCGAAAGACAGCCATGCGGAGAGGAGCGCTGAGGCTCCCTGAGCAAGGTCCACATGACACAGGCGGCCACATCAGGGCATGGAGAGCAGGCACGGCAGGGCCATGCTTTATGTGAGGCTGAGCAGAGAGCAAGGGCCAGGAGGACACACAGACTTTGGTGGGAGGCTGAACAGAGAGGAAGGGCCAGGAGGACACACGAACAGGCCCATCCCAGGCCCATCCATGCCTGCAGGGGTTTCTCCCGCCTGGACGCCTGTCTCTGCAGAGCGTTTCCCTCCTCCTATGCAGGGGGCAGCTGGCCGGTGGTTCCACCTGCTGCCCTTGGGAAGAGAAGCTGCTCAGATGCTCTCTTGTGCCTGCCTTCAAGTGCCTTCAATGGCAAAGAACCCTGGTGCCAAAGTGACACATTTGGGGACGCAAGTTGTCCCTGCTGTGGTTTGCGTGTGGCTTGGGATGTCCCCAAGAATTTGTGTGCTGGACACTTGGTTCCAGTGGGGCCTATTGGGAGGAGGTGGGATCTGGAGGAGGAAGGGCTTGCTCAAGGTCACAGGCTCCACTGGAGGGACCTCGTTGGTGCCTGTGGATCAAGAGTGAGTTTTCACAGAGCCAGCCTGGGCCCTGAACCCCTCTCCCTCCTGTTCTTCTGCATCACTTCTGTCCCCACCATCATGCACATGCTCACTCTGATGGCATCTGCCATGTTTGAGTAGCCAGAGGTCCTCACAGAGGTCAAACTGAGGGGGCCAGCTGATCTTGGACTCCTAGCCCCCAAAACTGTGAGCCACGTTAAGCTCTTTTCTTCACGCGTCACTCGACCTCTCCTCAAGTCTGCCGTCGTGGGAACAGGACGTAGACTAGGCAGCTGCCTGTCCGATGGCTCCGATTGTACGAGGGGCGATGACCAGCGTGCTGTGTTTTACCGTCCTTATCAGCGAAGACAGGCTGTGGGTACAGATGAGCTGTGTTGTCTGGTTTTGAATTTAGCCATGCTGAGAACAGGGAGGTGGATCACGCAGAGCAGTCATAAGACAGGACCGGCCGCACGCAGGTGTCTGACGCAGGACGGCCGTGCGTGCTGGACATCTCCAGGGGTGAAACGTGCCGAGCGTGTGCTGCACTTGGCACCCAGAGAGCAGGCGCAGTGCTGGGAGTGCGAGCGGCCTTGGTGACCGACTGTGACCTGGAGGCACCATGTCACGGGGTCACAGTGGCCGCCGGGAGGATTTCTACGCATCTCCTGGTGTCTTCATAAGGCCTGCTGCGCCTGAACCAGTCTCACTGACACACGTCCTGAGCTTTAGCAGCTCTTCGGTTGTAGCCGATGGTTGATGGGCTTGTTTTTCACATAGAGGCCAAGATATTTGTTAGAGCCGTGTCAAAAGTCCCTGTGGCCGTCTCTGGAAAGAAACTCTTCAAAGGTCCTTGTTAAGGAGTTTTCCCTCCATCCCTGGAGGCCCCTGTGCTGCCTCGGGGCCAGTCACACCCTCACTCCTGGGCTGGTCCCAGTGGCCCAGAGCGTGGGGCCTTCGCCGTTGGCATTCTGGACGGCCTTTGTTTTCTGGTGAGAAGATGCCTCTTCAGCCAGAGAGGCCTGGCCAGACGTGTGGCCAGGGCCCCTCCGTCAGCTATGCCTCCTGTTCCATCTGCCCAGCTGACCTCCCCAGGCCCCACCCGCATCCCACCCAATCCTCACATCTGGGGAGGCCTGAGTCTTTGTTTCTTACCCAAACAAACAGGAGCACATGGCTTTTGGCTGGGGCGTTTGTGTCCATGTAGGAATGCCACCTGGGCCCTGTGCTTGATCTACCAGGCCTGCCTGGTAAGGGCCTGTGAGTCACTAAATCTGCTGAAAGAGCAAGGTCAGCTGTGCGACCTGTGCCCCTGCTCCCCGGCTGTGCTGCTCCTCGGGATCTGAGGCCCTGCTGTGGGGGACGTGTGGCCAGCCCTCCGCATGTAGTCAGCTGGAGAATCTGGTCCTGCCTCATTCCTAGGTTATTTATTTGCAGTTTTTATTTAACTCACATCTACTTGTTGATGATCAGAGGGGGAGAGCAGGTGGGGCTTTGTGTTGAGCTCCCGCCGAACTGCTACCCGGGGTCCTTGTTACTGTCTGACCCAGTCCAGTCCCCTAACGAAGTGGGCAGAGTCTGTGAGTCATGTGACCCAGCTATAGCTGCCAAGGTGCTTGATGGGGTAGGCAGTCAGCACGCCCAAGGGCCATCTCGTGACCTGAGTCCCTAGATCCTTCCTGGACCACCTTTTCTTCTCTAACTCAGCTCCTGGCCTCAAACTCCCCTAGTCAAGCCTCCCGGCCTCCCCTGGGCTTGTACAGCCATCCTGCCTCCTGCGTCCTCCTCCTTCAGACCCCTCTGAGCCTCAGACCCCATATCTCACCGCCATGGGGCCTCCAAGTTCCACAAGTGCACTTCCCACAATGAAAATGTCCAGCGCTAAACCCCTGATTCTCTCTGGATCCACTGCTCGTTGTTTTCCCAGCCAACAAATGGAGACTCAGGCACTGTTGACGGGCCACATCTGGTCCTCTCCGCGTCCTGTGGATACTGCAGTGAACACCACCACTCCTTACTGCCCAGGTCACCCTTTCCACGCCAGGACTGCTCCTGTCCTCCGAACTGGTCTGCTCACCTGCCTAGCAGGGTGTCCTCTCAGATACAGCCTTGGTTCATCACGTCACCTGCCTGCTGTCTGGGGTGCACGTGGGGGAGTTCTGCCCCCTGCATCCACAGGCTCTTCCCTGCAGCCTCTGTGCACCCAGGTCCACATCCCTTCCCCAAAGGCCTTTCTTGAACCAGTGGCTTTGTGGCTTCCCTGCCAAGGTCACTGCCCACAGCCCAGCACTGGTGGTCTTCCATAGATCAGGTTCACAGAGCAGCTGGTGGGCCTCACAGGACTGTCCAGCACACCGACAGGCTGGGCCGGGCTGGCTGCACTCAAGGTGGTCTGAATCTGGAGAGAGTAAGGCCACTCCCCTCGCTCACAGCAGGACTTCATGTCACCTATGTCTGGCAGGACTCAGGGAGTCACAAGCCCTGACTGACCCTGGATGTGGCTCCTGGTGTCCTCTTTCCAGCCATAAAGTTGGGTCTAAAAGGGACATTTTTAGGATCATGATTTAGTTTTGCAAACATGAATCAATTGAGAGGAATTGGAAATTGTTTTGGTAACAAATGTGACTTTTACAGACTTGCAGTCAGATGGGTTTCCATTTCCAGAGATGCAGGCAGAAAGCTGACTGCCCCAGCCAGCTCCCTGTGCTTGACCTCCGCTCCTGCCAGCTAGCCTCCTCAGTTGGCCCGATGGACGGAAGGGATCCTGCTCACCACTGCCTCTCATCGTGTCCTCCAAAGCCCCTCGTCACGGCCCCGTGGGCTGCCTGTGCGCTGGTCACCACTTCTGCAGGGCGCCTCTGGAGTACCTTCCTTTTCCACCGAAAGCTCCTAACGTTTTCTTGTTTCACGGATACTAAAGTCCCAGACCCACAGACCTGAAGGGTTACATGATCTCAAGGCCACAGGCCACTGATGACGCTTGTCCACCACACACACAAGTGACAAGCGCATTCTTTCAGCTGCCTGTCCCTCTGGGACAGGGAACTGTCCTGTGCACAAAGCGGCATGACGTGGCCCCCCAGGTAGGCTCAGGTAGCTGGGAGAAGGGCACTGGGTACCGTCTGCTCCGAGGACCACCTGGGGGTATTGGCAGGCACCTTCCCTGAGGCCCCAGGCCACCTCTGTCCTGAGTGGCCATGAAGCATGTAGGCAGCGTCATCTGGCACCTGGTGTCAGGTGGTAGGCGCGTGGCAGAGCAGGTGGCAGATGTGGGAGGAGGTGTCGTGTTCCTGGCCCTTGGGGATGCAGCCCAGGGCGCAGGGCAGGTGTGGCCCTAGAGGAAGGACTCGGATGAGGCTGAAAATCAGACGTGTTGAGCTGAGGAATAGGACCATCCCAGGTAACCAACGGCCACGCACCAGAAGAGAGGGTTGCTGCCCTGCGGCGGATCCGGGGAGCTTTAGAACTCGTGGAGATGCAGAGCGACCCGATGGCTGGGGGTCCCAGGAGACCTTGCACCCCTCGTGCTCTAGAAGACTCCACAAAGCATCAAGTGACCCGGCGGGAGCGTGGCCTGGGTACAAGGGGCTCCGGGGCCGGCTGCCCATGGGCTCAGCTCTCCGTCTCCTGCCATATGGTCCTCACTCTGCGGGAACGCGCCGCTGGCCACAGCAGCCTCTGCCAGCCCCTCACACCCAGGAGGGACCCTGCTCCTGCTCTGTCCTCGGCTCCCGAGCACATGGAGCGGCAGGCCTGCTCACCCTCAGAGCGTGCCGCGGGAACAGGGCCGAGAATGAGGCGCAGGCCTGCCCATCTCTGGACTCACCTCACTGAGGCCCGTGCCCTGTGCCAGCCTCCACCCCCAAAGGAAGGTGACGGCTGCCGAGGGCCACAGAGGCTCCATGCTGGCCGAGCTGCCCCTGTCCACCCCTGTGTCACTCTCTCTTTCCTCCTTGGGCCTTGAGCACAGACCAGAGTGGCCTTGTCCTGGTGGGGATGAGCCCTCTGCTTTCTTTACTATCACGACTGGGCAACCTGAGAGCTGCCACCTCTGCCAGGTGGTGCATATGGTTCTGCAGTGTCAGGGACCTCGCATGGGGGCCGTCTCCCCGTCTCCAGTGCCCCGGCTCGCTGAGCTGAGTCTGCCCGTCCTCCCTCCTGGTCCCTCTACCACCATCCCACCCTCTGCTGCATGCGTCTGAAGCTCTGGGGACCTCGGCTGGGAACTTGGTGGCACTGGTGGCTTGTGGGTCCCTGCTGGCCACCTTCACTCACAGGCGTCCCTAGGGCCATGGCCAGTGGTGCCTTCCTGCTGGTCTGTGGGCACCGCGGCCTTTCTTCTCTCTCATTCCTCCTTAAGTCATTCACCGTTTCCCTCTCTGAACTTTCCATCGGATCAAGACTCAACCTGAAGCCACACAGAACAGAGGTGCGGGGTAGAGTCGGCACGAGCCGGGTCCAGCAGAGGTCACGGCCCAGACACTGCCCCCAGGTGACCGTGACCTTGCCTCAGCTTTGTCCCCTCAGCTTGGTGGCCAGTGTGCCCCCTGAGCACTGTGGGTCCTGCCCAGCCTCTGCGTCCTCAGGCCCTGCAGCCCTGCCCTTCCTCCAGTGCCTGGGAGCCTGGCTCAGGCCTGGGTGTCGCCCTCGGTCCGACACACCTGAGGCCCTGCTCGTCCTGCTCCCATCCTCAGCACATCCTGTCAGCCGCACGGGCACCAGGCCATCCCTGGAGGAGGTGCCAGGTTGGCAGTGGCCTGAGCTCTCCTGACCCTGGCTGGTGAGAATCTAGCTCCTTCGAGTCTCTCTGTTCCTGGGAACTTGGGGAACACACAGGCGCCCCTGTGCCACCCACCGCAGCTCAAGAGGCAGGCAGGAGAATGCCCGGTTCTTTCCCTTCACGTTCACAAGTAGCAGCCGCTGTCTTCTTGCCCTGTGTGGATCACTGAGCGACCTGTGTCCAGTGTCCACGGGGCCTGTGGTCCTGCCTGCTGGGCTTTCCTCCACTGCGTGTATCTGCCTCGGGGTGCAGCTGTCTCCCAGCTGTGCTGGCCAGGGTCATCAGGTCGGTGCCTATGACCCACCTCCCCACGCGCTCGTAGGAATGCCCTGCCACAGAATCGCACAGTGAACAGGGTGGGGTTGGGGCTTTGGTCCCGATGGCTCCATTTCTCTCTTAACCTGGAGATGTGGGTGATTCAAAATCCACGGCGACATCATTATTTCACGATATTAAAGATTTCTATAAACCCATCGCCAGCGTGGAAACCGGAAGGTGAGCAATGCCTGGCTCTCCCTGTTGGCCCACTTGGTCCCTGATGTCACTCTTGCAAGCTGACCACCTCGTTACCTGGCACTGCTGGTGCCACGCATCGGACATGGGCAGAGGGCCGCGGGCGCCGTCCTGTCTGCAGAGGTCCTAACACTCACCTGGAGCACTCTGCCCCTCCTGGCTTCATTCAGGGCTCCGCTGGGTCCTCAGGCCTGCTCCTCAACGTGTCCTCCCAGGAGAGGAACGTGGCTCTGTGTCAGCCTGTGCTTTGTCAGTGTCAGGAGGCTCCAGCCCATGAGTGGCATCAGGTAATATTCCTGAAGGAGGCAGAGGGGCTGCCCCACCTGAGTACCGAGCTTGGGTGGGACTCCCTTCCTGCTACCCGAGGAAGCTGGGCAGCTTTGGCCGGGGTGCCCCCTCCCGGGGTGGCATGGAGGACAAGCAGGCTTTCCGGTCTGAGCGGAGTTCGCCTTCCTCCTCCTGGCCTCAGACTTCTTTCTATAAAACGTGAAATTTGGATTAAACTTACTTCCAGCTCTGAAATTTGGGGCAGTTCTATGCCCTACGAGTTTTGAAGCTAGCTGGGAAGCTGGACAGGAATAGGAAACAGACCCCGCAGGCTGGGGTGCAGCTCTGTCCCTCGGCCCCCAGAAGCCTCAGGAAATGGCAACAAAGCAGTGGGCTTGGGACAAATGGGGCTCTGAGTCACACACTTCCCCCGGAACCCTGAGACAGAGCCCACGGGCTGACCGGACCTGCAGATGAGCGGCCTCCGATTCATGGGCCTCTGGGCACCGGCACCACACCAGGCAGCTCCCACCCAGGCCGGAGGCCCGTCTTTAAAGGGTGGGGAGTGAGTCCTATTCGTGGGACCAAAACGCGTGCAGTGCTGTGAACGCAGAGCTTCTGTGGGGACAGGCTGGGAACAGCCAAGCACTACTCCTGGGAATTTCCAGGTGTTCACGCCCAGTGACGCTGCAGTGAAGGTCCCAGGAGCCAAGGTGCCTTGAGCTGCAGCTTGTGCCCGGGCCTGCTGCGCTGCTCCGGGAGATGCCCTGAGCTGCAGGGTCAGGCTCTGGAAACCTCAGCGTTTCCCATGGAATTTCTTCTCAGCGGAAGCTGGAGCATTAGCTCCTGTGCGATGCCTGCCTGGCACAGGGGTCACTCCTTGAGTCGGAGTCAAGTGAGAGGGGTGCTGGCTCGCGGGAGCAGGGCAGAGGCTGGCCGCAGCGGGGTGTGGGAGCTGGCCGCTGGTCCACTCGCGGCCTGTGGGTGCCCTGGTCCTGGCTGGTGTCTGAGTTTTGCCTCTGCCTCTTATTTGGGAGTTCAGGAGGTAAGGAGAGGCGTGCAGCTCCATGCCGCAGCCACCATCCCCAGCTTTCATCTGTCCACAGTGAAGAGGAGCAGTGCTGGCATAGTTGGCTGCCTGCTGGGCCCACAGCCGGGGCTCTATCCCCCCAGGGCACGCAGAGAGCTGGCATGGTCGGCTGGGGGCCAGGCTCTATCTGGGTCTCCCAGCGCCATTCCACATTCCACGCCTGCAGGATTCGTCAGCAGCAGGCTCCGTATGTTCCAGTAACCTGTGCAGACAAAGCAGGCTGCCTGGCCTGGCCCAGGCGCTGTGCTCCCCAGCCTGGGCTCCCTGTGTGGTCAATGCAGCCTGGCTGGGTCTGATGGCTCTATGTTTCTATTAGGAAACGATTCTGGTGAAATGCCATCGTCCTGGCCACCCTGAGATCAATAAGACATACACTTTTGAAAGGTAAGTGCTTTTCAAGAGGAAGCAGGTGGCATCCCAGCATGGGGGTTGACTGCAGGTTGCCAGTGTCCTGCTCTGGTGAGTGGCAGTAGAGATGACCCCTGTGCCAGCCTTGCAGGGAGATCCAGAGTCTTCTCTCCTGGTTGTTGACGGGGTTTTTGTCCTGGTAACAGTGAGGAACAGTCACGCCTGAGTCAGAGGCCTTCCTGGGCAGCTGGGTGCCAGTGACCCTGGCACCTGGGTGGCAGGGGGAGACCCAGGAGGCACAGAAGGGCTGGGAATAGGTTGGGAAGCAGCTTATCCTCCCCACCACAACCACCAAGGGTTGGAGAGGGGACCTGGACGCAGGCTCAGCCCTCTGCTCCTGACTGCTAGGACTCTCTTCCTGTCCTTGCAGTGGCCTCTGGCCTTGTGAGTCAGTTGGAGGTTCACAGACTCCTCCATGTCCCCAGCTAGGTGCTGACCAACACGTGAGTGGGCAGGGGCAGGGTATCAGTGAAAGAGCCTCCAGAGAGAAGCAGGTGGAACCCACAGAACACACAGAGGCCCAGGAGCCTCACAGACCCAGGCGAGGTCAAGCTGGGGCTCGGGGCCTGGGCTGCCCAGCAGCACTGAAGGGCAAGCCTCAAAGGCACAAGCTGCTCTGGGAGTCTGCCTGCCCCCCTGCCCGCCACTGCTGAGCTCTGTAGCAGGCGCCTCCTGTGCATCTTCCTCATCCTCAGCTTGAACAGCAGCACAGGTCCTCTTGCTCTGGACAGGCAGGCCTCTGGGGTGGGTCAGGGTGCACAGGTCCGCAGGGTGCAGGACTGGCCTCCCTCCACTGACACCCCCACTTGTTTCAGAGTCTATGGTCCAGCCGAGTCTCAGACAGCCGTGTTCGCAGATGTGCGCCCCCTGCTGACGTCCTTTCTGGACGGGTGAGTGCAGGTGATCACAAGTTGCAGGGAGATCTAGGCAAACCTTGGTAATATAGAAATGGCAGGGGCAGCATGGCCGGGGCAGCCCGCGGCCCAGCGATGGCGCCGTGTCATGCTTCAGCCCCTGGGAAAGAGGGGAACGCTCTCCAGAGCAGTGCCAGAGTGTGCCGTGCCCAGGCCAGCTGCGCCGGGGTCACGGTGTGTGCACTCGGCGCCTCAGCAGCTGCCCCTTCCTGGGATCCTTACATCATCACTATTTTAGAAGTCTGCTGTGAATGTGCCATCATGTGGGGGGCTCTCTCTGTGCTTGGAAAACAACTCCAGATTTTAAAGCAGCGGTCCTAGGAGGGAAGAGCACTCAGCAGTCTATGGAATCAGGTTTGAGTATTTAACTGAGGATCCTTAGGCCAAGACTTGCATGGAAGTCCACGTCCAACTTCCTGGAGAAGACACCCTCGTGTCCGCCCCACAGGGCGTCTGTGTGACCAACCTCCACAAATAGAAGCTAATCACAGTGTTGCTGCCCTGCGGTTGGGGCTCTTGCTGGCCCTGAGGCCTGTGATCTGCAGTGGGGCTGGCGGGAAGCCCGCATTCACCCCACCACCCACCACACCCAGGCCATCCTCCCTCGCTGCTGGGCAGTTTCTGCTTCAACTGGCTTTATGTCCGTCCTCCAAACGGGAAGTTGACTCTTGGTCGCAGGCATCTTTCAGAAGTGAGAGGCTGTGACGGCACGTCTTTCCTGCACCGTCCTTCCCCACGGACCTGAGCAGTCCGCCCTGTTCCACCCCCTGAGTGGGTGGAAGACCTCCAGGAACCTCTGCTGGTCAAGGGCATGGGGCTGTGTTAGGCAGACAAGAGTGGGCGATGGAGGCTCCTGTCACCAGTCTCAAAGTGCAGGGCGCCAGCCTGCGGCCCCAGCTGGTCCCTCATAGCCCCAAGGCCCCTGGCGGATTCCCTGGCTCCCTCAGTCTGGGCCTCTGGGCTGTCACTGCTCTGGGCACTGGGTGTTGAGATGGCCATCAATCAGGTCCCCAAGCCCCTCTGTCCAGGCACAGCTCTTACTTGACTCAGAGGTGAGGTGGCCCCAGTCCCGAGGGGAGTGCGGGGTTGTGGGTGCGGGGGCTCCACGCGGCAGTCAGTGCAGACCACCCTGCAGGGTTCATCTGGCCAGCAGCCCCCGCACCTCTCACACAAGACCTCCCCGTGGCTGAGGGTAGAATTCCTTATCATGAACTAATTTTAAACATTCCTTCAAGTGTTTCCACAATTCTCCTTGATGTTTTGGGTTAAATACAAGGACTAGAGGGGAATTTAGGGATCCGTCAGCAATCCTTGCTTTCTGTGAAACCAAGTGTTGTCCAGTGACCGCAGGTGGCAGAATGCAGTTGGCCCGGGCACTCCCGGGTTCACTGTGAGTGAGGGACCCCACAGTCTCTGGGCGACAGAGCATAAAAAGACTGTAGCCACCAGTGCTGCTGACGGATTCTGGATGCAATGAACAAAATGCTTTCAGAGCATTAAAAGAGAACATGCAACCTCTGATATCATTTCATGTGCATCATATTTAACAAGCCTTATTTTATGAAGACGAATTTGCCTTGGGCCACTCTCACGCTGTGCTGAAAGCTAAGGAGATGTTGTGGGATTTAGGAGGGACCCCCGCGGTTGGAACCCGGGTGAACTGTGAGGGGCAGAGGCCAAGTGCGGTTCCCCTGGAGAGACGGCCAAATGCTGAGAAGGCAGTGGCAAGAGGCGGGCCGTCCTGAGTGTGAACCCATCCAGTGCTGTGCAGGATGACAGCCGGGTGGTGACGGATCCTGTGAGCAAGAGTTGTGGCTGAATGAAAACCCGATTTACAAGAAACGGAGTTGCAGGGGACACAAAATGAAATGTGTTGAAATATTAGGTCCAGGTGAAGGTTTCTCCCATGCTGGACGCTGGGCCCCGAGTCCCAAGCCCTGGGTCTGCACGGAGCTGGCCTTGCATTTCAGGTACAATGTGTGCATCATGGCCTACGGGCAGACCGGGAGCGGGAAGAGCTACACCATGCTGGGGCAGCGCTCAGAGGACGAGGACGGGCCTGGGCTGCCGGCGGGGGACCACAGTGACTTGGGGATCATCCCCAGAGCTGCGGAGGAGCTGTTCAGGTACCTCTGAGGGCGGCGACCTGAGCAGAGCTTGGTGCTGTGTGGGGTGAGGGGGCCAGAGGGAGGAGAGCAGCTGGGTGCTTCTGAAGATCTCTGAGGACAGAGCTTCCTAACAGGATCCTGGGCTCCTCCTGCCTCCCTCTGCTGGAGGGTTCCTGTCCCATTAACATGTCCCCACAGGAGACCTGCTGCCCTGGTCTTGATGTCACCAACTCAATTCGTCCTAGAAGAAAACTGAGGATCCTCAGCGATCCAGGTTGGCAGGGCCCATGGTGACGGTGACAGTGACAGTGCTCTCACAGCCACCCCCGTGGCTCGGCCTCAGCCCACCCCCCTGGTTTGCACACTGCCATGCATGTGCCAGGGCCCACTCTGTGGCTGGATGCTGCCCACCCAGCCAGCCCTGGGCCCCAGAGGACGCCCCGTGGAGCAGACAGCAGAGCCAGCGGCCTCTGGGGCCCCCAACCCTGAGGTTCGACTTTTGTCTCTTTATTTCCATGTACTGTCCTTTCTTGTCCTGAAATGGGACAAACCATGACATAACAGCTCCCACCACAGACAAAGGTGCTAGTCTCTAACATCTGTTTGAAACCGATATTCTTTAAATCTTCATGCAGACACACGTGTCTGTCAGCTTACATGCACAAAGTACTTCTGAAAACGTGTGGCAAGTCCTTCCATATTTCCTGTCATTGGTGCCATGTCCTGGGACTCACACCAATCTGCATAATATTGTGCTGCAATGACAGATACCCTGAGAATCTCCAGGACACAGGACCCCGAGGTTGGCCTGAGGTCACCCAGGGCATGTGCCTGTGTGCTTGTGGGGAGGGGAGGATGCACAAGCCCGTAGTGATCCCTCCGGGCACATGTGTCCATCCTCCCGCCTCTTGGCCACAGCTGAGCAGAGCAGGGCCCTGTGAACAGCCCCAGGGCCCACTGCAGACACACGCAAACTGCCGCAGCACAGATGCTGGGCACACGGCCTCGGGGTCTAGGTTGGAGGGTTAGTGTCTCGAGACCCTGACTCTGGGTGGGTTGCAGGGAGCTCCTGGGGTAGCCCCCAGGCACATCCAGCTGCAGCCAGGAGCTGCGTGACTGCTGGCTTTGGCACGAGGCTCCCTCACTGCATTTGGAGAGGGAGGGCTGAGAGAGCTGCAGAGGGGCTTCCTGGGGGAGCGGCTGCTGCCTGCGCTCCTAGGCGCCCCCGCCTCCCGCTCTTCCTTCACTGTGAAGGGCCTGCTGTGCAGCTGTAGCCCCCAAACCATCTGGATCAGTGGAGGAAAAGGTGGAGGCTCACGTCCTTAGAGAATTGACTGGAGAGGGCCATAGGCCTGAGCAGACATTGCACGCACCTGGCCACCGGTCAGGGAAACGTATGTCAAACCCCCCGGGAGCCATCGCCTCGCTCCAGTTAGAATGGCCCTTACCAAAAGACTCCAGGTGCCTGCTGGCCAGGAGGTGGAGGAAAGCAGCCCTTGCCCTGTCCTGGGAGTGTCAATCAGCACAGCCACCATGGAAAACGGCACAGATTCCCTGAAATATCAACAGCAGAACCAGCACGTGACCCAGCAATCCCACCACCAGGAGCACGTCCAGAGGAAAGGAGTCCGTGTGCTGAAGGGACACCAGCTCCCCCTGGGCCACTGCGGCTCTATTCACAGGAGCCAAGACAGAGCAGCCCGAGTGTCCATCAGCTGAGGATGGACAGAAGGGGCTGGGCCTGTGCACGATGGAGCCAAGTCGGCCACAGAAGGAGGATCCAGTCGTCTACAGCAGCAGGTTGGACCAGGAGATCACTATGCCAAGAGAACTAAGCCAGGCTCAGAAGGACAGGCACCGTGCGGTCTCAGTCCTAGTGGAAGCTGACAAGGTTGATCTCACAGAAGCCGAGAGCAGAGGGTGGCCCCAGAGGTGGGGAGAGATGGGGAGTAGCGGGTGGAGAGGTTGGCGAGTGAATGCTGAGTCCTAGGTAGGAGCAAGAGGTTCTGGTGCGCTGCTGCCCAGCAGGGTGACTCTGAGTGATGGAAGTGCACCCTGTATTTCAAAAAGCTCCAAGAAAGGATTATGTCCTCACCATAGAGAAATGTTTGTGGAGTAGGTTGAACCTGATTTAACAGGATGATGCAACGTGTTAAAACACAACACCACGTGGCACCCTCTAAATATGTATAATTTTTATGCTTTTGGGTGCCAGTCAGCAAGTCAGCAAATAAGCTTAACTAAAAATAATCAATGAATAATTTTTCTTCCTGCTACACAAACCTTTAAGCCTCAGAAGCAGAGAGTTCAGGTGGCAGAGTGGCGTGGCGGGAGCTGAGGCGGAAAGGGAGGAGCAGTGGGAATTCAGGGTGGATCCCTGCTGCTTTCCCGTTCGGGTGGCGGTAGGGGGATCCTGGGCTGAACGGCAGAGCCCCACTCCTGGGGATGCAGCTCACAGTGTTTCTGAGCCTGGCTTCCGCATGTCCCCAGTGTGCACCGTGTGCCTGCCTGGGTGCCCAGCTGGGTCACAGACACACAGGGCACGGTGTGTCGCCAGCAGGCACTTACATGCGAGAGGCACATTCTTTTTGCAGCGCACAGACGAGCTCATCAGGATTGAAGGGCCCGGGCCCAAGGGCACTGGGAAGGACCCTTGCTGCTCAGCAAGCCTGAGGAGGAGGAGTCAGGAGAGCCGCCTAGAGACAGGCCCCTCAGCTTCCCCAAGGAGAGTGTCCCTGACGATGAGTGTTGAGGTCATCTCATTTCGACGTGGCCGTTAAAGGTTTTGAGCCTGAGGCAGGAACCATAACCTGGCACGTCTGCAGGACTTTGAAGCTGCTTTCTTCTGGTTGAGAGACCAGGCTGTGTCCTGCCTCAATCAGCCTCCTGTTCTTGTTTTGCAAGAACAAGAATGACAGCCCAAACACAGGGCCTTCAGCCTCCCAGAGTCCCAGTCACTGCCACGGGATCTGGGTGAGTCTGGGTGTGCTAGTTAACATGCGCTTCCACCTCCTGCCTGAAAGACAAGCCACACGTGGGCTGCGTATCGGGGAGTGTCTGTGGGACCCTCTATCCTGAAGCACTGTCCTGCCACCGTGGTTCCCAGAATAAGGCATACTGCCATTAGAAGGGGACAGCACGCTGCCCTGGGCTCTGTGCTCTGGCCCCTCCTGCTTCCTTCTACCAGGCTACTTGTTCGGTCTTTAGGCCAAGGTAGCTCCATTTTGAAAATCAGCACCTGCCCCCCCAGGCATGACCTTCCCGGTAGGCCCACCAGGAAAGAGTCCCAGTAGCCGAACCACAGAAAGACGTCAAGTAACAGTCACAGGGCCAGACGAGTTATTTTGCAACTCCTCCATTGTGCATGACTGTAGTTCAGAGGTCTTCCTGCAGGCAGCTGGGCCTTGCACACGGGCAGCCTGGCAGACTCTCTCTGTCAATGAACCCTGGAACTCAGAGCTGTGTCTCTCGTGGACATTTGCCCCAGTTACCCAACAATGCTGACACTGCGTCCTCTGGCTTGATCTCCGCGTCACCCTGGTCCACCCGATGCAGGATGCTTTCCTGATGCCGTCAAAGGCATGAAGACTGAAAATGTGTGACACACATCTGCCCTCAAAAAGCCTGGAGTGGAACGAGATCAGTGGTTGTGGTCAGTAGGACGTGTGCAGGACACGAAGCAGCTGTGGGGACATGGGAGGGAGGAGGACCTCTGTGGTGCCTGCCTCCGTCGCCTCCCGGGAGCCTGGGGTGGCTTTCAGCCTGGGCTGACCCCAGGATGCTGCTGCCATGATGACTGTGCATCTTGGAAGATGGTGGTTTTCAACCCACTTCGAGAGTCCAGCTGACAACTGATGGATGTGTTAAATGAACTCTGGGGCATTCTGTGGATGAGAAGTGTCTGCTTCAGGATCCGTGACCCTGGGACACACAGCCCTGCCCAGGAAGCCCCGCTTCTGCGCAGGCCAAGTCCTCCCAGCCACCAGCTCTGGCACCTTCCAGACCCTGTTCCTGGCACGTTGCCGAGACTGGACCCCTCGCCGGAGGCCACCTGATTTGCCTTCTCTTTCACGCTGGTCTGCTGCTTCTGTCTGTTTTTTGCTGTTAGAAGACGTCGATTGCTTGTTTTATTCCCACCTCTCTCTAAATCTGGACTAAAGACTCCTTCTAGCGAAGCTTGGGCAGGAAAACCCAGTGGACTTGCCTTAAGTGTGACGTCAGTGCCTCCCCTGGCCCCTGGGCCCGTCCTCTGGGTGAGAGCAAGGCAGGATAGGGATCCGCTGACCTCACTGGGCCCCGTCAGGGAGGCAGGAATCTGGAAGATGAACAGCTTCGTCTGGCCTTTGACCTGGGACAGGTCGGTGGGAGTTTTGTCAGAGGGCAGAGCAGGAGCAGGAGGGATGTGGGAGGGCGGCCGGTGCTGTGGCGGGCTCCCCTCTAGGTGAGCACCCCCCTTAGTTTTAGCTCTTCTGTGGTCAGCACGTCACACTTTAGAAACTGAAGCCACATGAGGCTCTTGGTTGCTCTGAAGAGCAGAGTGAGTACGCAGGAGGCCAGGGCACCTCAGGCTGGACGGCAGGAGTGGACTGGCCAGAGCCCTCTGGACTCAGCCTCCCTGAAGCAGGAGGCTTCAGACACAGGAGCCGGAGGCTGGAGACGCTGCACCTAGTGGTCTGCAGCTCTCTGTGGGCTCCTGCCAGGGTGAGCCGCTGCGGGGTCTCTGGTCCTGGGTGTGCGCCCTTCCCCCTCCTCCACCTCAGGCCCAGTCCTGGGGGTGGCCATGCAGCAGCAGCTGATCTGAGCAAGACTCCGTGATGTACCTTTGTCCAGGTGCTGTCACCCTGCAGTTCAGGTGGGTCCCTTCCCAGCGACCTCGTGCTGTGGGACTGGCTGGGCCCATTGATGGATCCACGTGCACTTCCCAGGCTCATTTCAGAGACTCTGCCAACAAGCCCGGCGCTCCAGGTTTCCGTCCTGGAGATTTACAACAATGACGTTTTTGACCTGCTGGCCAGAGAGGATTCTGCAGCCGTGTTTGGGGTCAAGCGTGAGGTGGTGACCACCCAGGAAGGACGGACGGCGGTCCCCCTGCTGACCTGCACGTGAGTTACTGCGGGCCCACCAGGGCCAGACCTCGCCCCCAGCCCAGGCAGAACCAGCTGTGCGGCAAGATCAGTTGGTGGTCGTTGGACGGGCCACGCGGGCTGCAGTGCTTAGTGTGCGTTGCCCAGTTATCAGTTTGATATAAGAATTATCCTCCTTCCCTCCTTCCTTCCTTCCTCCATCACTCCCTTCCTCCTTCCCTCCCTCCTTCCCTTCCTTTCTCCCTCCCTCCCTTCTTCCTTCCTTCCCTTTTTTCCTCCCTCTCTCCTCCCTTCCTCCCTTCCCTCTTTCCTCCTTCCCCTCTTCCTTCCCTCCCTCCCTTCCTTCCTTCCTCCCTTTGTCCCTCTCTTTCTCCCTTCCTTCCTATCTTCTTTCCTGCCCATGGTGCTGTGGATCAAGCAAGCGCAGAGCCTGAGTGTGCCAGGCAAGTGCTCCACCACCGAGGTGCACACCCCCAGCCCAAGAAATGGCCCTTTTTACTGGTAATTGTGCAGAGGTGACGGATATGTTAATTCACTAGAATGCTGTGACCATTTCACAATGTGTCGATCAGTCCAAACATCAGGTGTACACCTTCAACAAACACAGATTTTTATGTTGATGATATGTTCATGAAGCTGTTGAAAATAAACAAAGGCCTGGGGATGTAGCTCGGTGGTGGAGCACCAGCCGGCGCATGCAGGGCCCTGTTTTCAATCCCCAGCACAAAAGAAAAGAAATGGAAAAAAGATTTTTAAAAAAATAAAAATATAACTGTGTTTTTAAAGACATCTTCATTAGAGTCCATGGGTAAGTGTCACCCTGTCACCGAATGGAGTCCAACAAGGTCCCCCAGAAGGGACCTCAACTCAGCCTTGGTTGGCTCTTGACATCCGTTGCAGAAGAAAGGATCTGGGACCTGTCAGAAAGAGATTCACTTAGGAAGGAGGGGCGCTGAGGGGCAGAGCGCACGCCGTCCAGGAACCCGGGGCCTCGGGCTCTTCTGTTAAGGAAGCCGTCAGCAGTGAACTCCAGAGTCTTGGGCCTGGGGAGCACAGGGTGGGTCACGGAGTTAACAGATGACATTGGCAGCGCACCCCCAAGCCTCTAGTGGCATCTCCCCTGGGTTTTATTTAGTCTAAACAGAACACGCTGTGCGTGCGAGCAGCGTGTGGGTGCTGGCCAGCGGGGCTCCCAACGCTGAGGCCCGGCTGTTGAGGACGCAGGCCGGAGGAGAGCGGGCCTGGGGAGCCGCGTCCCGGGGCAAAGTCCAGCCGTCCCACTGCCACCCCTTCCCACCTGGGCTTGCTCTTCCGTCCTGCCTCAGCCTCCCCTTGCAGGAGAGGAGAAGCGTGGAGGAGTGCAGTCAGCCAACTGCTCGGCTGAGGACGGGTCCTTCCTCACACCTGGACATCAGCATTTTGTAGAACACAGTAAGGAATCACCTTGCGAAGGTGAGACTCCTCACCTTACCTGAGTACGCGCCTCCACGTCACCCTGATGAAAGCCACGCGCATGGGGGCCCGTTTTCCCACCATGGCAGCACGCACCCCTAGGCAGGTGACAGGTGACAGGAGGAGTTCTCGCCGGAGGCCACAGCAGGCTGCCCGCCTGGGAGTCAGGCTCAGCAACGGCAGGCCGTGCAGGCTGCTGGCCATGTTTCCAGAAGCCTGAGGAGCCAGCATGTGGTCATGACACGGTGCAGAAAGTGACCCAGGCTCTCAGCTTTGACTGCCAGACTGTGAGCAAAGTGCCTCCCTTCCCTGGCAGAGCGCGGAGCAGCGGCCTCCCATCCACGGACATAGACGTTTATCTCATGAATTTAATTTGATAGAACATTTTTAAAACGTGGGTCCATGAGGGTGAAATGAGTAGGGGCACAGTGCGCGCTGGAAGGTCAGCACTCGCTGGAAGGTCAGCACTCGCTGGAAGGTCAGCACTCGCTGGAAGGTCAGCACGCGCTGATCTGTCTGTGAAGCCGCTGTGGCTTGTGTTCTGTCTGCCTGAGCTCAGCTTCCCTCTCCGTGACTGAGAGCGCCGTCTGTCAGTGGCAGAGTGCGGGGTTGACCTGGGACAGCTGTGGTGGTGGCTTGTTGCCCTCTAGTGCCCTCTGACGCTTCTCCCTTCCAGGGTCGTCACCAGCGCCGTGGAGCTGGTAGCACTTGTCCACGAAGGTCTGCGGCTCAGGGCGAGGCACCCCACCTTGGTGCACGCAGCTTCCTCCAGATCTCACCTGGTGGTGACGGTGACTCTGACCATGACATCCCCCTCAGACAGCACCAGTGAGTTGCCATTGGTGCTGGGTCAGTTCAAGTAACAGAAATCCACCAAAAGGAAACGTCTGAGTGACCGCAGGACCTGGGGTGGGAATTGCAGCTGGGCCGCCTGACGATCTGGGACCCGAACAGGAGGACCCAGGACCTCAGCCTGGGGAGAGAGGGAGGTGGGTGGTGGGCAGCACTCTGCCAGAGGACATGGGCCGCAGGACCCGGGCCCGGGGCAGCATCCTGCAGGACGGGAATGCAGATTCAGTTCTGGTGGGGCTGCCCGCAGCCAGGAGAGGGTGCGGCTGGGTGTGAGAGAAGCTGCGTGCGTGCTGCCGGCCCCAGGGTCCAGCTGCTGGGCCTGCAGGGCCTGCGGGCACGTGGACAGCAGGACACCACTGTGCAGGAAGTCTGGAAGCCTGCAGAGCCCGGCCCTGGCCACAGGGCACCTGCTTGCTGGGCTCCTTTCCCTCTCTGCCTCAATGGCTGTGTAGGCAGATGCTGGGCGGCTCGCAGGATGTCACTCCACACTGGTCCCAGGTCAGGGCGTTCAGGGGCGGGTGGGCAGCACGTTCGCTCCTCCCACCACTCCACCCGCCAGAGAGCTGTGGCCATCCCAGGACTCGCTCAGGTGGGCCTGGCAGCACGGGTACATGACGTGCAGGGAGCTCCGCTGAGCTGTCCCACAGGCGCTACCCAGGACACGGGCACAGAGGCGGCTTCCGCGCAGGGTCCTGGGGTCCCTTCCAGAAGCATCTGTGTTTGTGATTCGTGTGCTGAGCCTGTGCCCTGGAAGGCCTGGCGAGGTCGTTCAGGGTTCACGCAGCGGAGCCTCACACCCACCCCGCATCCTGCAGGGCTTCTGCGACGCGAGCAGGCTTGTCTCAGGGCAGTGGCTCCTCAGGGATCTCGGTGACATCGTCACCCAGACTTCCAGGAAGCTTCGTTTAGTTCTTGTGGGATGGACTGGTGCTCCTTGGTTTCCCACCGGGAAGTAGGCTCCCTCCTGTTTCTTGTCATATTCCCCTAGAAGCCACCCAGGGTCCCTCCACCCCTCTGTTTGCTTTTAAGAGGAAGAGAGAGGCAGAACCAGCGTCTCGCTGATGGGGAGGCCTGGGGCTGGAGCGGCAGGAGGCCCAGCACTGATTCCCTTCCGGCCTGTCCTCCCCTCCCGCCAGGCCACAGGCCCCGACCGGCCCTCCTGCAGGGGTGCAGCGCCTCTCCTGGGGCGCTGCCTGCCCGGGCCCCTCCTGTGGACCACACTGGCCCAGAGAGGCAAGCGCAGGCCAAGCTGCAGCTGGTGGACCTGGCCGGCAGCGAGTGCGCAGGTGAGCAGGACTGGAGGGCTTCCGGGTGGACAGGGGGTCAGCAGCAGCCCTCACCTGGGGATGCCGACAGCCAGGCTGTGACCAGTCACCCAGGAGGCTCTGAGCCTGGCACCTCTGCCCAGGCTACCCGACGCCCTGTTGTTCTGGCCATCAGTGGTCTCAGCAGGGCAGTCAGAGGTCATGTCCCTCCCCTGGTGTTTTGAGACCAGAGGAACTCAGCTCCCAAGAGCACCTCTGGCCCCTCGAGGAGCCACGCTGACTCAAGGGCAGAGCCCTGTAAGGACTCCCGGCCAGGCGCCCCCCCACCAACTGCCCCACAGGCTCCTCCCGAGAGCTGCCTGGCTCCTCCTGAGAGCCGCCTGGCTCCTTCTGATCACTTGCTGAAGCACAGGGCTGTGGGGGCTTCCGTGCCTTGCAGGTGCGTCTGGGGTGACAGGCCCGGCGCTGAGGGAGACCTCATTCATCAACCGGAGCCTGGCGGCCCTGGCAGACGTCCTGGGGGCCCTGTCAGAGCGCCGTGGCCACGTGCCCTATCGGAACAGCAAGCTCACCCACCTGCTGCAGGACACCATCGGTTCGTGCCCCTTCCATGACCCCAGAATGGAGAAAGCCGGGAACCTGCCTTGGGGATCTGTCCCCAGCCCAGGTTGTCCTTGGGGCCCACCCACATCTGCTGGGCCTCTGTGACATCCCCTCTCCAGTGTCCAGCCCTCTAACGACTGCTCCCGTGTCTGCAGTTGCCTGGTGTCCACTCCTAGCCGTCCAGCCGGGCTCAGGGCTCCTGGGGGCAGCCTCGTACCTCTCCCTCCACCACACTGGGCTCGGCAGCAGCCAGGGCCACGGGTTCCTTGGGTCCCCAAGCTGTGGGTGCTCTGGCCCCGCTGGGTGGGGAGGGGGCAGTTGGTGCAGCCTCGGGGCCTGTATCTGCTCACGTGTGCCGCCTCTGTGGGGACACTGCTCTGCTCCGAACGCCAGGGGCCCTTCTGTGGGCAGCCCAACCCCGTCCAGTGCTTTGGGACTTACAGGTGCCATTTGTCATGGCCTCCTACTCAGCTCACGTCTTGTTGCTTTCATTTAAGGGGGTGATGCCAAGCTCCTGGTGATCCTCTGTGTGTCCCCTGGGCAGAAGCACGTGGCAGAGACGCTGCAGGGCCTGGGGTTTGGGGCCCGAGCTCGGCAGGCTGAGCGAGGACGGGCTGGGAGGAGGCCCTCCTGCTCCGGGGTGAAGAAGTCACCCTCGGCATCTCACTGAGTCCTCCTCCCTCGCAGGGTGCTGTTTGTCACGGTTCCACAGTGTCTGTGCCTGGGAATAAATGTGTTTGGATTTGATGAGCCTCTTGTGCCCCAGGGCCCTGGGGCTGGATGGGGAAGAGATCCCCGCACAGCTCAAGCCCACCACTCAGCCCCGGAGGCCGAGGGAGGAAGAAGGCTGGTCCAGGGAGCCTCCTCTGGAACAGGTGGGGCAGCAGGTGCTCAGGAGGGTGAGGAGCTGCCCCCCATGAGGTCCAGCTCTGTGTGCGGTGCCGCCTTAGCCCCAAGAGGCCACAGTCCCAGGAGCTCTGCACACAGGCTCTGGGAGTGACAGGCTGGCAGCCTGGTGCCTGGTTTCCTGGCCGTGAGCTGGGGTGAGGTTGGGGTGAGCAGCGCAGGCCAGGGAGGCCCCATGGAGCAGAACAGGTCACGCAGATGCTTGCAGGTGCACCGCACCCCAGAGGTGTCTGGACGTCACCCCCAGCCAAGCGCGGGCCCAGGCTGGACACAGCAGCAGGGGGTGACGAGACCTCTGGATCTGGGCCGCTGATGGTGGTGGTCAGCACTTTGGGCACCTGGGAAAGAAATGTCCCGACTCATGTCCACCAGCCTCTGAACTCACGTTCCTGCACACGTGGGAAACCAACAGCACCTGGGGGCTTGAGTCCAGGGCACCATGGGGGCCTGGAAAGGCCTGGGGACCTGCCTGCTGCTGGAGTCCTTGTGTGCTGGGAGCCGTGTCACAGGCCTCAGTGGCGACCTGAGAGCTGCGTTCCTTGTTCCTGACCCTCTGGGCTGAGCCCCACTGGACCAGGCTGGCAGAGAAGCTGGGAGATTGCACACCCTGTGGGGGAATGGCTGGACCTGGCGCCCACAGAGCAGTGGTCAGGGAGAGCTGGAAGTCATTCTGCATCCTCCCCGACCCTGGGCGGGGCCTCTGGGGACAGTAGAGGGCAGGAGCCCAGCTCATTCCTGGAGTTGACTTTTGATCCAAGTATGTGGAGAGCAGAGGAGAGCTGGGGCAGGAGGGTGGGCCACCATCTGCCCCTCCATCTCGGGAGGACCCTGCCCAGGATGCACTCCTGCCTGGGAAAGGCTGTGAGCAGTCTGGTCTGGTCCTGGTCTCCCAGGACCCTCACATACCCACCAGGGTCTGGTGGTCGTGCCCAGAGGGTGCTGCTGGGTAGGCTGGCCCTCGCTCGGTCATGGGGCGTGAAGATGGATGGGTGGGAGGAGGTGTGACCTGAGACAAGGACTGCCGCCTGTGCTGCCCTTGCCTGCAGGCTTGGACAGACCTGACCACAGACGCAGGGACTCTCAGAACTGGTACAAGACTGGACTTGGATTTAGGTTGGCACAAACCTTGCTCAACTCTGAACGTGGAGGGTGGAGGTCCTCAAAGGGGAGGCTCAGGGCTCTCTGGAGATGGTGCCTGTAGGTCCAGAGAGCCACCAGCAGTGATGGGGCAGCAGGGGAAAGCTGGGGTGCAGGTGCCTGTCCCCAGCTTCAGCCCCTGATGCCCAGCAGCTTCCAGCTCCAGTTGTGTCCCTGAACATCTCCGGAGGCAAGGGGCCCCAGCTCTGGTTGGCAGTGGAGTGGCACACATCCCAAAGACGGCCCACACTCATGACCAGCAGTTAGATGACCAGAGGCTGTCCCCTCAGGCCCTGGCCCTTCTGTGGGGCAGGCAGGGTCCCATCCGGCCCTCCGGGAGCTCCTGTGTGGAAGGCCGGAGCTGCAGCCCACTCTCTTCAATCCTGTAAGAGGTCTGAGGTCCCTGAAATAGTTCAGCAGAAGTTTAAGAAGCTCATCGAGGCTGCGTGGGGAGACCAGACCCCTCTAGGGAAGGCAGAGGCCTTTGACCACCTGAGTGACAGGACGGTGGGTGTCGGGGCACAGAGGGGCCCAGTGCCTCTGGTCTGGGGAGGTTCTCCGAGGACCTGGCTCTGAGCAGAGCCTGAAGGCAGGCAGCAACTGTGGGGACTACGCTGGGCTGACTGTGGGCACTGTGCTGGTCCCCTTGAGGTCACCCCATCTCATTCCCCGTTCCATCTCATGCTCACGCCTGTGAAGGACAATTCCCCACTGCCCAGACTGCTCTCCTGGAAGGGTAGGTGGGGCTTGGTCACATGGGGTTGTGGCCAGGCGCCAGTGGCCCTCAGCGTGGCCATGTTCCCGAGTCTTGGACTGCATCTTCTGGACTGACAGGGTAACAAGAGTCCAGACTCCAGCCCTGCTTTGCTGGCAGAAGGGAACACACAGCCTTTGGGAGAAAGGAAAATGGATTCTGGCCTCCCACACATCCCTGCGGGTGCCAGCGGGCTGTCAGCTCAGGACGAGGCCCAGCTGACCACTGACTCATTGCGTCCCTTTCCCCATGTACTCTGCCAGAGTCCAGGACATGGACATGTGGCATCTGTCAGTAGTTCCGGGCATGATGGGCGTGTGCCATCTGAGTGGGTGGTGCCCAGGGGAGGAGCGGAGTGGGGAGTGTGCGTGTGTGGACTCCAGCTGGTGCCTTGGCAGGGCTCTGCTCCCCTTCAGACCCTGGCTCGGCTCTGGTGTTAAGGAGCACCGTCAGCACACCCAGGCGACCAGCAGCACCCGCTTGCAGGCTTGGGCCTTTGGTTCACCCCTCTGCCCATCCAGGCATCCAGCCGTCCACTCCAAACGTCCATTCCCCCGATGCCTGTTCATGCCTGGCCTTGCTCTGGGCACTGGGAATGCCACAGTGGACATGCAAAACTCCTGCCCTGGAAGATTCCAGAGCTGGGATGGGAGATGGCGTTCCTCCATGATGTCCTGCCCCCAGGCACAAAAGCAGTAGATCACTGCTCATGCTACGGGCCACATGTGTCCCCAAAGCCCTCCATGCAAGGTGGCTGGGGTCGGGAGGCTGGCT
Source organism: Glaucomys volans (assembly GCA_020662805.1). Classification (NCBI taxonomy): domain Eukaryota; kingdom Metazoa; phylum Chordata; class Mammalia; order Rodentia; family Sciuridae; genus Glaucomys; species Glaucomys volans. Next base: position 13,777 of record JAJEJO010050835.1, on the reverse strand, counting down.
GTGTGGCAGGTGACTTGGACAGGAGGTGGAGATCCACGAGGGATTAAGGGCTGCATTAGAGACCACAGGGCTCCACAGCCCTTCCACTGCGTGAGGTCATGGTGAGCAGGAAGAGGCCCTGACCAGAGCCAGCTTGGTGGGGCCTTGAGCATGGGCATCCAGCCCCAGGCGTGTGGTGGTCTGCTGCAGGAGCCCAGCTGAGACTGCACGCAGGTCACCTCCAGAGACCAGGCGCCTTGCAGGCCATCCCTCAAGAAAAGCCGTGTATAAGGGAGGCTGTAGAGAGTGGCCGCTGACCTCCAGGGCCCTGGCTCCAGGCCAGGGGCATCACTTCATAGACCTGTCACCACATGGGGACTGGTCTGATCTGCCTCCTGGGCTTGACCCTCCATTCATAGGCCGAGTGCTCTCCCTCTGGACAGAGGACCCTGGCCTCCCACCCACATCCCCTTCTCCTTTCCTCAGGACAGGGAGCTGTGCTGCTCCCGAGACTCAGTCCCAACCTCTCTCACCTCCCAGAGGTGGTGCCCATCCTGAGCCCCTTGTGGGTGGCTGAGCTTGGCCTGGAGGTCAGCGGGCCCTGTGTTAGGTGGCTTCTCACTCCTGCCCCAGCACTATCCAGGCCTCACAGACCCAGCACCACAGAACTCAGGCCTGGAGGACGGAGGCCCAGCACCAGGGAAATCGCATCCATTCAAGACGCTGCCCACGGTCCCAGCTGCTCTGTGCTGGTGACTTCCAGTTTCTACTGTGAGGCCCGAACCCTTGGCCTGCCCTACTCCAGGTGCATGAGTGGACAGCATCAGAGGGGCCACATGTGAGTCCACAGGAGTCAGGCACAGCAGTGTCAGGTGGAGACCCAGCACTCAGGCCAACAGCTGCTGGGGATGCTGGGAAGCAGCCAGCCGTGGGGGCCTTGGAGGGCCAGGCAGGTGAGGAGCTCAGAGGAGCCACCAGTCTGAGGCCTGTTGCTAGCAGCCAGGGGCCCCCATCCTCCAGCTGGAGGGCTGTGAGCAGAGAGGGGGCACTGGACACACGTCCTTGAGGGGTCAGCTCAGCGACCAGAGGCTCTGACATCAGCAGCCCAGCTGGAGCCTGACTCTAGGCCTGAGATGGTCAGATGGTCATGGGGAGCTCTCTGCTGGGAGGAGGAATTAAGGCTGAGGATTCTAGAGTAGGTCTGAAGGTAAGTACAGAAACATTCTAGAATCCTCAAATCACAACTTATGAAAAGCTGGAAAGTAACACAGATGAATTAGCACTTTCGTGAACCGGTCGCCCTGAGTGACAAGTAATGAACCAACCGGTGGCGCTTTCTGACAGGCCCTGTGGACAGCACTGCGAGCCACGTGGCTCCCCGGTTGGCAGGCCCAAGTGCTCCAGCAGTGAATCCGAGGCACATCCCCTGTGGTGACAGGTGACACAATGAGGACCGAGGCTGAGAGGCACCATGGAATGGGGCGCGTTCTCTGCCCCTCCTGCTCTGGCTCTGGAGGACACGTCCACCTCCCGACTTGGCCTCTGCCCTGTGTCGTCCAGTCCCACAAGTCTGCCACCCTTGCAGCCTGGCCTGAGCCCTGATGCCTCCTGCCAGGCCTGAGTTATGCTCTCAGTGTGGCCCCAGGGCTGCACAAGCCTCCTGCCTGCCTCAGGTCCAGCAGGTCTCCCATGATGAGGACAGTGATGGCACTCGCGGAAAGGGAGCGGGCCCCAGCAGTCCACAGCTGAGAGGTCGCCTGCCCATTCGGCACAGCTGCAGGGTGAGAGCACCCTGCTGGCCCGGGCTCAGTCCACCTTGGTGGCTGGTAGGCTGGCTGCTGCCTGACCCTGCAGCTTGGCCTGGAGGCTGCTCCACAATCGGACTCCAGGGAGGCCCCGGCTCCTGGGATCCCAGAAGGCAGCTGGAGGCCCGTGCCTGCGTGGCGTCCCAGGAAGGCTGGACTCCAGCTGACATCCCCCACCCTCCGGAGCAGGGCGCCCTGACCCAGGGCCCAGAGGCAGGAACAGGACCAGCTCCACTCCCAAGAAGAGGGTCCATGCTTCACCTGATGAGGCGGGAGTGAGACCCCCGCCTGGGGCTGTCCTGCTGGCTCACAGGCAGCCTGGCCCCTCAGCGTCCCCTCCACTGACCCCGCAGACCAGAGATGGCAGCCACAGCAGTGCGGTCAGGAGGTTAAGAGCACTTGGCCCAATTCTCCAGGCTCTCAGGCCAGGAGGAAGGACAGAAATAGAAGGCCCAGGGGACCAAGTGGCTTCTCGGGTCAGCCAGCGGCCCTGTGCCTCCCATCTGGGAGGACAGAGTGCGGGTCCCGGCCTCCTGTGACCCTGTTGCCACTGCCCACAAGTGTGCACACACATAGCTGTGCTCAGAGGCTACAACACACAGGGCAGGGCCAAGGTCACCATCACCGGACAAGAGGAAAAGTAGCCAGAACAACAGAGTGTCCTCGCCAGGCTACTCAGGGAGGACGCACCAGGTGAGGCCCTGGTCCCCTCCCTGTCCTCTCAGCAGACACTGGGCAGGACAGGTGCCCCCGGCCACTCAGGAGGACTCACTGGGCGAGGGCCTGGTCCCCCCACTGTCCTCTCAGCAGACACTGGGCAGGAGCAGAGGACCTTGGGCGACCCCTCGGCTCAAGGCATGGGTGCCGGTGCTGGAGGGGCTCCCCTGCCCCTTCTCCAGGTTGGTGGTGGTGAGGGAAGTCGAAGCCGGGGTCGGAGCTCACCCCAGGCAGGGACTCACCCCCAGCCTTGCTGCCCTGCCCACCCAGAATCCCAAAAAACGTGGTCCAAAAGCCGTGGCCCTCTGGGGGTGAAGGCCAGCTGCAGCTGGGGCTGGGGTCCCATGCTGTCTGTGTAAGTGTCAGGGCTGTCCCCAGGGCCGGAGCCCAGTCAGACACCTACTCCCATATTGGACGGCTGCTCACGGCCCCAGGGCCAGCACCACTGACCCCTGGCCCTCCTGGACGCTGGAAGGCCAGACCTTGACTTCTCCCACTGGGGACCTGGAAGGAGCCCACGGGCCACAGACAGGCTTGAGGAGGATGTCCCGTCACCCTGGGCTGACCCAGAGCTGGCTCCACACCTCCTGCAGCTGGAAACCATGGGAATCTGGCCAGGAAGCAGGTGTGGGCAGATGGGCAGGGGTGGGGGCCAAGACCGCCCTGCCCCGGGCTGGCCCAGTGCAGAGGTGCTGGGCGAGATGCCCATGAGGCTGGCGGGTGCAGACGGAGGCACCGTGTGGACAGCGTCCACCACGCACTCCTGGGGGGCAGGCCCCTGAGTAGCTCCAAGGAGGCAGTTCGTGGATCTCTTGCTCCAGAGGACAGCCCTGGCCTCTTGCGGTGCCAGCAGCCCCACCAGGGTGCTGCCACAGGCATGGCTGTGAGGGGCAGGCGCAGGGTGAGGGGCCTGTGGCTGCCGATGCGCAGTCCAGGCCACGGCTGGGGGTCCTCCCTGAGGCCAGGATCTGCCTCCTTGACCTGCAGGGAGAGGCCACAGCGGCCTCCTCGCTCACAGCCTACACTCCTGCTGGGTGTGCTGGCTCTGGCACTGAGGACGGGACCCCCTCAGGGCGCCCACTACCCTGGGGGGGCCAACCCCCCCCTGCCCCCCCCCCCCAGGGACGCTCTGTTCTGGTGCCACAAGACCCCCCTCTCGTCATCGACGGCCCCTGACTCCCAGCAGCAGTGGCTCTGCTTCCACCCGTCCACCCATCCACTCCCACCAGATCCCTGCCAAGTTCTGAGTAGATGGAGTCACAGCCCGTTGTGGGTTGGAAGTGAGATGTCCCCAAAAGCTCCCGTGTGAATGCAGGAATTACCAGTGCGAACATCATTGGATAGTGTGCACTGTTACCTAGGCAGGCCGTCCTAGTGTCACGGGCTAACGGGGCAGTTACTCTGGCAGGTGGGGTGTGCCCTGAGGAGGTGGCCACCGGGATCCTGCCCTCCAAGGGTGCTTCTTCCTGTGACACCCTGCTGGGCTGAGTGAGGGTGTCCCTCAGAGTCGTCCACATCTCCAACTCCTTTCTGTGTCTTCAGTGGAGCCTCAAACTGCCCTGAATGACCGCAGACCGGAGCAGGTCCCCCTGAAACCTACAGTGCCACCAACTGCTGGCAGCCCTCCAACTCACTGCTGCCACAGAGACCCCAGTTTCCCTGTTGGAACCGGAAAAGTGCCTTTTTATCTCATGTGAGAATCTGCAACTGGGAAACTCTGTTTTCTCCTGGAGCTAGAAACGCCGCAGTGGCCGTCTGCTTCAGAACCCTGGAAACGGAATTAAATAATAACAGTGGAGAAAGCAAGAGGGCACTTACTATACTCAAAACATCTGCCCTGACCCCTCCGCAGGGACCAGCGTCAGCTCCAAAGCCTGCACTCCACGTGGGCGCCTGTGGGTCCTCAGAACGTGCGAGTGCTCTTGCTCACAGTTGGCGTGGACCCTCTCCTCCCAAAGCTCGGGCTGTTCACGTCCTTCTTTTACCAGGTGGCACTGGTCAGATGATTTTCAAAGTAAATATTTTAGCTTCAGAAAAATAAACACGAAATGACATGGATGGAAAATCAGGCCCATTTCATCCTGTTTGCTCTGTTGTTAGACGTATTTTTAGGACATGTCATCAATCTGGACATTTTTATCCATCTGCCTCTTCTGCATCACTGAAAGCTCTGCCCATGGTGGTATAACAGTGATTTTTAACTTCTTTTCCAAAGAAAAACTAACCTTATAAGAGCGCTGTGCCTAGGTCTCAAAAATGCACGTTCTCTCTCTCTCAGGCTCTTTTTGAAGATACAAACCCACAGTGCTTTTTCTTCCAGCGATCTTTAATCTTCAGTGATGTTGGAACAGTTTGTTTCCTTGGGGACAGAGGATCCTTATGTGAAACCCCAACCCCAAAGCACTAATAAAGCATTTGTGTGAGCTGGGCACGGGGCACACACCTGTAATCCCAGTGGCTCAGGAGGCTGAGATAGGAGGATCACGAGTTCAAAGCCAGCCTCAGCAAGGTGAGGTGCTAAGGAACCTGGTGAGACCCTGTCTCTAAATAGGGCTGGGGCTGTGGCTCAGTGGTCGAGTGCCCCCGAGTTCAAATCCCTGGTACTCAGGAAAAAAAAAAAAAATGCGTGATATGGCAATCAGAAGTAGAGATTGGAAACCAGAAGGGGGCCTACTCATAAAAGATTAATTTTAAAATGACACACTTTCCCACACTGGGTGCCAGGTACTGTTCCAAGGGATTCACTTGGATTAACTCTCAATCCTCGTCACCTTGGGGACGGGTGCTGCTGTAACATCCATTCTTCACACAGGAAAAAAGGAAGGATAGAGAAGCTAATAACCTCACTGTCCCCGGACACAGCATCCCAGAGAGTGGTGGCAGGTTGCAGAGCCGGAGGCCTAGGCCAGACCAGGGCTGAAGCGCACATGTGCTCTGAGTCCGAGGTGGTGCTGGCAGAATTGGTGACCCACCTCTGACTCCCATCCCATGGCCTGTCCTCTGACTGAGCTTCAGAGAACCACAGTGCTGCTTGGATCTTTCTTCCCAAGGCGTCCATCCGCTGGCCCCCCTGGGGAGCTCTCGGAGGCTCCTGGTTCTGCACGTGTGCCCCATTCCCCACTGCTGCGGGGTGCCGTGCTGAGGGCCCTGCACATCCTGTTAACTCCCGTGTGCCTGCAGAGGGGGGCTCGGCTGGGCATCGGGGTGCTGAGGAGGGCCACCTCCAGGGCTTGGCCAGGTCTGTAAGGAGCACACCTGGACTTCCCTTAGGCCTCCCTCCACCCCAACTTCCCCAGTGAGTCCCTGCAGAGCCTGGGCCCCCTGATCGGGGAAGCTCGGTCTGTCCTCCAGCACCCTTGGTCACTGCTGTCCTCTCTGCGGGGGAGCGAGGCAGCACACAGGGCCCTCGTTCTGGGGTTCCTGAAGCTTCCTCTCCAGGCCGACCTATTCAAAAGCCCTCTAAGCTGCACCTGCCAGACTCTCCCCTCTCTGTGCGAATCCCACTCAGGGGGCGCACGGCCTGCCCCTGGCTCTCCATCTGCCTCGTGTCTGACATCAGTGCAAGGAATCACCCAGCCCTTTAGAGTTCGTCACAGGGAACGAAAGCTGTTCAGAGCAGGGCAGGCTTGGCGACGGGGTGGGACACAGATCTTCCCCCACCACGCGGACCTGGGAAAACGCAGAGCCGAGAGCGATTTAGCACGTTCATCAGGCTGTGCGTGACTTGCGCAGAGCACGGGCTCTTCTGTCATTTGGACCTCTTCCCCATAAAAACAATGAGACTGTAGTTCATGGCTGTGTTAAAGACAAGGTAGTCCAGGATCATATTCTCGTTTTCCTCTTGGATCTTAGAAGAAATTAAAGCATTTTCATGGGTCCCTGTGGAACTGTGGCCCTGAATACCGGCTTCCTGTACCTATTGGGAAGTCGTCCTGTGAGGTTCAGCTCAAACCTTCAGGGTGTTGCTCAGGAATTTCCTCATCTACAGGCTCCTGTGTGGCTAAGACAGGCGAAGATGAGACACCTTCAGCATCCATCCTGGGTCCCCATCCCGGGTCCCATCCCTCGTCCCGGTCAGTCCTCCCTCCACTCACCAGGTTGCCTATTTGAGACTCTTAAGTGGAATTACACGGTGCGTGTGGCGTCCTCTGGCTGGTGTTGCCCAACATGGTGTCTGAGAGACTTGCCGTGTTACCCAGCACGCGCTCTGTTTGGAAGACCTTTCTGGGTCAGCGCCCATCGTGTGAACACATCCGACTTCGTGCATCCTCCTCTGTCAGCAGACGTTTGAGCTGTTTGCAGTTTGAGGCCACTGTGGGAAAATCTGCTGGGAGCACTCTCGAATGTGAATCTTGGTGGGCAGACACGCTCATTTCTCTTGGACGTGTACCTAGGAAGAACAGAAAATAGGTATTTTCAATATGTATTTTCAGAGTTGGAGTTCAGATCGTTTCCAGTGCAAGGTTGAAGAGTAGTTAACATCCTGAACCTGAGATTTGATCTTTTAGGACTTGTTCTGACAGTGGTAGGAATGGGCACGGAACCAGGCTTTGCTTTGTCTTAGAGAACTCTGTTGTTCCCCAAGTGCGGTCCTCGGGCCAGGGGTGTTATGGACAATATGGAAAAACACGGGAACGTATGGCACTGGAAAGAGACAAGTAGCCCTGGGAGGTGTCGAAATGCAGGGTGAACTCAGCACCAGTGCAGGCTCGGGGGGCTCTCCACAGACAGCACTGCCCTCTGCTCTCTATCGTACTCAGAGAACTCTGGGTTCTAACTTTGTCGCAGGTGGCAGTGCCGCGTCCCCCCTGCAGGCAGCTCTGGTCCCCGCCACAGCTGCTGAGCCAGCTGGGTCAGAGGAGCAGGAACGCGCAGCCCTTGACAGGGACAGGAAGCAGCGTCTTAGGAGGAGCTGCTCGCCTCCCCTCCCGACGCTCAGGCAGATCTGCGGCAGGTGGAGAGCAGCACTGCCACCGCTGCCGGGGTCCTCTCGTGAGTGACAGCGAGGCCGTCCCTTGTGTAACAGCTGCTCTTATAAAACGTCCTGTAATGTTGAATAGGAGGTGCGAGGGATGAGGAGGCCCCGGCACACAGCCTCAGTCAGCCCAGTGTCATCTCAGCTCCTCTTGTCCCAGAGAGCCATCCCCCAGAAGGTCGTCTGCGTCCCATGTTTCCAAGTCCATGCAGGCACCTGGGCACATGCACCACACGGTCTCTGGACGTCTGTGTGACTTTCCCAGTGTCACCTGGAAGCAATAGTCACTCAAGCTCCGTGGAATTTCCTGGTCTGATCCAGTTACTGGACACGTGGGTCACATGAGGAGGTGGAATCTGGCTGGACCCTGGGGGCCGAGGTCAACAGCAGCCGCAAGGAGCGCAGATGCTGAGGAGAGGAAGACCGTGGGGAGCAGTGAGGCGACGTCTGTAGAGAGCGGAGCCACTGGTGTTTCACGGGGCACTCGAATCCTCAGGACCCAGCCTGTGGTGGTGGACCAGCTCCCGGGGTGGCCAGAGCAGGGCTTTGGGACCGTGGTCTCCTGCCTGTGTCACCAGGCCAGGGCTGTCTCTGGACTCAGGACTGTTCTCCATTCCCCCGATCCTCAGGTGGGAGGCAGGTTTGGCCCTGGAGTGGAGGATCCAGGCTTCCTTTCTGTTGCTTGGGAGCCAGAGCTGGTGAAGGTTGTGGTGTGGGCCCTTCCACGTTGGGTTTTTAAAAATTATTTCATTTAATTTGTTCTAATTATTTGCACATGATGGTAGAATGCCTTGATGCATTTAGATAGATCATGCCTAAAGAGAGGGTAATCTCTCATTTTTCTGATTGTACATGTTGCAGGATCACATTGGTCATGTTTCAAGGGCTCCTTTCTTACTCTTTCTATCAACGGCAGCTTCCTGCGGTGGTGTCCTCAGTGGAGACACGGGCGTGATCCAGCAGGATCCTGTTGATCCCTTATCTTGATGGGATTGTATGAAGCCATGGGTCACAAGGTGAGAGGCCGAGTCCACGACGGGAGGCAGATCAACACACACGAGCAGCAGAGCTTCTTGTCACAGAGGAGGAGGCTGCGGGGAGGGGCTGTCAACCCAGTGCAGCCGCTGGAGCAGCTGCTGAGAGTCCTACAGTGAAAACTCCGGCCACCACTGAGGCAGCCGAGCGGGGTCAAGGAGGCAGGCTGAAGCCTCGCAGCCACGGGCCACACAGAGGAAGGGACTCGTACCCAGAGCGGGACTCAACCTTCTGCCCTGCGCACCAGGCAGCGAGACTCCCCAGGGGTCCCTCCTGGGGGCCAGCCAGGAGCCTCTCAGCTCCTTCAGTTTCCTCTACCACTTGTGTCATCTGCCAGGAGGGTCAGGGTCCTGCTGACTCCCTGAGGCTTCCCTTGCAGTGTCAGGGACATTTTTCTTTTTATTTACCAATTTATAACACCACGTATAAAACTAAAATATGCATTACCTTGTGAAATCTAAGAAGTCACAAGAATTTGAATTTATATGTAGCAACTGATGCTTTAACTTTATAGATTAAATGTCTTTTCTAACAAACACCTTAATGAAGACAAAGCTCATTTATGTTTAATTTACTCAGTTTTGTTGACTTTAGGTTACCCGTAAACACCAAGATATCAGACCAGTGCAGTTAACAGTACGAGCCTCTGCTCTGCCGAAGAGAATCCCAGAAGCAGTGGATATTACCCTTCAACATTTTATAGAAACCAACACTCTACTGATTGTCTGACCACCTAGAAGAATGTGGGTTAGTAATTCTAAAGACTTGTTTGCTATTATCTGTGAAACCAATTAAAATTGAATCTTTTAAAAAAATGTTCAGACATATGGACTAAAAATATTTGGATCCATTTATTAAATTTATGAGCACTCACTTATCTCTGAGCCACTTGGATACTATGCACATGATATATATATACAGACAGCATGTAATACACAGAGGTACACAAACATAAAAACCGTCAGGAAACACAGATTCACAGCTTTTCCTTGGATAATTGACCTCTAAATAAAGACAGCAGGACAAGCAGAGGCCTGAAAGCTCTAGCTGGACGGAACAGACCAAAGGGAACCGAATGTCCTAATTTAGGCCCCAGGACCAAGTGTGAGTTTGCCACCAAGCCCTGAGCTTCAGCAGGACAGAGCCCTGCATGAGAAATGCCGTGGCCACGATCATTCCCACGCTGTTACCGCCGTCCTTCAAGTCATTCCTTGTCCTTCCCCTGAAACGAGACTGAGTGTTCTTTTGGCCTTGCTCTGAGTCCTCCCGTCGCGTGGACCGCGAAGGATCCAGGGCAGGTGGAGGAGCGGGAGCCTCTGCGCCAGGGCAGCTTCTCCTTCCCTGGCTGTGGCTCCACCTGGAGGCACGAGTCCAGGAGGCCTGAAGTTTGAGTTGGGACACTGAGGCTTTTGGAGAGCTTCTTGCGTCCAAATAAAACAACAGTGTTTTATCATCTCTCTTTCTTCTTTTGTCTTAGGATTTATAAAAAATATTTTGACAAAAGGCCCTGAGCGCCATCTGGGGGAATTCCAGTGTCCCTCCCATGCCAGCACCCTCTTTCTCTAGACTGGGGGTTTTGAACTGAGCTGCCAGTCATGTGAGAGTTCCCAGCCTGAGACAGCGTCGCACACCAAGGGGACATCCCCCGGCTGCTCTCTCCCCAGAGATTCAGGTGCCTCTTGGCACCCATGGCAGGCCACTATGAACCCAGGACCCTGACCAACCCCACAGGGAGGGACTTTTGACCCCTCGTGTTTGCGCTGCCTGAAGCCCCGAGGCCACACGGAGCCACAGGTGAGGTCACACTCAGCTCCGCAGTCCGAAGCGGTGGATCTTGGATGCTCAGTCCCTCCAGTCACACTCACACTCACAACAGAGCTGAGACTGACCTCCCGAGTAAGCAGTCCTGCACTGAGTGACACTCTGGCCACTGGGTAGTGATCAGTTTCTGAAAGGTTAAAAAAAGTACCCAGAAAAAAACTCCAGACGCCAGAACTCACAAAAGAGATTTTTTATCAGGCAGAGGAACAGTGTCTGTCCAGAAGAGAAAAGGGGGAAGAAAAGGGGGAGAACATGGCCAGGGAGCTTCTTTTATGCTCCTGAACGTCACGGGCAAAACAATGACAGGGCCGGCTCTTGAATCTGAATTTTGGCGGACTAGGGATCAGCCAATGGCTGGTGACCACAGGTCGACAAGCAGACCAATGGCGGGGTAGCTACAGGGAAGGGGAATAGCTGTCATCCCCCTCGCCTTCCCAGCAGGCATGTTCTGTGCCCAACCACCAGGGAGGGAGCCCCTCGAGGTTGGGCCGTGGGTTGGTAGGTAGCTGGAGGCAAGGGTGGGTTTGCAGGGCAAACCCAGCACCCGCCTGCTGCCCACTGAGGCGAGCTGAAGGGGAGGGGCCACATGGACAGTGCTCTGACAGGTGCAGCCAGGTCTGCCTGACAGGCACGGCCACTGCAACTTTCCACATTACAGTTTCCACCTCACCTGACTCATGCAGAGGTCCTCAGGGGACTTACCAGTTTGATGTCCTGTCCTGAAACCTGCTTTGGTTCTCCTGAGTCCATTCAGGAAGCAGTGAGAGTGGGAACCAAGCCAGCTCCTGGAGAGTCAGGATCTGGCGAGTGGCCAGGGTGCCCATCTGTCTGCTACCAGGCTGGTTGCGGTGCTTTCTCCAGTTCCCTGACAACAGTGGCATGGAGGGCCAGCTCCCATCCATCCATCTATCCATCCATCCATCCATCCATCCATCTATCCATCCATCTCTCTCTCTCTCTCTCTCTCTGTCTCTCTGTCTCTCTCTCTCTCCATCCATCCATTTATCTCTCTGTGTATCTATCTCTGTATCTATCATCAATCATCTATCATCTCTTTAGCATGTTAGGCTTCCATAGCAAAGATCACCTGGTGGTTTAAACAACAACAAAGATCCACTTTCTCACACTTCTGGAGGCTGGAAGCTCAAGATCAGCAGGGCTGGTTTCTCCCAAGGCCTCTCTGGTTGACTTGCAGAAGGCCACCTCCTGCTGCGTCTCTCCTCGTGTGTCTGAACCACTCTTCTCTTGAGAACGCCTGTCAGTGGGGTAGTGCACACTGTATTGGCCTCATTTTAGCTTACACAGCTCTGCGAGGCCTGTCTCCACAGGCCTTCTCCAGGGTCTGCAGGCTCCAGGGCAGAATCGCCCTTGCTTCCAGCTTCTGGTGCGGCCAGCAGCCCTGGTGTTCCTGGGCACGTAGGTGCCTCTCTCAGGCCCCTGCCCCTCTTCACATGACGCCTTCGCTGCACTTCTATCCTCTCTGGGTCTGTGTCTCCACTCTTTTAAGGACAGCAGCCTGCTGGACAGAGGACTTGGTGCTCCAGCGTGAGCTCCCGATAACTAACTGTGAGACAGCGACACTATCCCAAGCAGGGCATGTTTCCAGGCATGCGATGGACACCACCCACCCTGTGCAGACCCCTGCAGCCTCTCATCAGAGGGGACAGGAGCTGGCTTCTTTCCAGAAGGACCTCTCTGGCTGTGGGTGCTAATTCTGATCTGTCACGAGGCACGCAGTCCTGGCTGTTCTCAAGGACACCACTTCAGTAGCTGGAGCAGGGACAGTCTTAATGCCCGTCCCTCTCTGAGCCCTGGACGGTCCCTCTGCACTCACCCTTGATCTGGTGCAGGCTCCAGCTGCTGGGTGGTGCTCACCACACACCTGGCAGCCAGAGTGCCCACGCTAAGTCACACGTCCCCCTCATGCATGTGCCCCTGCTTGCAGCTGTGCCAGCCTGGGGCCTCCAAGGACACTGACCACGGATGCCACGGCTCCATCACTGGGCGGAGCAAGAGTACATTCCAGGTCTGGGACTCGTACTCCAAGCCCTTCTCCCCGGGCCTGGTGCATGGCGGTGGCGCTCTGCTCTCGAGGACCTGGGTGTGAGTCTGTGCCCACTTGGGGGCAGTAAGGAGGCACAGGAAGTGGGGGCGATTCCACTCCCTGGCCCAGCGTTTCCTTTGCCCACCTTCTGGATCTAAGTGCCACAAGGTGTGGACCTCTTGACCCTGTCAGGGGGGCAGTGAAGTCAGTGTCCTGAGCAGACAGCGAGCTGGGCTGGACTCGGGCCATCGTGGTGGCTGCCCTTTAGGTCCACACACCTGAACGTTGAGAGCCCCAGGGTGAGTCATGTGCTTCAGAGTGAAGCAGAGGCTCAGGTGACACTGGGCCGTGGGGTTGCCAGTGCTCCTCGGGGCCAGCCTGTTGGCCACGGACCCCAGGCTCCATGTGGCCCCTCACTCAGAGCTTCAGCCGCCCTACGCCTTTCACAGCTGAGACACGAGAGCTCAGCCAGCAGAACTAGGGTGTGCAGGAAGGAGGAGGGGCGGGGACAAGGGTCCTGGGGTGCGTGCTCTCACCCGGGGAAGCACTCCGTGGCCAAGTGCCCAGCAAGGACTCCAGGCTGGGCGGCTCGCTTCCCCTCTCAGCCCAGACACCCAGCCACAGGGCGAGTGCAGAGCCTGGGCCCCTACAAGATCGTCCAAATGATGGAAAAATTACAAACTTCCAAGTAAATTCAGGATGGAGAAGGTCACTTTACTAGGTAATCCAGGCCCAGGGAGTGCTTGAGCCTGGTCACCTTCCTGTAAAATAAGTGCCACGCCCACCCTTTGTTTATGCTTTTCAGATTTGATTTTTAAAACCGTGAGCAGCATCGGGGCTGGAAGGTGGCCCTGAACAACTCAGAGGAGGGAGGGCAGGACACACACGGTCGCCTTTACTCCTGGTTTGTCATTACAAAGTCTGCAGAGCTGCCCTTGCCGGAGGGAGCTTGGCCAAGGGTGTCCTGCGGTCTCCACAGGAGCGTGAAGGAGGTGTCAGCTCCCGGAAGGTGTCAACGCAGCCCGTGTCATATGGACTGTAAAGAGCCACAACAAGCCACCTGGAAGGTCTGGGGTCCAGGAGTGTCAGAGGAGCCCTAGTTGGCCAAAGCCAAAATGATTCCCTGGGGGCACTGGCCCTGGGACTGACCGTTCACAAGGACGACCAATCTTGACCGAGGGAGGGGAGCCGCTGGTGTCTGCACAGCAAGCAGATTGATCATTATTTATTTTGGAAACTCAGCTGCTTTTGGGTGGGAAGGAGCATTTTAAGATTCCACTAAGGCAAAGCAAAAGGAGAACACAGGTGTCCCCTGGCCCTTCGCCTGAGGCCTTGGGTGCTGGGGGCAGCCAGGTGGCTGTGTGGAAAGGGGAGAGGCCCCAGGAGCAGGCGGCTGGGGGG
>JAJEJO010050831.1:0-19095 GCA_020662805.1 Glaucomys volans | reverse complement strand
GTGTGTGAGTCCCCTAAGTTTACTAGGGATGTCTCACTGAGGTGTATATGGAAGGTGCACTGAGGAGTGTAGAAATGGCTCATGAGTTGTGTATGGGGAGCCTTCTGAGGTGAGTAGTGAGATTTCTGAGATGGATCGGGAGGACACACATGTTGCTGGGAGGTCTCTCTGATCTGTGTAGGGAGGGTTCTCTGAAATGTGTTGGAGGTCTTCATGAAGTGTGAAGGAGGGCACTTGAACTGAGCCTGCCCTTAAGTGAAAAAGGAGGGATAATTGAGGTGGATGAGGAGTTCCTCTGTATAGAATAGGATGAGATTTCTATAATGTGTAGCCAGTTGAGTTTGAGGTGTGTACTAAAGACTCTCTGAGGTGTGTAGGGAGGGCACACTAAAGTGTGTAGGAGTGCTATATGAGTGTGTAGGAGGGCTCCATGACATGAGTGGCAGTGTTCCCTTAGGTGAGTAAGGAGGACTATTTGAGGCTTATGGGGAAGGCCTCTGTGGTGAGAAGAAAGGGTTCACCCAGGTGTGTGGATACCACCATCTAATGTACATAGTGAGAGATTTCTGAGATGAGTAAGGAGGAAACACCGAGGTGTGAAAGGAGGGCTTTATTTGATGGATAGCAGGGCTAGCTGAAGTGTGTAGGAAGTTTTCTGAGATATGTAGGAATTGCTCAATGATACATGGGGGAAACATCTCTAGGATGTGTATGAATGGTCATGTGAGGTGTGTAGAAACACCCTCTGAGTTATGAAGGGAGGGGTCTGTGGTGTGTAGGAAGTGATCTCTGAGATGAGTAGGGAAGGACCTCTCAGCACTGTATTATAGAATCTCTGAGGTGTGTAGGGCTGGCTACATGAAATGTGAAGACCTGACTCTCTGAGGTGTGGAGGGAAGGTGTGCTGTGGTGGAGGAAGGACCCTAAGATGAGTAGGGTGGGCTCACCAATTATCATGGTGTAGGTTCTCTGAGGTGTGTAGGAATGGCTCTCTGAGATGTGAAGGTAGGGATTCCTGGGGTGTATAGGGAGGGCTCCCTGAAGTATGTAGTGAGAGCCATCTGGAGTATGTAGGAGGACTTTATGAGGTGTGAGGAGGGCTCTTTGATGTGAGGAAATGTACCCTAAGGTGCATAAGGAGTGTTATTTGAGGTGTATAAGGAAGGCCTGTGTTGAGAAGAAAGGGCTCTCTGAGGTGTGTGATGGTTCTCTGAGGTGAGAAGAAGGGCAACTGAGATATTTTGTGAGTGCTTGCAAAGAGTTGAGTGATGATTCACTGAGGTGTGAAGAACATGTTTTGGGGTTGAGTAGTGAGGGCATTCAGAGATGTGTAAGGAAGGCATTCTCAGGTGTGTTGGGAGTGATCTCTGCTTTGTAAGGAAGATGCTCTAAGCCATGCAGGGGAGGGCTCTATGATGTGTGTAGAAGGGTTCTATGAGGTGTGTCAAAAGGCTCTTGAGGGGCATGGGAGGGCCAACTGCAGTTATTAGGGAGGTCTCCCTGAGGTGTACTTGGAGCTCAATCTGAAGAGAGCACAAAGGGCTCAGCAAGTGGTCTCCAGAGGACTTCTGACATGAGTAGTGAGTTCTCTGAGATGAGTATGGAAGACAGTGATGTTGAAGGGAGGGCTCTGAGGTGTGGAGTGATTACTCCCTGTAATGTGGTATAGGGATGATTCTCTTTGTTTTGTAGTGTGGGATCTGTGATGTGGGTAGGGATGGTTCTCCAAGGTTTGTAGGGGGAACTCCAGGGGTGTGTAGGAACAGCAGTTGATGTGAGTAGGGAGGGCTTTCAGAGGGACATAGGGAGATATCTTTATGGCGAGAAGGAAGGTCTCTTTGAGGTGTGAAGGGGGTGTTCCCTGAGGTGGGCAGTGAGGGCTCATAGAGTTATGCAGGGTGGGTCCTCTGAAGTGTGTAGGAGGGCTATATGAGGCATGTAGGAGGGCTCCTTGATGTGAGTAAGCGTGCTCCCTAAGGGAGTAAGGAGGGAAAGTTTAGGTGTATAGGGAAGGCCCCTGTTTGAATAGAAAAGGCACTGTAAGGTATAGTAAGTGTTCTCAGAGGTGAGTAATAGAGCACTCTGAGGTGTATAGTGAGGGCTTCCAAAAGAGTAGAGAGAGGAGTCAAAATTGTAGGGACATCTTCCTAAGGTGGGTAAAGACTGCTCTTGGGGTGATTAATGATAGCGGTCTGAGATGTGTATGGAGGGCACTCTGAGATGTGTCATAAGGGAAATCTGAGGTTTGTAGGAACAGACCTCTGAGCCATGTAGGGAGATCTCTGTGACATGTGTAGAAGGGTTCTATGAGGTGTGTCAGAAGGCAGCTTGATGTTCGTGGGAGGGCCACCTGACGTAATTAGGTAGGTCTCACTGAGTTATTTATTGAGAGCACTTTGAGCTGAGCAGAGAGGGCTGAGTGAGTCATATATGGAGGAACTTCTGAGGTGAGTACTGAGAAGAATTCTCTGAGATGAGTAAAGAGGACACAGATGCTGATGGGAGGGCTCTGAGGTGTGGAGTGAAGACTCCAAGGTGTGTAGCTAGGACTCCATGAGGTGAGTAGGACAGACTCTTTTTGTAGTATTGGATTTCTCAGTTGGGTAGGGATCACTCTCTGAATTGAGTAGGGAGAGTTTCAGGGGTGTTTAGGTTGAGTGATTGATGTGAGTAGGGAGGACTTTCTTAGGTGTGTAGGTAGGTGTCTTTGAGGTACGTAGGACTGACTCCCTGAGGTACATAGAGAGGGCCATGTGATGTTTAGGAGGGCTTTATAAGGTGTGCAGAAGGGCTCCTTGATATGAGTGGGAGTTCTCCCAAAGGAGACTAAGGAGGGCCATTTGAGGTATATAGGGAAGGCTTCTATATTAAGTAGAAAGGGCTCTCTGAGGTGTAGTGAGGGTTCTCTGAGGTGCATAGAAGGGCATTCTCAGGTGTTCAGTGAGGGATTGGAAAGAATAAGATTGAGGAGTCACTAAGGATTGTAGGAACATCTTTCTGAGGTGTTTAGGGAAAGCTCATGGGGTGAGTAGTGAGTGCTTTCTGAGATGTGTAGAGACAGATCTCTGAAATGTGTTGAGAGGGATCTTGAGGTTTGTAGGGACTGGCCACTGATCTGTGTAGGGAGGACCCTATTACATGTACAGGAAACTTCTATGAGGTGTGTCAGAGGTCTACTTGACATGCTTGAAAGGACCTCCTGTTGTTAATAGGGATCACTGACATGTATATTGAGGGTTATCTGAGGTTAGCAGAAAGGCTCAGTGGGTTGTGTACAGAAGGACTTCTGAAGTGAGTATTTAGAAATTTTTGATAGGAGTAGAGAGGACAAACGGATATTGAAGGGGGCTCTATGAGGCGTGGTTGGAGGGCTGTCTCTGGTGTGTAGATAGGAATCTCTGAGATGAGTACTAAGGGTCCTCTGTGTTTTGCTCTGTATGTTCTCTGAGGTGGGTAGGGTTGGCACTGTGAGGTGTGTATGGAGGTCTCTGAGGTTTGCAAGAGGGATTTATGAAGTGTTTTGGAGGTATTTTTGACAAAATCAGAGTGCTATTTCATGGTGTAGTAAAGGCCTACTGAAGTGAGTTGGTAGATCTATCAGAGAAGGATAGAGAGGGCACACTGAGATGTGATGGCAGGGTACTTTGAGGAGATTTAAAGGAAAATCTGAGTGGTTCAGGGAGGGCATTCACAGGAGCATCATGAGGACTCTTTGAAGCATGTAGGTATGGCTCTTGGTGATGTCCAGGGATGAATCTGTGGGGAGATGTGAAGGCTACCTGTGATATATAGTTATGGCTTTCTGAGATGTAGGAAGGGCATTCTGAAGTTTGTATGGAAGGCTCTCTGAGATGTGAACTGTGAACTCTCTGTGATGTGTACATTGGGTGATCTGAGGTGAGTAGTATGGACACATGAACTGTGTAGGTATGACCCTCTTAGGTAGGTAGTGAGAGAATTCTGACATAAGTAGGAAGAACACACTAAGGTGTGGAGGGAGGTCACTATGAGTTGTGTAAAAGGGCTCTCTGAAGTGTGAAGAAAGGTATTTTGAGGTGTGTAGAGAGGCTGTGTGTGGTTTGCAGTGAGGGTTCTCTGAGGTATGTAGGAAGGACTTTCTGAGGTTGTAGGGAGTGCTCGAGTTATGAATGAAGCATCTCTAGGTGTGTATAAACAACCTTCTGCAGTGAGTAGGAAGGGTGCTTGATGTGTGTAGGGAGAGCTTTCTGAGGCATGTGGGAGGTCACTTTTATGTGTGTTGGAATGACTTTGTGACATGAGAATATAGGGCTCACTGAGGTGTGTAGGGAAGACCTCTGAGGTATGTAGGGATGGCCCAATGAAGTGTGTAGGAAGTCTTCCATAGGAGTATATGGAGGATTCTGGGGTATGTATAGGAGAGCACTCTGAGGTGAGTAGTCATGTAAGGAGGGACATCTGAGGTGAGCAGTGAATGTTCTTTGAGATGAGTAGGGAGCACCCACAGATGTTGAAGAGAGGACTCTTCACTTATGTGAGGAGTGTGGAGGGAGGTTTCTCTGTGATGTGTAGGTAGGACTCTGAGATGAGTAGGGAGGACACTCTAAGGTGTGGAGTGTAGAATCTAAATGTGGGTAGGGTTGGCTCTCTGAGGTGTCTAGGGAGATCTCTATGAGGTGTGTGGGAGGGATATGAGGTGTGCAGGAGGGATGTATGAGTGGTGTCAGAGGGTTTTTGACTAAGAGTGCTATGTCTGTTGTGCAGAAATGGCCTACTGAAGTGAATAGTGAGATCTGAAATGTGTAGGGAGAACACTCTGAGCTGTGATGGGAGGGTTCTTTAAGGAGAGTTGAAGGAAAATCTGAATTGTTCAGGGAGGGCGCTCACAGGAGTATCAGGAGGACTTTTGAGGTGTGTAGGTACAGCTCTCAGGTGTGCAGAGAGGGATTTGTGGTGAGTAGTGAGGACTATCTTGGATGAGTAGTTAGGGTTTCTAAGATGTGAAGGAAGGGCATTCTGAGGTTTGTACAGACGTTTCTCTGAGATATGGAGGAAGGTCTCTGGGGTGCATAGAGAGGACTGTCGGGTGTACAGGGTGGGTGATCAGACGTGAGTAGAAAGCACAGATGAGATGTGTAGGGATGATCCACTAATGAGACTAGTGAGAATTCTGAAATGTGTAGGAGAACACACAGAGGTATGGAAGAGGGTGTGTAGCAGGGCACTCTGAAATGTGAAGGGAGGGTTTTCTGAGGTGTGTAGAGAGGCTGTGTGTGATGTGTAGTGAGGGCTCTCTGAGGTGTGCAGGAAGGGCTTTCTGAGTTGTGTAGGGATTACTGAATGTGATGGGGAGGAAGCATCACTAAGGTGTGTATGGACAGCCTTATGCAGTGTGTAGGAAGGGCACTTGTTGTAAGGGGGGCTTTGTGAGGTGTGTAGGGAGGTGACTTTGAGATGAGTATGGAAGGCCCTCTGAGCTTTGTGTTGTAAATTGTTTGAGTTGTGATGAAGAGAGAGCTACCTGAAATGAGAGGGCACTCTGAGTTGTGGAGGGAAGGCTCTCCATGATGGGTAGGTAGGACTCCATGAAATTAATAGGGTTCATTCTCTGTGTTTTGTAGTGTAGGTTCTCTGAGGTGGGTGGGGATGGCTCTCTGAAGTGTGGGCACCAGAGGTGTGTAAAATGGGTGATTGATGTGACTTAGGAGTATTTCTGAGATGTGTAGGAGGGCCTCTGAGGTGTGTCATGAGGCATCTCTGAGGTGTTTCAGGGGAAGGGATTCTGAGCTGCATAGGGTGGGCTCTATGACATGTGTAGGAGGGTTCTATGAGGTCATAGGGATCCTTGACACTTGTGGGAGGGTCACCTGAGATGATTAGGTAGGGCTGACTGATGTGCATATGGAGGGCTCACTGAGGTGAATAGAAATGGTTCAGTGAGTTGCATATGAAGGGAATACTATGGTGAGTATTGAGAGATCTCTGAGAAGAGTAGAGAATATGAACAGACATTGAAGTGTGACTTTCCATGGTGTGGAGGAAGAACACTATGATGTGTACATAGGACTCTTAGAGATGGGTAGGGTGGACTCTCTATGTTTTGTAGTGTAGGATCTCTGTGGTGGGTATGGATGGCTCTCTGAGATGTGTATGGAGGGCTCCAGATGTGGCAGGGAGAGTGATTAGTGTGAGTGGGAGAGCTTTCTAAGGTGTGTATGCAGGTGTCTTTGAGGTGTGTAGAAAACACCCTCTGACATTTGGAGTGAGGGCTGTCTCTGTTGTTTAGGTAGGAAACTCTGAGGTCGTTAGGGACGGAGCTCTCAGGTTTGTACTGTAGATTCTCCATGGTGTATAGGGGTGTATCTCTGAAGTTGTAATGAAACTTTGAAGTGTGCAGGAGGAATTGATAAGGAGTGCAGGAGGGTTTTATTTCCCTAGGTAAGTGTGCTATTTCAGTTGTGTAGAACATTCCTCTGAAGCATGTAGTGAGGTCTGTAAGAAAGAGTGGGGAGAACACCAAGGTGTGTTGGGAGGGTTCTCTGAGGAGAGCAGAAGGAATCTGTGAGGTGTTAAGGGAGGGAACTCACAGGGGTATCACAAGGGCTCTCTGAAATACATAGGTAAGTCTCTCAGTAGTGTGCAGGAAAGGATTAGGGTTAGTTTTGAGTTGTGAGGGATTTCTGAGATGTGTAGTTAGGCTTTTCTGAGGTGTGCATGAAGGGCATTCTGAGGTTTGCACAGAAGGCTTTCTGAGATGTGTTGGGAGAACACTGGTGTGTGTAGGGGGTACTCTCTGGGGTGTACAGAGTGGGTGAACTGAGATGAGTCGTAAGAACTCATGAGGTTTGTAGCAATGAGTAGTGAGAGATCTCTGAGATGAGTACGGAGAACACACTGGAGTGTGAATGAAGGAATCTAAGATGTGTAACAGGGTTCTCTGTGTTGTGATGGGAGTGCTTTCTGAGAAGCTGTGTGTGGTGTGTACTGAGGGGTTTCTGAGGTGTGCGGGAAGGTCTTTGTGAAGTGTGTAGTGATTGTTCACTAGAGGGTGGAAGAAGTATCTCTAAATTTTGTAGGGGTGACTCTCTGTAATGTGAAGGAAGGGCACTTGATGTGAGTAGGGAGTGCTTTCTGAGGTAGCAGATGGAGGGATGAGACACTGAGTTGTATAGGAATGGCTGTGAGGAGTGACAGTAGGGCTCTCTGATGGGCGTAGGGATGTCCTCTGTGGTATGTAGGGGAGAAACACTGAAGTGTGTACGAGGGTTTTTTGAGGTGTATAGGAGGGTTCCTTTATGTAAGTGGAAGCTCTCCCTTTGGTCAGTAAGGAGAGATATTCGAGTTGTATAGGGAAAGCCTCAGTGATGAAGAAAAAGGACTTCCCTGTGTGTAGGGAGGGCTCACATAGGAGTATAGTGGGGTCTCTGATGTAGGGAGGACTCTCACGGTATACAGGGTGGGTGCTCTGAGGTGAGTAGAAGGGGCTCTCTGAGGTGTGTAGGGTCTTCCACCCACTGTGAGTAGAGATAGATTTAATGAGGACTCATTGGGTGTGAAGGGGGGCACTTTGGTGTGTAGCAGGGCTCTCTGAAGTGTGAGGGAGGGCTTTCTGAGGTGTGTAGAGCAGCTGTGTGGTGTTTTGCAAGGACTTTCTGTGGTGTGTAGAAGAGACTTTCTGAGGTATGTAGGGATTACTCAATGAGGTGTGGAAGTATCTCTAGGGTGTGTATTGATCGCCATGTGAGGTGTGAAGGGAAGGCTCTCTGTGGTATGTAGGTAGGAATCTCTGAGATGAGCCAGATGAGATCTCTGTCTTGCAGTGTAGGATCTCTGTGGTGGGTGGGGATGGCTTTCTGAGGTGAGTTTGGAGGGCTCCATTTGTGTGTAGGAAGGGTGACAGATGTGAGTGGGTAGGGTTCTCAGAGGTGTGTAAGAGGGCTGATTGTGGTATGTAGGGAATACCCTCTGCAGTGTGTAGGGGGCTATGTGAGGTGTACAGGGAAGGTCTCTATCCTGGGTGGAAAGAGTCCTCTGGGGAGTAGTGAGGGATTTCTTAGGTGGGTTGAGAGCACTCTGAGATGTTTAATGAGGATTGCAAAGGAGTAGAGAGAGGAATCACTGAGGATTGTAGGGACATCTTTCTGAGGTGTGTAGGGACTGCTCTTGAGGGGAGTACTGAGGGCTCTCTGAGATGCACAGGGGGGCACTGTGAGGTGTGCAGGGAGGACTCTGTGACGTGTGGGAAGGCTCTGAAACTCTGATGTGTGTCAGAGGGCTCCTGTGAGGGCAGGCGCCCTGAAGTGATTAATGGGGACTTACTGAGATGGATATGCAGAGCACATTGAGGTGAGTAGAAAGGGCTCTGTGAGTTGTGCATGGACTTGTGAGGTGAGTAGTGAGATTTCTTGAGTCGAGTAGGGATTGTTCATTGAGGTACAGAGGAACACACTGATGTTAAAGGGAGGGCTCTCTGTTGTTTTTCAGTTAGGAGTCTCTCAGATGGGTATGGAGTGTATTCTGAGTTTTGTACTTTAGGTTCTCTGATCTATGAGGGGTGTAAGAAAGCTTTCACTAAGTAAGCATGCTATCTGAAATGTGTATAGGAACCCTTTGAAGTGAGTAGTGAGTTTTCTCTGAGAAGAGTAGGTAGAACATGCTGAGGTGAGGTGGGAGAGTTTTTAATTCCTTTTTGGTGAGGAAACGGCAAAATGTTTTCCTGTTTCACAACATTGACCTTTGAATAGATCATGCCCTCATTATCATTCCAAACTACATTAAATTTGCACTTCAGTGTAAAGACTGACTCAAAATTTAACTTATTTATCTTATTGAAAACAGGTCTAGTTGCAGAACATTATATGACATAAATAAATCCCCAATAAATTTGCTATTTCTATAAGTGTAAAATTTCCACTATAGACAACTGTAATTTGCAGAACACTGGCTTGGTAAAGTGGTGTCCTAAGCTTTATATTTTAAAAGGTGTATGTGTGGCAAAGATTTTCTCCCACTCTAAGGTTCTCTCTTTACATTGCTGATTGTTTCCTTTGCTGAGAAAAAGCTTTTCAGTTTGACTCTATCCCAATCATTGATTCCTGCTTTTATTTCTTGTGCTTTGGGAGTCATGTTAAGGAAATCTGGTGCAAGCCCACATGATGAAGATTTGGACCTATTTTCTCTTCTATTAGGTGCAGAGTCTCTGGTCTGATTTCTAGGTCCTTGATCCACTTTGAGTTGAGTTTTGCACAGGGTGAGAGATATGGGTTTAGTTTCATATTGCTGCACATGGATTTCCAGTTTTCCCAGCACCATTTGTTGAAGAGGCTATGTTTTCTACATTGTATGTTTTTGGCTCCTTTGTCAAGTATGAGATACCTGTATTTATGTGGGTTTGTCTCTGTGTCCTCTATTCTGTACCACTGATCTACCTGTCTATTTTGGTGCCAATACCATGCTGTTTTTGTCACTATTGCTCTGTAGTATAGTTGAAGATCTGGTATTGTGATACTCCCTGCTTTGCTCTTCTTGCTAAGAATTGCTTTAGCAATTCTGGGTCTCTTATTCCTCTAAATGAATTTCATGACTGCTTGCTCTATTTCTATGAGGTCCATCATTGGGATTTTAATTGGAATTGCTTTGAATTTTTATAGCACTTTCGATAGTATGGATATTTTGACAATATTAATTCTATCTATCCAAGAACATGGGAGATCTTTCCATCTTCCTGGACTTTTTAAATTTCTTTCTTTAGTGTTCTGTAGTTCTCATTGTAGAGGTCTTTCACCTCTTTTGTTAGATTGATTCCCAAGTATTTTATTTTTCTTGAGACTATTGTGTATAGTTTTGCTAATTTCTCTCTCAGAGGATGCATCACTTACAAATAAAAATGCATTAGATTTATGAGCATTAGTTTTATATCCTGCTACTTTACTGAATTCGTTTATGAGTTCCAGAAGGTTTCTTGTGAAATTTTTAGGTTTTTCTAAATAGAGAGTCATGTCATCAGCAAATAGGGATAGTTTGTGATCTTCTTTTCCTGTTCTTATACCTCTAATTTCATTGGTCTGTCTAGTTGATCTGGCTAGAGTTTCAAGGATGATGTTGAATAGTAGTGGAGAAAGAGGGCATCCCTGCCTTGTTCCAGTTCTCAGGGGGAATGTTTTCAATTTTTCTCCATTTAGAATGGTGTTAGCTGTGGGCTTCACATAGATAGCCTTTAAAATGCTAAGGAACATTCCTACTATCCCTATTTTTTCTAGCGTTTTGAGCATGAAGGGGTGCTGTATTTCATTGAATGCTTTCTCTGCATTTATTGAAATAATCATGTGGTTCTCGACCTTATGTCTGTTGATGTGGTGAATTACATTGATTGATACTGGATGTTGAACCAACCTTTCATCCCCGGGATGAAACCCACTTGATCATGGGGCACTATCTTTCTAATGTGCTTTTGTAGGCAATTTGCTAAAATTTTGTTAAGAATTTTTGCATCTATGTTCATTAAAGATATGGGTCTGAAATTTTCTTTCCTTGATGTGTCCTTCTCTGGTTTTGGTATCAGGGTGATATTAGCTTCATAGAATGAGTTTGGAATGGTTCCCTCCCCCTCTATTTCATGAAATACTTTGAGGAGTACTGGAATGAGCTGTTTTATGAAGGTCTTGTAGAAGTTGATGGTGATCCATCTGGTCCTGGACTTTTTCTGTTGGTAGGCTTTCGATGACTTCTTCCATTTCATTCCTTGAAATTGATCTATTTAAGTTGTGTATGTCCTCCAATTTCAGTTTGGATGGCTCATATGCCTCTGGGAACCTGTTGATGTCTTCCAGGTTTTCTCTTTTGTATAAATTTTCAAAATAATTTCTAATTACGTTTTGTATTTCATTAGAGTCTGTTGTGATATTTCCTTTTTCATCATGAACTTTAGTAATTTGAGTTTTCTCTCTCCTCTTCGTTAGTGTAGTAAGGGTTTATCAATTTTGCTTATTTTTTCAAAGAACGAACTTTTTGTTTTGTCAATTTTTTTAATCGTTTCTTTTGTTTCAATTTCATTGATTTCTGCTCTGATTTTAATTATTTCCTGTCTTCTACTAATTTTTGTGATGATCTGTTCCTCTTTTTCTAGGGCTTTGAGCTGTAATGTGAGGTCACTGATTTGTTGACTTTTCATTTTTTTTATTGAATGCACTCAATGCAATGAATTTTCCTCTTAGCACTGCTTTCATAGTATCTCAGAGATTTTGGTATGTGGTATCTTTGTTCTCATTGACCTCTAAGAATTTTTTATTTCCTCCTTAATGTCTTCTGTTATGCATGCATCATTCAATAGCATATTATTTAATTTCCAGGTGCTGGAGTAGTTTCTGTTTTTAATTTTATCATTGGTTTCTAATTTCATTCCAATATTATCTGATAGAATACAAGTGAATATCTCTATTTTTTTGTATTTGCTAAGAGTAGCTTTGTGGCATAATACATGGTCTGTTTTAGAGAAGGATCCATGAGCTGCTGACCGAAAAGTGTATTTGTTTATTGATGGATGGAATATTCTACATATGACTCTTAAGTCTAATTTAGAAATTGTGTTATTTAGTTCTATATTTTCTTTGTCCAAGTTTTGCTTGGAAGATCTCTCCAATGATGAGAGATGTTTGTTAAAATCACCCAGTTTTAATGTGTTTTGGTCTATTTGATTCCCTAAATTAAGAAGGATCTGATTGACATACATGGATTCGCCATTGTTTGGGGCATAAACATTTATGATTGTTATATCTTGCTGATTTATGCTTCCTTTAAGCAGTATGAAATGTCCTTATTTATCCCTTCTGACTAACTTTGGCTTGAAGTCTGCTTTATCAGAAATGAGGATGGAAATTCCTGCCTTTTAACTAAGTCCATGTGTGTGGTATGTTTTTTCCCAACCTTTCACCTTTAGTCTGTGGGCATGTTTTTCTATGAGATGAGTCTCTTGAAGGCAGCATATTGTTGGGTTTTTCTTTTTAATCCAATCGGCCAGTCTATGTCTTTTGGATGATCAGTTTAGGCCATTTAGATTCAGGGTTATTATTGAGATATGACTTGTATTCCTAGTCATTTTGACTTATTTTTGGCTTTTACGCTAACTAGATTTCTCCATTAATTGGCTGTTCCTTTAGGGCAATTCCTCCGTTTGTTGACTTACATTGTTGTTCTTCATTTCTTCCTCTTGAAATACTTTGCCAAGAATTTTCTGTAGGGCAGACTTTCTATTTGTGAATTCTTTTAGCTTATGTTTATCATGTAATGATTTTATTTCATCTTCAAATCTGAAGGTAAGTTTTGCTGGATTTAAGATTCTTGGTTGTCATCCATTTTCTTTCAGTGCTTGGAATATGTTGTTCCAGGTCCTTCTTGCTTTTAGGTTCTGGGCTGAGAAGTCTGCTGATATTCATATTGGGTTTCCCCCTATTTGTAATCTGATGTTTTTCTCTTGTTACTTTTAAAATTATTTGTTTTGTATGTTAGATATTTTCATTATAATGTGCCTGGGTGTGGATCTGTTGTGATTTTGGGCATTTGGTGTCCTATAAGCCTCTTGAATTTGATTTCCCCTTCCATTAATCAGATTTGGGAAGTTTTCTGATATTATTTCATTGAACAGATTATTCATTCCTTTGGTCTGTATCTCTGTGCCTTCCTCAATCCCAATAACTCTTAAATTTGGTCTTTTCATGCTGTCCCATAATTCTTGGAGGTTCTGTTCATGATTCCTTACCATCTTCTGTTTGGTTGAGTTTTTTTCAAGATTAAATATTTTGTTTTCATTGTCTGAGTTTCTGTCTTCCAATTGATCAGGCCAGTTGGTTAAGCTTTCTATTGAGCTTTAAATTTGGTTTATTGTGTCCTTCATTTCAAGGATTTTTGTTTGTTTGTTTTTTTCAGAATCTCTATCTCTTTATTGAAATGATCTTTTGCTTCCTGCAGTTGCTCTTTTAGCATTGCCTACATTTGCTGTCTTGACTCTTCATTCACTTCTCAGATCATTTTAATTATGTACATTCTGAACTCCCTTTCTGACAATGCTTCTGCCATGGTGTCATTGAGATCTTTTGGTATAGTGTCTGGATTTGTTTGGGACATTTTCTTCCCATGGTTTCTCATGTTACTAGTGTATCTTCCCCTCTGGTATTGTGAATCCTAGGTATTGCAGTATCCCCTTAAAGACTTATAGGTTTCCTGCCAATTTCCAATACCTCCCCTTGAAGTGAGAGACCAATATTAGCAGCACACCTTATAAACAATATGCGTCCTTAATCTAAATAATCCCTAATGAGATATTAACAGTGTTGTCCTAATAAACAGAGATGAATTCAAATGATTATTTACAGCATAACCAATAAGTTTGCAATAAGGACTGCAATCGAATGTTGGACAGAGAGGATGAGGAGTGTATAGGACTTAACATTAATGAGATAAGAAGTGAGACTATAGATATACTATGTGGTAGGAATAGTGGAGGTGGAATTAAAGGAAATAGGTTGCTAGCATGAGAAAAAAGGTGATTCTCCAAGGAAATGGATGTATAAGAGGAAAATATAATAAGAATATTAGTAAATGAAAAAGGTAGGAATATAGTGGATATATTAGGAATAATCGTGATAATACAACTAATTTAAAAATGTTCTGCAATAAAATTATACTGTACAGTTCAAACCTCTTAATGTCCAATGGCCTGATGCCTAAGAGGTGCTTGTTCAAGCGGTGATCCAAGAAGCATGCTGTCTCACTACCTCCTGGTTGGGAATATTCAATGCTTCTGGACAGAGGCAATCTGATGCTGATAGATGGTCAGTCGCAGCATGGGTGCTTTGGACCAGGGTGTGAGCCTGGGCATTAGATGGACATGGGTTGGGGGAGGGGGGCGCAGACCTGTGCTCAGTGCTAGAAACACTGGGCTTGATGATCCAGGCAGGCCTGAGCTCCCCACTGGGGACTCAAGTGGCAGCAGGTCTATGCTCTTCTGCTGGAAATTCCAGTCACAGACCTGGTGGCTCAGCAGGCCTGGTCCTCTCTGCAGGAGAAGCTCTACCAGATGATATGGATGTCCTGATCTCCGTGCTGATGACTCACCAGCAGCTCTGTGCCTGGAGCTGGAGCTCCGAGGGGGCAGACCCAAGCTCCATGCTGGGGAGTCAGGCGGGGGCAGGCCAGTGCTCTGGGTCAGAGATGCTGCTCCTGGTGGTGTGAAAGTCCTGGTCTCCATACTGGTGGCTCACTGGCAGCCCAGTGCCTGGAGCTGGTGCTCTGAGGAGGACAGGGCGGTGCTCTCTGCCACAGACTCTGTGCACCAATGGCGTGGAAGGCCTCATCTCCCCTCTGTTTCTGGACTGAGGATTTTTAACAGGCAGATTGGGATATGGTAAAGTTGACACAATTTATATATTAAGCAATTGTTCAGAAGAGAATGAATCCCTATTGATGCCTCTTTCTTAAGGTGTTATTTTCCCTCTGGGGCAAGATATTTCCCCCTAAAACAAAATCGTGGTTAAGATAACATTGATCAACTTTCTCAGAATCCCTTTGGCCTAAAAGTACTTACTCACTTTTAGTGGATCTCTATCAGAGCAGACTTTGTTTCCTTTTCCTGGGAGACATGTGCAAATGAAGTTGTTGCTTTTGCAGTATGTTATCTGTGCATTTAATTTGCACAATAAATTTTATCCCAGGAGAGGGAACAGACAGTCTGGCATATACAAAAATTGTGCCTTCACATATTTTCCTTCTGGTTTACACTCAAGGGATTGGAGCACAGGGTATTGTTGTTTGGCTCACCTTCTTTATCATCTCATAATGCCATCCACAAGTGAGTTTGTGCTCTCAATTTTACCCAGAGACACTCTGTTTGCACACAGACATGCACACACACACGCACATAAACCCCCCATATGTATATATATGGCACTCTGTTCAATGAAGATCAAATTGACCACACAGAGACTTTTAGGGACCTCTCTATGCAGAAATTGTCAGGGTCAAGACACAGATGCTTGCACACATGGGAACTTGGGGAAGCCCTTGTATTTCAGCTCTGTGGACAACAAGTCTGCACCTAGAAGTATCCCCTGATCAAATTGGCATCTTGTCAGATCTTAAAAAGGGACACTATTTTGTCCCCAGGTTATAATTTAGTAATACTGGAACCCATTACACGTTCTTTGTGAAATCTGATCAATGGCTTTATCCTGAAGTCTTGACTAGTATACTCAAGTGGAAATTTTTTCCACCAATTTCCCCCTCACATCATGGGGAGTTCCATTTCTTTTTCTCTCAATCAAATTTAATTTTCTTTTGTTTTTATCTTCTGCCACCATCTGTGGATTTTATTTTTTGAACCGATGAGACAGACACCCAGAGAGAAAATCAATGACGACTTCAGCCCACTTAGATTTCACTTATTTGCATAAGTGGAAAACTGAGCCTTTTTGGAAAATTCCAAATTTATTCCCATGGGAAAAGAATGGCCTGCAAGCACGGTAGAGGCCGGGTCCTGTTTGCATACTTCTTTATATACCAGGTGGCTTTCCTGCAATGTTTTTCTTCTTCTTTATGCCAGCCCTGGTGTCCCTAACCCACAGCAGCATGACTTGCAGCTGCCTGGGTCCAGGCTGTGAAGCACTACTTGGACTCAGGCCTTGGTTGAAAGGATTAAAATTTTAAAAATCCTTTCTTTTGGTGTCCTGATGTACTTGCACATTATAGGCAGCACCTTTTGAATCCAACTTAGGGTTTGACTGTTAAGACTCCTTTTTATGTAATTGCATACATGCCTATTCATATAGAACCTTTCACTTATTTTGACTCTGAGAGAAAATCTTTAACTGTAAAATTGTACAATAATTCAGAAAACAATTCAAAGAACAGGTTGTTACAGTAAAACATTATCATTTCTAAAACTGTGTTATATCCATAGTGGCCAATTCTGCCAAGATTAATCTTTTAAAAAAATTAAAATTTATTCTAATTGGTTATACATGAGAGTAGAATGCATTGAGATACTTTAATATATCATATATAAATGGAGCATGATTATTCATTTTTTCTGATTACATGTTGTAGAATCACATTGGTTATGCAGTCATATATGGACCTAAGGCAATAATATCTGTCTCATTCTACTGTCCTTCCTATCCCCTTACCCCCTGCTCTCCCTTCACTGCCCTCTACCTAATCAAAAGTAACCCTGTTCTTCCCTAGTGCCCCCCTTATTGTGAATTAGCATCCATACATCAGAGAAAACACTAGCTGTTAGTATTGGCTTATTACACTTAACATAATATTCTCTAATTCCATGCTTTTACCAGCACATACCATAATTTCATTCTTCTTTAAAGGTGAGTAATATTTTATCATATGTATATATACATACCACATTGTATTTATTCATTCATCTGCTGAAGAACACCTAGGTTGGTTTAATAGTTTTGCTTTTGTGAGTTGAGCTGCTATAAATATTGATGTGGCTGCATCATTGTAGTATGCTGATTTTAAACAAAGGAGTGGAATAGCTGGTGGTTGCATTCCAAATTTTCTGAGGAATCTCCGTATTGCTTTCCATAGTGGTTGTACCAATTTGCATTCCCAGCAGCAATGTACAAGTGAACCTTTTCCCCCACATCCAAACCTCTTTTATTGCTTGTATTCTTCATAATTGGCATTCTGACTGGAATAAGATGAAACCTTAGAGTAGTTTTGATTTGCATTTCTCTAATTGCTAGAGATGTGGAACCTTTTTTATATATTATTTGATCTATTGTATTTCTTCTATGCAGTGTCTGTTCAGTTCCTTAGCCCATTTATTCATTGTTTTTTTCTTTTTTTTGGTGTTAAGATTTTTGAGTTCTTCATATGTCCTAGAGATTGATGCTTTATCTGAGGTGCATGTGGTGAAGAACTTTTTTCTCAATCTGTAGGCTATCTCTTTCCATTATTGATTTTTTTTTTTTTTTTTTTGCTGAGAAGAAGCTTTTTAGTTTGAGTCCCATTTATTGTTCTTGATTTTACTTTTTGCACTTTAGGGGTATTTTAAGAAAGTCAGGATGATCATAGAGGCAAAAATTCTCAATAAAATTCTGGCAAGTCACATAGAAAAATTATTGAAAAGCATGCACCATGATCAAGTGGAACTTATCTCAGTGATGCATGGTTGCTTCAACATATGGAAATCAATAAATGCAATTCATCATACCAATAGATTTAAAAACAAGAATCATATGATCATCTTCTTAAAATTTTTTGAAAATATTTTGTACATAAATGGAATACAACTTTTCATTTCTATGGCCGTACACAATGTAGATTCACATGATTCATGTAATCTTACAAATACATCTGGTAATTCTGTCGGTCTCAGTCTATCTTTCCTTTCCCCACTCCCTCTACACCATTTTCTCCCCATTTTCCTCTACACCATCCAAAGTTCCTCCTTTCTTCTCTTGTACCCAGCCACCCACCCTCCCCCCCCATTATGTATCATCATTCACTTATCAGACAAAACATTCAGTCTTTGGCTTTTTGGGCTTGGCTTATTTTACTTAGCATGATATTCTCCAACTCCACCCATTTACCAGTGAATGTCATAATTTTATTCTTCTTTATGGTTGAGTAATACTCCATTGTGTATATATGACACATTTATTGAGCCAGGGTTTTCCTTGGAGGGATGAGGATGATGGCGTCACCATCACACAGACACTGGGGACTTACTCAGGATGGTGTTAAAGCAAAATTTATTGTGTATAAATCTTTCAGTTATATCAGCTATGCAGCTCCTTATGTGAAGGGGAGCTTCTTATGCATCAATCAGTGTAAAGGTCATAACCTCCACTTCTTGTAGCACTGGAATGTTCCCAAGGCTACTGGCAAGCATCACAAGTCCACTGGATGGCATTTGGTCCAGGCTGAGTGGTGGGCCTTTCCTCACATCATTGACTCAGGGACAGCTGCCACGTATGCCTAGGGGATATTATCTATACTTCCCCCTTCCTTTTTGATTGATGCTAGGAGGGCCTTTACAATTAATTGTTGTTGTTTTTGCCATTATAGTTGTTTTATAAGCAGTTTATATACACATTGACACCCTCAGAGACAAAGCAATAGCAGAAAAATACTGATAGTTCTGCTAAGTAAGAGATTTTAACCAAGTGATATTGGGTAGTCAAGATATTAACCAATTCCATATTCCTATACCCCCCTCATGATGTTTTATGTTAGTGACTATGGTTTTTAAGGTCACTATTACCACTGAAGTTAAAACAACACATATTTTTTATTTCCTTGCAACTTTTGTGGTATAACAACAATAAATAATCAATTGCTGCCCTATTGTCAAGAATAGTTTGTTGATGTTTTTGTTCATCATTTAGCATAGCTATGGCAGTGGAGGTGAGATTAATGTTTTTTATCATAGCACAGGTCAATTTTGTGACTTCCTTATAGGCTTCCACTTCTGGTGCTGGAATGCCTACAAGGGAAAAGTATAAAGCTTTGAATTCCATTTTAGACAGAAGACAGACCAAATCATCAAAAGTTTCATCAAGTGGTATAGATCTCTTCTGAACTCATTGCACTGGGTGGTGTCCAATAAGTTCATTATGAGAGGGAAGAAAAATAGTTAAATGACTAAGACAACAATGGGTTCCATGAGACATATTGGCTGGGATATAATTAAAGGTACATGATCCACAGGAGAAGCACCAGCCAGGTCGTAAGGGAATATGTCCATTTCCATAGCTAATGGGCTCAGTATGAGTACAATTAAAGGAAGGATGGCTTAAAGGCCTACATTTAGTGGTACAAATTTGGATCTCTGCACCGGTGCCATTACTATTGAATGCAACAATGGGAGTGAGTAGATCCACTGCAATAACAGGCTTTCTGAATTGGGGAGTACCCCAATGATATGAATCTCTATATGTTTTTCTTAATGGTGGAAAACATGGTCATATTGGGTATTTCTTGCTTTGGATGGCACACTGGAAGGAGGCAAGAACCTAAGATTGTTCCCATATGGACATCTTGATGGATACAAATTTCAGAAACATTTACAATTTTTGCTAAGCAAATCCATATGCTATAGTG
>JAJEJO010050828.1:0-17590 GCA_020662805.1 Glaucomys volans | reverse complement strand
TGCACACAACATTCATTCTGGAATGCCTCCCCATCCCACTTGTACCCAAGGAGCAGCCCAGGGCCTAGCGCACAGGTAGGGGACTGGGAAAAGGGAGTACTGTGAGATTCCAGAAAACAGAAGGTCTACTTAGAGTGATTAAAATAATACGTGGTGGGGCTGGGGTTGTGGCTCAGTGGTAGAGCACTTGCCTACTATGTGTGAGGCACTGGGTTCGATTCTCAGCACCACATATAAATAAATGAATAAAATAAAGTCCATCAACATCCAAATACATATTTTAAAAAATTTTAAAAAATAAAATAATATGTGGTAAAGAAAACCAGAAGGTGTCATAAAACTATGTTTGGAGAAAGAAGATGAGGGAGAGGTGGGCCTGCTGTAGAGCTGGTGGCACGATGTTAGCTGAAGATGTGAACCAGCTCCTCAGCACAGACCCGCCGGCCCCTGGCACGTGCTCAGACAAAAAGCAGGACCTGAAAGGAAGGCTTCTTTGGAGGGGGAGATGAGCAGAGGAGGAGGCTTTGGGGAGGTGCCTGGGTCCAGACAGCATCCTGGGGTCCTTCAAGCATCTTCCAGAGTCTTTGGAATGGGTGTCTGGTGCTCCAGAGCATGGGGAAAGGCCGTGACATATGGGCACAGTTGGGTCAACTCGGTGACTTCCCTGGCTAACTCCTAGTTTTGTTCTTTCATTTTTTATTTAGGTGAAATTCACATGACAAAACGAACCATTATAAAGTGAACTACTTAGTGACATCTAGTGCCTTCACAATAATCTGCAACTACCACCTCCATCTAGCTCCCAGAGTTTCTGTCATCTGCAAAGGAAGCCCGTACCCATTAAGCAGTTGCTCCCCATCCTTCCCCTTCCCAGGCAAGTCTGTGGATTCACCCATTCTCAATACTTCATACAAATGGAATCACACACCAGGCATGGTGGCGCAGGCCTATAATCCCGACAGCTCAGGAGGCCGAGGCCCAGGGATCATGAATTCAAAGCCAGCCTCGGCAATTTAGAGAGGCCCTGAAGAACTTAGTGAGACCCTGTCTCAAAATAAAAAAAAATTTAAAAAGGGCCTAAGAATGTGGCTCAGAGATTGAGCGCCACTGGGTTCAATCCCTGGTACCCACCTCCCCCAAATAAGTAAATCAATGGCATTGTGCAACTTTTGATTTTTGGTGACTGGCTTCTTTCACTTTGTATGACGTGTTCTAGGGGCTGCCATATTGAAACAGGTATTAGGGTTTCCTTTCTTTTCCAGGAGGAATAGTATTCCATTGTAAGGATACAAAACAACTTGCTTACCCGTTTATCCACAGAAGGACATTTGGGCTGAGGGGTCATATGATTACCATATGGTAATTCTATGGTTAGGAACTATTTTCCATAATTGCTAAGCCATTTGACATTCACATCAGCATTGTGAATGGTGATGGGCTTCACCTACTTTCTACTTTCATTAGTAAAGGGGTGATTGCTGTGAGGTCAAGGAGAAGATTACCAGATGCTAGTATGGGTAAACTAGATCAGGATGGTACCTGCTCCATTCTCCACACCCACCACAGGCTTGTCAGGTTTTTGGGCAGGGCAGGCCTGGGAAGGCACTGACTGGATGGGGGAGGAGTGTCTTTCTCTTTTTTATCAAGACATGTGGATCAGATGATGAAAGCTAGAGATTCAGTTAAGCTGTGTCTGAGTTGTAGAAGTTGGGCTTGTGGTCCACCTGGGCCCCAGTAGCTCATAATATATGTTCTCTTAAAGATAGATAGCAACAGCTTTCCTTCTCCTCCTCCTTGCCCTAGTTCCCTCTCCTTACCTTTCAGGTCTTTCCTTTTCTTCCTCTCTCTCCCTCTATCCTTCCCATTTCTTCTTTTCTCCTTCCTCCTTTTGCCTCTCCTGCTTCCCCTCTTCTCTCCTTTTCTCCTCTCACCTGCTGTACACCCCATTTCTGTCTGCTCTCTCCCTTCCACTTCCATCTCTTCATTCCTGCCTAATCTCTCTGTCCCCTGACCCCTGAGGTTGCAGTTCACTTACCTTGCATAGGCAATTAATTGTTTTAATCAATTTTTTTGAGATGGCGTCTAGCTGTGTTGCCCAAGCTAGTCTTGAACTCCTGGACTCAAGTAATCCTCCTGACTCAGGCTTCTTAGTGCTGGGACAACAGGCCCATGCCATCCCACCTGGCTCAAGGCAATATATATATATATATATATATATATATATATATATATATATATATATATTTTTTTTTTTTTGTAGTGGGGATTGAACCTGGGGTGCTTGCCACCGAGCTACATTCCCCAGTTCTTTTTATTGGCGACAGGGTCTCACTAAATTGCTGAGGCTAGCCTCAAACTCATAATCTTCCTGCCTTAGCCTCCCAAGTAGATGGGATTACAGGTGTGGGCCACCAATGCCTGGCTTCAAGGCAATTCTGATGCCTAGAGGACAGAATGGGAGGAAAGGACATGGGAAGCTGTGTACAGATTCATGAACTGCCACCATAAGCTCCTTTGCCCACCTAGGCCCCAGGAGGTCAGCCTAGAGTGAGATGGGGTATCGAGAGATCTCTCCTGCACTGTTATTCTCTTCTCATCTGGGGAGAGGACACCCACTGACATCAGCAGCAAGAAACATGGACCTGCACACAGAAGGGGATCAGGAGGCTCTGGTCATTCCCATCCCTTAGTATAGAAGGGCTAGATCCAGGTAGGAAGGAGTGGCCAGGGAAGCTCATGGCAGCAGGAAGCAGCCTTGGTGGAGGTGTGAAGGAGAGAAGAGGGAGGTGCATCATCCATACCACAAGGTTTCTTAAGACACTCCTGTGTGCCAGGCCCTGCCAGGACTTGCCTTAGTGCCACCTTTGTGGGCAAATTCCAAGGCTAGGAAACAAGGAGATGGGTCCCACTGGTTCTCTAAGTGTGGTCCCCAGCCAGCAGCAACAGCTCTTGGAAACTTGCTAGAAATGCAAGTTCTCAGGCCTTGCATTTCTGATATTGAATCAGAAAGTTAGGGGGTCAGCATTCTTCCCCAGAAAGCCCTCCAAGGGGCTCTGCTTTTCCATTTAGCTTGAGATCCACTACCCTAGGGCAAGGGAGAGCCCTACTTTAATGAGGGTGGTGCTTCAGTGCTGCCTGAAGGGGCTCCCAGTCTGATGGGGAGACAGGTAGGACCCTTGTCATCTAACAAGAAAGACAGAGTCTTGGGCCCAGAAAACTCCCACGCGGAAAGGACACACCTAAGATCCCATCAGCAAGCCACTTGCCAGCCCCATGGTCCCTCCTTGTAGAAGCACCAGGATAAGCTTCTCTGGAGGGGGCTGGATCGCAGAGAAACCCCTCCACTTTCTCTCTCTATTCTGCAGAAGGCAGTTTGATGTGCTAATGAGGGTATCAATTATTGAGCACCATTTGCATTCATTACAATAACAAGCAGGGGAGGAGGGACTGCAGGGGATGGAGTAAAATTTCTTTTCTTTTCCTTTTTTTTTTTTTTTTTTTTTTGCGGTGCTGGGGATTTGAGCCCAGGACCTTGTGCTTGCGAGGCAGGCACTCTACCAACTGAGCTATATCCCCAGCCCGAGCGAAATTTCTTTTGAAATTTATGGCCATTTGTTTCTCTCCTGTGGAGTGAGAGTGAGAACTGAGAACAAGGAATGTGAGAGGAGAGGTTTAGGGACTCTTGGACAGTAGGCTGTGGTCAAGGAACGCCTCCGGTAGAGTCTGGCTTCTGTCCCAAAGTCCACGCTCCCCCCAGAACAGAACCAGGCCCCAGGCCACCTTCAGCATAGTAGGGATGGCTTCATGGGGTTATGGAATGCCTTAGCCAGACAAATGGTGTGTGTAGCCAGGAGGGACTTTCCTAGGGAGTTTCTGAGGGAGTACCTCAAGGTGTCAGAGTGGGCAGTCTGGGGGGTGCAGCCATAATTTCCACATCGCCTTTGCCCCTGCATCTTCCCCTAGAGGCCTCTGGGAATTTTTCTTTTCTTGGTACCAGGGATTGAACCCAGGGGTGCTTAGCTACTGAGCCACATCCCGAGTCCTTTTTTATTTTTTATTCTTACTAAGTTGCTTTGTGCACCACTAAGTTGCTGAGGCTGACCTCGAACTTGTGATCTCCTGCCTTAGCCTCCCAAGCCGCTGGGATTACAGGCATGTGCCACCGTGCCCTGCTTTCCCTGGGAATCTTTCTGTTAACCCAATTCCCTCTTCCTGTCCAGGTGCCACCCCTGCTTCTACTGTGTCTTGGGGAAAAAAGAGAACGCTGAGAAATCTCATCTCTAGAGTGCTCCCCAATACATCCTGCGTGCAGGCTCCTAGGCATGAGCAAGGGGACTGGAGTGTTTGAGAAGGGCAAGCTAGTGGTTAAGATCCCCAAAGTCAGCTGCCTCCTCAGAGAACTGCCAGAGTCGCAGGGAAGGAGGACCAGAGGGAAGTTACCTGTTGGGGAATGAGAGGGGGAGGGGCAGCACCTGAGGCATCTCAGGTGCAGGCATCTGGCATACTGACTGGCATGGGCACCATGCCAGCTTCCAAGAGCAACCCTTGTTTCTCTGCTGGAGATTCACTCCTGCCTCATTCTCCCTTTGGTCAGGAGGTGGCATCTCGAGCCTCCTCCCTACACCAAGAACCTCTCAGAGTTCTGAGGTCTCATGGGAGGGGGAGGGGCACCTATTCTTCCCAGGAATAGAGCAGAGGACCAGGTGGAGTCCCTGAAGGATGAGGTTGCCAGGCCATCCATACTCTGGCTCAACTTGAGACCTTGGGGTGTTTGCTCCTGTTCAGAAGCCACATTGCCTTTCACTTCTCCACAGGACCTGTGGGGTCAGCTGTCCCAGGTGTTCGTGTGTACAGATAAGACACCTCTGGAGAGCTGGGGAAGCGTCAAATGAGCTCATAGTTATGGGACGATCAGAAATTGGAAGGATTTGTCATTAACAACTGAGTCTCACAAGAACTACTGAATCTGACTTAAGTCCCTCCAGGGGGACATGGAGAGGGGTCCTCTGAAGGAGCCTTAGGGAATGGGAAAATGAGTGCTTTGTCCTCGTGACACCCTTGGAACTGTTCCCAATCCCTGGGGGCTGATTCATGGACCTGTCCCACTCAGTCCTGTTCATTGACTTCTTGGCATCTAGTGTGGGGTAGAAAAATCACCACGTCATTCATTTCCCATTGTCATCTAGGGGAGAATGCCGGTCCTCACTATTGATAAAGTGCCTGTTTTAACTCTTAGATGCATTCCTGATCCCAGCTTTCTGCCAACAACCATATGGTTATGAGATTTGGTGTGTCTGGGCAGATCCCTGCTTTTGGCAATCCACGGGGCTAGGAGGCTTTGGTGTAGGAGATGGGGTGATTGGCTGTACTCCCCTGAGCCTCAGTTCCTTTACTGTGATATGGGGATGAAAATTCTCACTTCTTTGGGTTACTGAAAGTGTTAAATTAGAAATCACAGGTAGAGCACCTGCAGATCCCCTTTTCCTTAGGCGGGCAAAAATTGGAAGCAGGAAGAAATTTCATCCCTAGGAGTTAGAATCTGAACTGGAGAGGCAAAAGGCAGAGGAGTCCCATGAAGCAGCTAAGTGGGGGCATGAATGGAACAGCACTGTGTGCTCACACTCTGGGCTCCAGGAGGCTGGGAAGGTGGTGTCTTGCCCTGAGAGGAAGCTACTCCAGCAGTCTGACCCCTCCCCTGCACCGGGCCTGCTGCCTCCAGAGCCCATCCTGGGCAGGCAGCCAGGGAGGGAGCTGGACAGGTGCCCAAGGCACTCTCAGAGGCCAAAAGATGGGCACCATCCAGTTGGCAGAGGGAGAGGCAGCTGGCCCAGGAGGGGAGAAGTCAGGGTGCCCAACTGCTGGGGTCGTGTGCCCAGACCGTGTGTCAGTGTCACAGCTCTTGGCTGCCCTCCTGAGTGTCTGGCAGGAGATGGGAAAGGCTCCCTCCTCCTCCAGCCCTGGCCCTGCCACCTGGGTTACTGCAACTGGACATTGATCTCTGAGGGGCATTTGGGACCTTGCCCTAGCTGGGCATGTGGTTTGCTCAGAGGTAGGGCAGGGGGCGGGCAGGAAAGTGAGAGAGCCCAGATTAAGGCTGTGACTAGGTAGAACAGGAAGTGGGGAAACCGGTTTGTCATTTGGGCCACTTGGGGTGGGGTCTTCTCTCCTGGGTTCTCTGCCTGCCTTCCAGTCGGCTTAGTGCCCTACAACGAAAAGATGTACTGTGTCCCTGTCTTTATTATCTGAACTGGCTTTAGGAATGCCAGGAATAAACTAAAGGGGCAGGGGCTCAGCCATCTTCCCTTCCCCAAGAGAGTAAGTTTAGGAGGGAAGGGACTAACCAGAGAACTGGAGGGAGTGAGAAAGGGAGCAACCGGAGGGAGCACGATGAAGGGTCAGCACGGGTTTGGTTCGGAGCTGAAGTCCGCTGAGCCAACAGGTAGGCCGACCACGGTGGGTCAGGGAGGGATGGGGCGGAGCAGGCTTTCTGCGGCTGCAGTGGAGGTGGCGATGGCGCTGCTAAGCGAGGCGTGAGAAGGGAGAGTATTTGCAGCGTCTTACTCTAGGGTCCCACAGAAAGAAGAAAAAATAGATTCCCCTTACTCTCAGCACGCGCCGCTGCAGTTCCCGCACGCACCTGCAGGAGGGGCCGCAACCTTTAGTGGGGGGGCTAGGAGGTGGTCCAGCAGGGGGCGCCGGGGAGCCAGGTTCCTCCGGAGGAACCGGGTTTAAAGACAGGGGAAGGGGGAGGGACCCAGGGGGAGGGGGCGCGTCCGCGGAGGCAGAGCGGGGTCCCCACTCTTCTTGCACAGCGCGGTTGCCGCCTTCTGAGGTCACCTTGGCTGAAGAGTGGCCCCCAGTCTCGCTGCCTCTTCCTCCTCACCTTCCCGCCCCGCCCCGCCCCGAGTGCTTTTCTATCCCAGGAGTCCCCTACCCCTGAGAAGTCCCCCTTCCCCAGGTGCCTCCTCCAAGGCCAGTCCCGGGTCAATGTATTTGTCTCTATCGTGGCGCGAGCACTGCTTAGGTTGGGGGAAGCAGGTGGAGTGGGGAGGGGAGCAGGAGCGCGCCCCGCACCCTACTCCGGTCGCGCGCTGCGGGATCCCGCGGCGCTGCTGGAGGGCGCGAGGAAGCGCAACGCTCCCCTCCCCTCCCCCGCTCCCGCCGCCCCCGGCGGCCCTTTGTACCATCCGGCCACACGCGCGTGCCCGCGCCGCGCGCGCTCCCGTCCGCAGTGACACACCCGCGCCAGCCGCACGCGCGCGATCTCACATACACACACACACACACACACACACTCGCTCTCGCACACTCGGTGACACGCCCGCGCGCGCGCGTACCCACACGCCCGGCCGCCGGCGCCCTCCCAGCTGGTCCACCCCGGCGGGGCCCGCGCCCCCGGCCCGCCCGCCTGGCACCGCGCCCCGGGGCTGGGGCCGAGCGAGGAGCCCGCGAGGCGGCGAGAGGGCGAGAGCCAGGCAGGCCGGCCCGGGGCCCCCGCCCCCCGCGCCCCCGCCCGATGGGGAACGCTCCGTCCCAAGGCATGTCCCTGTCTCTCTCCTCCCTAATGTGCCTCCATGCTTAAGTGGAAGGTATTTCTGTTTTCTTTGTGTGTTTTCCCCTCGGCCGGGGGCGGGGGCGGCGGCCGGGCCGGGGAGGCGGCGGCCCGCGGGGCGAGGGATGCTCGGGACGCAGGTGTGTGTTGGGGGGCTGGGGACCGCTGCACGCCGGGCTTGGGAGAAGGACCCGGGCAAGAGAGTGCTGGGACCAGAGAAGGGGTTAGGGATTGGGGAGACCGGAGACGGGGCGGGAGGGCCTTGCGGTACCCGGGGGAGGGGGCCTGAGGGGGTTGAAATGTAGAGGAGTATGTGTGGAGGGGGAGGGGTGGGAGAAGATGGGGGATGGATGGAGAGGAGACTGGGGGGAGGGGAGTGGTCCATCGGAGATGGAGCAGAGGAGGCTACAGGGGGAGGGGATGGGGATGGAAAAGTGAGGAGCATCAAAGGCCTTCCCCCGCCCCAGCTCCCAGAGTGGGGTACTGGCTGGGGCTGGTGGTAATGGGCCCTTCGCGTCAGCCCCCCAGGGAAGAAAGGGGCTGAGTGCGCTCAGGGGTTGGCAGTGTTGCCAGGATACAGCCTGTATTCCACCCCCCACCCCCCTGCACCTCGAGGCCCTAGCCCTGGAGACCTCTGAGCCTCAGCAGCAGTTGCAGAAACTGGGGACCGGCTCCCTGCTCCACTGGCGGGTTGGGAGGGCCCACGAGAGGAGGGGCTGGGGGAGGGGCTATTTGATCTTAAGCCCTCCCCCTGCAGAGGCCAGAGGGCAGGGAGGGCGCCCCCAGCTGGGGAGGGCATCCAGGGTGAATGAAAAGATAGGGACTGGGGTGGGCTGAGGGGCAGAAGGCGGGGCTGGGGAGGGGACGCGCGGTGGCCCCCCCTCCCCTCCCACGCACCCCCCTGCTACGTCAGAAGCTCCCGGGCCAGCTCCTAGTCCTGTCGGTGGGGGCAGCAGGATGCTGGTGGCAGCAGAGGGGGCCGGCCGGGTGCCTCCGCAGCTAGGCTGGCAGGGCCCGGCGGGGCGTGTGCGGCTGCTGGTGCGCGCCCCCAGCCCCACGCCTCCCCATGCAGCCCTGGCAGTGCCTCCGGCGCTTTGCCCTGGCCTGGTGGGAGAGGACCGCGGAGGGCAGTGCCCGCGCTCCCCGGGAGGAGGCTGGACCGAGGGACGCTGCGGGCCGAGGGGAGCCAGGTGAGCCTGATCAGGGCTGTGGGCAAGGAGGGGTTCCTGGGCCGTCTTTTCCAGCCTCTCTCCTCAAATTCTGCGGGACCAGGAGGTCCTGCAGCCCCCAACTTTGAGGGAAGTGGGGTCCCGGAGCTGGGGATTTCTGTCCGAAGCCCTTCAAAAAGAGCTGTAGAAGCTTCTGCCTGTTTGGGGAAAAGGGAAACAGGTGAGGGTGGGAAGTGGGGGAAGCTGACCGGACTTCAGATTTGTGGGTCTGAGTGTTTTGGGGTGGGGGTTGAGCACTTTAGAGGGGTTAGAATACCTTCCGGACTCTGGGAATCTTGGTCTGGGTGACCTTGAGCCTACTGCTTTTCTGTCTAACTCCGTGCCTCAGTTTCTCTTATTCCCTTTGCTATCCCTCTAGCTGGTCTTAAAAAAATTAATGATGCATTTGATAGAGACTGTCACTATGAAAATGTGAGGCTCTGTCATTACTGGTTACGGGGGGATGGCTGTGTTTTCTGGCATGGTTGTGCATGTGTGTGTATGTGGGGCGCCAGTTATGGTGTATGTGTTTGGGAATTGGCTGGTTATGGTTGATGTTGGGGCCACTCTGGGCAAGTGTTAGGACCGGCATCCACACAGGAAGTAGAGCTTCAGGCAAGCAGGGAGTTGCCGGGGCAAAGACCTAGCTGGTAGCTTGGTGGAGAAGCAAGGGATGGGGGTGAGGACTCTGGGATAAGGGGAGGGGGCTCCAACAATAATATCCCCCCAGCTCCCCACCCAGACTGCCTGGCACCCAGGCACCATTGGCAGCAAGTGCAAAGGCTTTGCCCTGGCTTCCTGCCACCCTGCCTTAGGGACAAGAGGGTCTTTGTCCAGTGCACCCCCCAAGTCCTGCTCCTTCCGCCTTTTCTGCCGTGGCTGATTCTCTGCGATGACCCTCAGGGCTCCAATGGAGATGCGGTGGGTCCCCCTTCTGGTTCTTGCTATCTGTGCTCTGGAGATCTTTCTGAAAGAAGCAACTGTGGTATCAGGCAGGGAGTGGAGAGGGGAGGGGTCCCTAGATAAGCCTTATGGAGGCGTACCCCCATTCCAGAACTCTACTTGCCTTCTTGCCTAATGCAGGGGCCTGGGGGCTTCATGGCCTAATTTCTGCAGAGCTTC
Organism: Glaucomys volans; assembly: GCA_020662805.1. NCBI lineage: Eukaryota > Metazoa > Chordata > Mammalia > Rodentia > Sciuridae > Glaucomys > Glaucomys volans. Next base: position 7,708 of record JAJEJO010050828.1, on the reverse strand, counting down.
AGGCTTCTTAAAGATGTCTAAGGTATTTGCCAGGATGCAGGGCCTCTCTGGTGCTCTCCTCTCTCTCTTCTCTCTTTCCCTGGCCAGGGACCCACCCTGGAAAAAGGGTTTAATTAGAACCATTGATTCCTTCTTTGGCTGCGGGCATCGATCTCAATGGTGTGGTCAGAGATGGGGGTGGGGGTGGCACGGCTACTGTCTGCCTAGTGCCAACCTTGCTATTTTCTGCCAAAACCCCTGTCAGCCCTGGAAGTGCTGAGGAGGGAAGGGGCTGGGTTCTTTGACGTACCTGGTCTGTTTAGCCCCCCACTCCACCCCACCCTGGATTAGAAAGAAGGAAGACAGAGTGGAGAATTTGAACTGCTGCAACCGCGTTTAGGGTTAGAGAAAGGACCGGTCATAGTGTCTTTGCTTCTGAGTAGTGGGCCTGGGGCACAGGAAAAGGCAGCTGTGGTTGGGAGGGGGTCTTTCCAAGAGGAGTCAGGAGGCAGTGGAGGAGGCCTGCAGCTGCGGGGCAGGTAGAGTCCAGGGGAAGGATCCAGGACATGCCATAAAAGCTTCTCTTTCGAGGAATCTTAAGCACTTATCTCCTCCAAGCTCTGGCAAGGAGATCTATTTTCTTCCTTCATTTGTATCCACAAGGCCCAGAGAGGGACAGAAATTGCCTTAGATGCCCAGCTGGCTAGGGTCTGGCTGCTGAGCCTGGCTTCCTGACCTGGGCACAAGGTGCGGAGGGTGAGGCTGCTGGCAGCCTAGGATCTGGTTCCTAGCAGTAGTTGGGGGTGGGGATAGGTTGTGCCCCCCAAACCCCAGCAGCCTGCAGGGGTGGGCTGATGCAGGTGCCGGCTTCAATGAGGCACTCAGACGCTCTTTGAAGAATCCCTAGTTGGCTTCCCAGGGCCCATTCGAGCAAAGATAATAAAAATCTGGCCGTCAGCGGGTTTGAGGGCCGCACTCGCTTCCCCTTCTTTCATTCCAGGCTCTGAAAAGCGGAGATGAAGGCTTTGGATTTGGCTGGGAAGGCCCCGGGGGAGGGAAGGAGGGAGGGAGGTGGAGGGGAGGGAGGACTGATTTCCTGGCAGCCCGGGGAGCAGCTGGGGAGGTGGGCAGAGGGGCAGGGGCCAGGTCCCCAGATTCTGCCAGATAGCCTAGGCTCCTGCTCCCCATACCTGTCCGTTAGGTCCCTGGGGCCTCCTCCTCTGATCTGCTGCCCCTGTCCTCTCTGCCCCCAACCCCGGGGCTTTCCCCACCCCTCCTCATCTCTCCTCCCTGCCACCCCGTCTCCCCATGTTCTGCCTGGTCTCCCCTCTCCCTGCCCCTTGGTTTCTCCTGCTCTGTCTTTCTGCTCCCTCTCCCCAGTCCCAGTCCCCCCTTCCTCCCTGCGGCTGCCCCTCCCCTCTACCTGTCCTCCCTCCCTCTCCCTCACATTGGTCCTGCTTTCTAGGACTGTCTGGAGGGTTGTGAAGCCGAGAGGGGTGGGAGTGCAAAGCCGCAGCCTCAGAAGGGATGGGCCTGGCTGGTGATCATGGTCTGTCAGGTGCTATTGTTGTCAGAGTCCAGGCAGAAAGGGGCTGCTGTGCACTTAGGGATGAGAGTGTGTGTGTGTGTGTGTGTGTGTGTGTGCACGTGTACGCCTGTGCCCGTGTGTGCGTGTGCAGCAAGGGCACATCCCCCTCCCCGCACCACAGCGGGCACCTTGCCCTGACATTGGGCTCTTCCTCCCCTGCCTTGGATACTTCAGTCACCCTGATGCTTCCCCCTGAGAGCCCCTGGCCTCTGGCTTCTGCCCCTCTGGCCCCCCCAGGGATCTCCGACCTTGTAGCCTGTTCCCCACACTCCCACCAATCTGCCTCCAGGCTGAGGTGGGAGGAGGGGTCCAAGGGCCTCTCCTCTCAGTCCCCCACAGAGGTCTCTGCTGAGCCTGCCTGGAGCCCCCTCCAGGCCCCTGATTCCCTTCGACTAATTGATAAATCCCCGAAAGGCACTGGACTGGGTCAAGAAACCTAATTCTGATCCTTCCTCAGTGCCCAAGTGTCTGTGTGACCTTGAGCAAGTCCCTTCCCACTGAGGGACTCTTTCCTCACCTGTGAAATGAGGGGGCGTGGGCTGGATGATCTCCAAGGTCTCTTCTGACATTCCGGCGATGTTGTGTCTCTCTTCTGGGTGATTTGCATATGCTTTGCATATATTAATAGTGCCTGCTTGAAGGAGGAGGGCACCACCCACACCAGCCCAGAGTCCCACCCACCATTCCGACTCCCCTTGCCCATTGGTCCAGGCTTCTGCGGCTGCAGTTTCCCAGAGGGTGGAAGCCGAGGCTGAGCATTCCCTGAGGAGGGGGGTCTGGCCCCTGCATCCCAGCTATGCCGGAGGCAAGGCCAAGGTCTGGCTTTGGTGGAGGGAATCCCTGTCCTGCTCTAAAAAGTCCAAAGAAGGAAGCACAGTCGTGTTCCTGGGGCCCTCTAGATGCCAGAAGCTTCCTTAGGTGCAAGAACTCCCCCTCTGCTCCAGCTCCTGTCCACAGTCCCTGGTGAGTTTGGCTGGGTTGTGCCCCTGCCCAGGTCCCTGGACCCAGGTATGTGGGCTGGATCATGGACCTTAGAGGTGATCACTAAGAGAGACTAGGTCATTCATGGTCTCTCTGGGCCCCTCCTGGCTACCTTACCAAAGGTGGGGCTCCAGGCCCCCTCTAAGGGAGGGACAGCCTGCTAGCTTCAGTTTTGCTCCCCCCTCTGTCAGCCCAGCCTGGTCTCAAGGGAACTTTTCCCAGGGCTCCCTCTCCTGCTACCTGGTTTGTGCTCAATGTCTGGCACCGGGCAGTGCCCTGGATCCTGGCCTTCAGTCCTGGCCTTGGTCCCTTTCACCCACATATCACCTGTCACATGGGACAAGGCTGGAGTAAAGGTTGGCAGCCTGGAAAAGATAATGTGGAGCCACCAAATAATGATGAGACTCTGAAGACAGGAACAAATGCCCTCTACCATCAAAGAGGACATTCCAGTGGAAATGCAGCAAGAAAGATCAAGGTTAGACCTAGTCTTAGGGAAGGATTGTCCCAGGAGACAAATTAGTTTTTGATCACGGAATTTTGTGAATGAAATAACATAAAAACATCCATTGCAGTGCCTGACACATAAAAATACTCAATAAATGACATGGGGAAGGGGGCAGATGTTCTTGAACCCAGAGAAGTTCTTCCTTAAGCCTGAGTCTTCAGATTTGGCAGAGGCTGAGGAGGTGGAGGAATAATTCCTAGAAGATCTGTTCTCCCATACTCAGGCTGCTACTCCCCGCTACTCCCCTTCAGGCCCCACATGCACTAGGCTCATGGCCAGCCCCCTGGGACACCCTGCCCTCATCCTCTCTGCTGGGAGTCTGCAAACAGAAGGGTTTGGAGGCTGGAAATCTGCTCTTCTTTCCCTCCCCCTGTCTCTGCATAGGACAGCTTCAGGGGAAGCTGCAGCAGGAAGAATCAAGGTTAGATAGGAAGAAAAACTTCCCATCTAGTTTCCATGAAGGTGGAAACTTGCAGGTGGGGAGCTCAGTGGTGTTTTTGCATCTTTCATTTCAATGATAGCCAGGCACGGTGGCGCCCATCTGTAATCCCTGCGGCTCAGGAGGCTGAGGCAGAAGGATTGCGAGTGCAAAGCCAGCCTCAGCAAAAGGGAGGCACTAAGCAACTCAGTGAGACCCTGTTTCTAAATAGAATTCAAAATAGGGCTGGGGATGTGGCTCAGTGGTTGAGTGCCCCTGAGTTCAATCCCTGGTACCAAAAAAAAAAAAAAAAAAATATATATATATATATATATAATTTCAATGATAGATGCGCTCAGGTAGGCTGGTATGGTATCTAGGGTCAGAGGACTGGTCAGCATGACCTTCCAGATGACCAGATGACCTTTGGGCATCCTGAGGAGTGTTCCTGTTGTGACTGGCAGATCGTAGGGGCCTTGATGGAGAGGGATCCCGAGTTGTTGGAGAAAAGGACATAGAGGTGAAGAACTAGCATAATGAGCATTGGCCTGGGGTCTGGGCTGCTTGTCTACCCTGCTGCTGTGACCTTGGCAATTTCATTGCCTGCCTCTGGTCTTCAGTGTCCTTGGTATAAGCAGAAAGGGTAGTACAGACGGTCTTTAAGCTCCCTTCCAGTTGTCATGGGGTCTACCCACCTCCTCGCTCCTGAGATAATACATGACTTGCCACATGAAGTGTGGGAAGAATCTTTCCCCAGCTTCAGCCACGCCAGGAGAAATGGAGATTTGGGCCAAGAGAATATGGGGGAGCCTATGTGCGCTTGCGCACACACGCACACGCCCAGGTCTTACAAACAGCTCCTCCTGTTCTAAAGACCACCTTACCTAAATCTATCCTTCGGTCTAGTGGATGGATACAGGAGTGGCCAGAGGGTTCAACTGTCCCCTAAATCATAACCCACAGTCTTCCTCAACCTAGCAAAACTGGCTTTGCCACACTCCATTCCATCCAGAGACTATAATCCAATCCATGTTTTCCTCCACCAGGCTGGTCCAGCTGGTGGCTCAGCTTCCCAACAACCTCATCCTGGTTCTTGGTACAGCCAGCCAGCCGGCTCGGTTGCCTGTATGTCCCGGCATGGATTTCCTTAAGACTGGAAAGGAGTTGGATTTTCCACATGCAGCCACCCTCACCTCTGAAAATATCCTCATTGCATTACACGGGCTTCTTTCCATCCCAGCCACAGAACATGATGAAGACCCCAGACCCAGGAACACAGAGGGGCCCTCAGACTCAGTCTACCAGGAGGTCTGTGGCCCAGAGACCCATAGAAAGGCCCCAGCTAGAGGTGTTTATGCTGAGCATAGGGGCAGGGGCCAGGCAGATGAGATGGGGATTTGCCCTGTGCTCATCCCCATGCCCAGGGTGCCTTGTCATTGCAGATGTAGCTGGTATCCTTGGTGGCACCCCAGACATGCACATCCGCCTGGGGGAGAATGGCATCCCAACTGGCTGATTGTGACCATGCAGACCCACCCCTGTAGATGCATTCTGGGCCTGTCTGTCGCCTCTCTTGGGTCCTCCCCACTCAGACCATGTTGGCCTGAGGAGTCCTGTTGTCCCAGTGGTGTTATAAGTTGAAAGCTAGGGCTAAGAGGAAAAGTGAGCATTCTCAGGACTGATATAGACCCTGGTTCTGTAGAATCCTGGGTACTCTGGCTTCCTCTAGCCTGGGTGCTCTGGGACTTCTGGTTGGTAGAATAAGAAGGGGCTTGAGGGAATTTCCACAGCCTCCTTTGTGATGGAGGAGGGAGGGGCCGGGCAGAAAAGGGTTCCTGGACAGACTGAAGTCAACTGAAGAGGAATGAAGCTCAGGAAATCCTGCGCCCATCTCTCTGACCCTGACAGCTCATCACTCCTTTGACCCATCTGGCCGCCCCAGTTAGAATCATCTGCCTTCTACTCCTAGGATGAGGTGAAAAGAGACTGAAGAAAATCTCCTCTTCCACCTAATTGCCCTTAGGAGATAGTTCATGCTGAAGCATGCAATGGGAAGAGATTAGACTTTAGACAGAACTTCCCAAAGGACACTGAATGAGAGATAGCCAAAGACTGAGGAAGATGGATGGGAAGCAGTTTAGCTCTAGACCAAGGGCTCAGGTTCTGGAGTCAGATAGATCAAGGCTGGAAGCCCTGCACCAATACTCATTCACTGTGTGGTTTGGGGAAAGTTGCCTCACCTATCTGAAGCTCAGTTTCCTCATCTGTAACTTGAGGCCATTAACAGTGATGCATTCCTGGATTCAAAGAGGTAACTTAGGCAGAATTGCTGGCACATTATAAACATTCAGTAAATAGCAATTTCCCTGTGTTCCTCCTCATTGTCACTGTGAATGACTAAAGGGGGGACTGCCCTCCCCAGAGGAAGAGGCATGTGTAAGGAAACTCTTGAGACTTTTCTAAGACCCACAACATCATCTTGGCCTGTCTGGGGCTGGGCCTCTGGGGCTGCCACTCAGGCTGGTGATAGGAGGGAAGGAAGTTAGGGCTCCCCAGTCTTCACTGGTCCTCTGTGCCCCTGTGTCTGTCTGCCCCTCTCCCCAGCCAGCACCAAGCCCACTACCCCATCCAGGAAGCCCTCTGGGGCTGGATCCATCAGTGAGCATTCTTGATTTCTTCCCTAGTCAATGTTCCAACATCTGGGTATGACAGCTGTTTCTCCCTGGGTTGTCTGCATGTTGGGTAATCGGTGGGAAAATTGGAACCGTGAGATTGGCAGGGGGCTCTGGGAACGCTTGCAGCCAGACGTGATGTGCGTATGGATAGGTCTGAGCCAGCCAAGTGCGGGCTGTGAGGAGTGGGTGCCCAGGCCACAGGGTCCCCAGGCAGGAAGGTCTTAATGCTGCATGCCAGGATGAAGCCAATAGATAGGTGTTGCAGGCCGCCAGAGACAGAGCGGATTTAGAGAGGATTTCCCTGCAGGATGAAAGAAAGGTGTGATGGACAACTGCGGGGACCCTCCATGGTGGTGGAGGCCGGGGCCTTGTGGGGCAGGAGCTGGGTAAATGGCTTCAGGCAGGTCTGGGCACAGGTGTGTTCTGCACAGCCTCAGCCCCAGTGAGAGTGTGTGAGCACCTGCTTCCTCCTTAGGTGATGAGGGGACTTCCTCAGGATTAGGGGGAAGTGAGTCAAACAGGGACCTCTGGGGCTGGAGAGAGAATGGGCATTGGGGCCACCATGTCAGGCTCTTCCAAACCAGAATCCACTGGCTTTTCAGAATCAGGTAACCTGTGATGGTGGAAGCAGATGGGCCCTCCGGGCTGCTATCATTTGCGATCTTGCATGGGCACTCCAGAAAAGTCTGCCCCGTTTCTGGGAGAAGAACCAGGCCTGGCTCATTGACTGTCTGTCCTGGGAACCCGATTCCGGGGACCCTGTGTCTTCCATGTTGTCCTGCTGTCTGTCCTCCTGTCTGTCTTCCACTGATGTCCCTGCTCTTCTTCCAACACCCAGTCTCCATCCTGCTGCCCCCAAAACCCTGGTGACCCCAAAGGGACAGTTCCTAAGGCTTTGCCTTGCTTTGTCCTTTGTCCCTCCAGGGCTCCTGGCCCTGCCCTACCACATTGAGAGCCCTGCCCCAGCTCCCTCCTTGCTCTGGTTCCTCTCCGGGGCCTGTCATTCACGACTTTCCTCCTTTCCTGTCCCTCACCCAGGGCTCCAGCGTGCGGCGGGAGGGAAGCCTCCAGGACTGTGTTCCCTCTGTTTAAAGTCTCCAGGTTAGTAAGCCAGGAGGGAGGCCCCACCGCTCCTAGTCAGACCCCCTCCCCAGCCTGGAGGGCCAGAAATGGGGAGGGGCTGTCCCTGGTGGGCCCTGGCCTTTGCCAGGAGAGGGGACTGCAGATGCCCAGCTCTGGGGAGGGCGCCTTGCCTGGCAGATAATGTGTCTCTGTGTGCATGTGAGTGTGTGCGCGTGCCAGCACGTGGGCATGTACATATGTGTGCGGGCAGCACAGCCTCCTGGTATGCAGGGCTGGGAGCGGGCAGGAGGCACTGGCTGGTCCTCTCGGGGAGGGGAGGGGCGGCCACCTGGGGAGAGGGATCAGGTGCAAGGGGCCTCTCAGGGGGGATGGACAGGGCCCATGGGACCTCAGCACAGCCTGGCTCAGTCTTTTTGCAAAGCTTCATCTCTGATCGCTTGCTCCTCACTCACCTGACCACCTTCTCTGTGCCAGCC
>JAJEJO010050827.1:0-21863 GCA_020662805.1 Glaucomys volans | reverse complement strand
TTGGAAGAAAGTCCAAACTATTTATGTGATTGACAGAACCAGAACCCAGTCAGGCCACACAGGGCTGGTGGAAACTGAATCCCTTTCAGGGACCCTTGTCCTGGTCACCCAGCCAAGGCTGCCCCTCACCCCTGTTTTCCCTCTGTGGAGGCCATGTGCTCCTGGACTCATCTTTGGGCACTCAATGACCAGGGGAATTAGCCCTGCCAGCTGTTTTGTGGGAGCTGATTATGTGGGTTCCACCAGCCCACCCCCCTCTGCCTGCTGCATGGCCTAGGGCAGGGTCTGGATCCATGGGGCCCTTGGTGAGGTGACAGCACCCAAGGCCAAGGACCCCTGGCTAGAAGTTGTAATATTGAGAGGGGACCCTGGAGGCAGGGAGGAAAGACCCTCCAGCACTCCACATATGCACTTCCTCCCAGCCATCTGGCACAAAGCAGAATGAAGCTCAGGCCCCAGCCAGCCTTGAGAGTGTTGGCAGGACTCAGTTGTGTAGAGCCACTCAAGGTCAAAAAGAGAAATAGCCATGCTGTGCAATTCATTCCCAGAGCCCCCGACTGGGGCAGGGGCCCCTGGAGAGGCTGGGTGTTCTCACTGACAGCCTCCATGCTCATCAGCAGGCAAGACAGCTTTGCCCTCTGTGCTCATGAGGTAGACAGCATCTGACCAGTTGTGGTCAGCAGGGTGGCATCCCAAAGGTCCTGAGCCCTTGGCCCTGAACCCATGGCTCAGGTCCCCTCACAGCTTGTGGAATCCAGGTGAACTCCAGAAGTGTTCATTGTGTGACCACACTTCGTGGCCACACACATGGTAGCCAGGGATCAGCTAGACCCCAATGCCACCCTCAAGAGCTGGGGGCCTTGTGAAAGCCAGGTGGCCTCAGGCAGGTCAGACACCTGCTCTTCATACCCACCTACCCAGACCAGGGCTGAGACCCCTACTCTGTTTGCTGTCTCTGTTCTAGTTGGCAGGGCTGGTGAGCCCATGGTTGCCCTGCCCTGTGTGCCCAGGGCCTCTGAGGGCCCTGAATGCCACCCTGAGGGTCTGGCTGATCTAGGTGGACATGTCCCCAGAATGACATGCATCTGCTGCCCAGTGGAGGAGCAGGGTGCAGGGAAGGCCTTGCTCAAACACTTGATTTCCTGCCTTGGAATGAAGGCAAGATGTCATTATGGTGGTGGGTGGGCTCCTCAAACCATCAGCAGGCTGTCTGCTAGCAGGGCAGGCAGGTGGGTGGCTGAGACCAGTTGGAGGGCTTGGTAGGTTTGTGCTTCCAAACACCAGAGTGCATGTCTTTGGGTGGATGGCCGTGAAGTGTAAATCCTGTGTCCCTAAACAGAGGTACATCTCCCCCAGCCCAGGGCCCAGGTGTCAAGAGGACTTGGCATCAGGTAATATATTGTTTTCCACTTCCTCTTGCCAAGTTGATGTGTGGCATTGCACAAATACCTGAGAAAGTGAGTATCTGCCTTCCTGGAGGGAGGGAACTTGTGATGTGGGATGAAATGTACATCTGGCACCAGGGCCTCCAGAAGAAGTGTGGGTACAGGATGACCCCCATTTCTAATTTGGGCACTGAGATTGGCCATAACTACTCAGCAAATGCTGTGACTACTCTGACCCTGTCCCCACCCTACATCATGGGAACAGCAGGGCTGCCTCCTTCCAGAGGACCTCAGAGGGGCAGATGGGTCTTCTGTCCACTCCACATACTGCATGGGAACACTGGCCTCAGATTGTTCCCAAGGGCACCGGCTACTCAGAAAGGAAGGTGGGGAAAGGAGGGTAGCAGGTAGAAGCCCTGCTTGTATTCAAAGTTGGGCCCTGACCTAGTCATACACTGGGCCCTGATCCTGGCCAACACTGGGCCCCTGTCCTGGTCACAACTGAGCCTTGACTTGGTCACACACTCAACCCTGACACTGGTCACACTATGGGTCCTGACACTAGTCACAATCTGGACTCTGATCTGGTCACACTCTGTACCCTGACCATGGTCATATTCTGGGTCCTTACCTTGGTCATATACTGGGCCTTGAGTGAAGTCACACTCTGAGCCTTGAACATGTTCACATTCTGTACCCTGACATAGTCACAATTGGGCCCTGCCCTGGTCACAACTGGGTCCTGACATGGTCACACTCTGTGCTCTGACTTGGTCAAGCAGAGGACCCTGAAATTGTCACACCTGGGACCTGACCAGGTCACAAAGGAGCCTGAACTGGTCACTCACTTGGATTGATCCTGGTCACACTCTCTGCCATCAACTTGGTAACATGCTAGGCCCTTGACCTGGTCACATTCTGTGTTCTGATCCTGCTCACCCTCTAGGCCCTGGCTTTGGTTACACTCTGGACCTGGACCATGTTTACATACTGGGTCCTGATCCTGATCATCCTTTGTCGGTGGCCCTGGTCACACTGTATCTTGATTCTGGTCACACTTTGGGTCCTGGGCCTTGGTCATACTCTGAGCCCTGGCCTTAGTCATACCTCTGGGTTCTGGCCCTGCTCACACTATGTGCCCTGGTCACACCTGCTGCACTTCCCTGTGGGGAGGGAGAGAGAGGAGGAAGAATCAGGAGGCTGTCAGGGGGCCTGAGTTTGCTGAGAGGGCAGGAGTGCATCACACAGTGGGATGACTGGGAGAGTTCTTTAGAGGAACAATGCAGTAAGACCTCTCTGTCTCAGGAGATGTTGCAGGAGTCTTGTGGGCCAGGGGAGCCTCTGAGTTTAAGTTCCAGACTGCAGAAGGTAGGCCACCCCCTGGGCTGGCTCTGTGAGGGAAGAAACCAGAACAGATGTGTCTTCCCACCTACCAGCACCTGCCTGTGCTTAGGGGCCACCCCATAACTGCCCCTCTGGGGGATCTAACATGAAAAGTTCCATGGAGGTTCCTGGGTGGGCTCCTGGTGGCAGCTGTGGGAGGAAACTGTCCTGTGAGTGTCCCAGGGACAAAAGGAAATTCCTCAAGCTGACAGAGCTGGACAGAGCCCTGGGAAGTGGGTCTGTGGCCCGCCTGGGGGCCTCTAGCTGGGGCACCTGATGCCAGGAGCCTAGTTGGTGGTCCAAGTTAGGACAGAGAGAAAATTGATGGTGCAGAATCCAGACAGGAAAGCATTTCTGATCTACCGGCATTTTTCCCCCGCTGCAGATGGGCCACCAGTGGGAGATGCTGAGGGAGTCCACATCAGGGGACCCTCACTGCCCAAGCCTGACCTTCCTCCTTTCTGGGTTCCAGGACCACTGTGGGGAATTTTGTGTGACCAGGCTGACCAGGTCTCCCTAGCCTGGATATTCCTATGGTGGGGGCTGAAGGTGGAGTGGCAGTCATGTGAGCCCCTGGAGCCCTGCTTGGGGTGAGACACTCTTCAGGGCTCTGTGCTCAGTCCTTCTCAAAGTGGGGCTGACCCAGCTTCAGCCTCAGCACACAAGTGAGCAAGAGTGTGTGACCTTAGACACACTGTGCTTCCTCATTGACTTCAGTGTGGGTCTGACTCTTACTTCTTCCCTGACACCAGGCCCTTGTGAAGGAAGGTATCCTGTTTAACAATAAGGGGGCTGAGTCTGGCAGGGTGCCCCACCTATGATGCCAGCCACTCAGGAGGTTGAGGCAGGAGGTTGGGGTGAGGATCAAGTTTGAAACCACCCTGAGCAACTTAGAGAGAACATGTCTCAATATGAAACCCAAAGAAGGTTGGGGGTTAGCTCTGGAGAAGAGCACCTGAGGTCCCAGCCCCAGGGCCCTTCCCAAACTCAAAAAAAGTTGAGGAGCTGAGGGAAGAGGTAATCAGGGCAGGATCTAGGACAAGACTGCCCCTGAGTCCTGAGCACACCATGAGCCTGGTGCTTGAGGACTTAGTATTTGGGAAACCTTCCCCCTATTCATCACCAGGCTCCCTGCAGTTCTTGGTAAATCCCAGAAAATCTGAGGGAGAAGGAACAGAGAGTGAGAAGGAGAGAGCACCTGGGCCTCTCTGCACAAGGCATTCCCAGCTGGGCTTCTGTCCTGCAGTCACACAGGGTTCCTTTCCCTCCCCAAGGTCCCAGGCATCTCAGGCTCCTCTAGAGCCACAGCTACTGGGGAAGCCTGTGAAGGAGGCATGACAGTAACAAAGACATTATCCACTCTTGCACTGAGAAGATGGTGGGGCCTGTGGTGGAGGTTCAGGCTTTGCCTGGTCACAGGTGACCCTGGCTGAGGAGCCCTAGGGACAAGGAAAGATCAGTGTCCGATGGTGGACTTTCTTAGCACTTGTCAATGAGGACCTCACAGGGACCTGTGGGAATCCTGCTGTCATGGTCAAAAGTCCCTGTACAGCATGTCTGGGTGGGGTTCCAGCAGGACCAGGCACCAATTGGTGTGCACCTGCCAGGTAAAGTCTGGAAAAGGGGAGAGGAGGAGGGGAGACCAGAGGTCTTAGGGCTGAGTGTGAGGAAACAAGTGTGAGAGATCAGGCTTGGGGTCCCCATGGAGAACAGGTGGCAAAGAGACCACTGGCCTCAGCAGGGACCAGATATAAAACATAGACTATCTTACCCAGTCTCCATAGTCATATTGTGACCCCACCCATGATGCCTGGGACAGCCCCCCACAAACTAGTCATTCCTAGAACTCAGAAGCAACAGGGTCAGAAACAGAGCTGGAGTCAGGCTCTTCAGGTCTTTGAATGCAGCCAGTAGAGGCAGAGGTCATTAGGTCCAAGGAAACATTATATTGGGGGACACAGTCAGTCCTGAGGGCCCTAAACCCTCTCCAAGGCCTTGGTAGCAAGAACAGCTTGGCCTTCCCCTCCCCTTAGGCCATTATGACATCACAACCTGAATGGGCATTAAGGAGAGAGGTTGAGCAGGGCACCACACACTGCTGAACAGTGTTCCCAGACCACCATGGGGAGAGGAAACTAGGGAGTATAGGAGGCAGGGAAGATCTCATGGGGCCACAGATCAGTCCCAAAGTCACATCAGAACAGGGGACAACCAGAGGACAGTGAGTGCTACTTTCATGTGAGTACTAAGGACATAGACTGTTCTGTGAACCATGTACCATGACCAGCAGTGCTCAGTCTCCTGTTCCCTGAAGGTGAACACTCCTCATCTAGGAGTTTTCTGTCTTCTCTGAATCCTACTCTAAATGTTCCCTCACACAGCATTGCTTGGATTCTTGTGAGTCCTGTGGGTGAGGGGCACTCATACTCTATGGATCCTCTTAGTACTACCCCTTCTTCTAACAGTTTTCAGTCTTCTGTGTTTTAGCTGCTTAGTTCACCTAACTTGCCCTCACTCAGTCTCCTCTGGGTCTTGTGGGTGAAGACTGCTCACCAGAGAGTGCTGTCTTCTTGGGTCCTGTCCTAATCTCCTCTTGAACCTTCATGGTCCTCTGAGTCCAGTGGGTGAGTGTCTGTCTCCTATCAGTACTCAGTCCTCTCTGGATATTATGGATTGAAACACTTCCAGGACAAGAGCTCACTCTCCACTGAGGCCTAGGTAAAGTTCTCTTAGTAAAAACTCTGGGAGAGTCCCATTCCTGCTAATGCCCATATAACATTTCTGGCCTTATCTACCTGTCCAGGCCAACACTACTCTGGAAACTTGAAGAGATGTGGATACTTTCTCTTTCCAACAACCTCAATAAAACTTTGATGCTGCCATGCAGACAGGCTCCTCACCAATTCCTGAAAACCCAAGACAATTTTATTGCATGTCAATTCCCACAGCAGCACTGACAGCCTCATTCCACCACTCATGGTACACAATTTTCACACCATTCCTCAAGTGGCTGAGTTCTTATGGTTTATGTAGCATGCCCAGGATTTCTGATGTGTTTCTGAACAATGTATGGAAAGAGTCTATTTAAGTGTTTTCAGGATCTTGTGTAATATGTCACTGGCTGCTCACTTTTGACAAGAGAGGGGACATCCTAGGACCTTTGAGTCAGGCACAAGGCACACCTTCAAGGGACAGTGTGAAATGTGGCCAATGACAATTTCCCAACATCAGGGAGAACTTCTTCAGACCTTTGAAAGTGGATCATTACCACCATACCAGAGGTCACTGAAACTTTGGCCCAAGGGATACTGTCAAAAACCTTCCAAAATTCTCAGCCCTATAGGAGAGAACAACTCTCCCAAGAGATCGCCATCTCCTCTGGATCCTGTGGTCAAGATCCCCTCATCTATGTTTGCTCTGTCTTCTCTGGGTTCTGCCCTAAATCTCCTCTCAACCAACATTCCTCAGCACTTTCTGAATTCTGTGGGTGAGTTCATCTCTCCCACCAGTGCTCAGTCTTCTCTGGGTCCTGCCCTAAATCTCCCCTCATCCACCATTTCTCAGGGTTCTGAGTCCTTTGGATGAATGCCCCACACCCACTAGTTCTCTGGTTCACCTGGGACAGCTTGGTGAGAGCCCTTCTCTTCTCATAGCTTAGTCTTCTTAGTTTAAGCCTCTAAGTTCACCTAACCCATCCCTCCTCAGTCTCCTTTGAATCCTGTGGGTGAGCAGCCCTCACCTAACAATACTCATTCTTCTCTGTTTCTCTTTTCTGAGTTCCTTAACTATTCCTTGTTCTCTGAGTCCATTTGGTGAGTTCCCCTCACCTAATAGTGCTCAGTCTTTGCTCTGTTCTATTACAGGTTCCCCAAGACAATCCTTGCTCAGACACTTCTGGGTCCTATGGGTGAGCACCCCTCACCTGACTGTGCTCAATCTTCTATGAATTCTTCCCATAATCTCCCTTCATACACCATTGCTCAGGATTATATTAGTTCTGCAGTGAGGGGCCTTTGCACACAGGTGCTCAGTTATCCCTGAATATTGCTTGGGAGTGCCCCTTAGACTCCAATACTCTCTCTTTTGTATTCTCTGGGTGAGTGTCCCACATTCTGCCATGCTCCAGTATACTATGGGACCTCTGCATGAGTACCCCTCACCCAAGAGTGATCAGTCTCCTCTGTGTCATGTGCAAAGTTCCCATAGCTAATCTTTTCTCAACCTCCTCTGACTCCTGTGTGTGACCATCGGTAGCCTATCATAGCTCACCCTTTTCTGGGTTCTGACTTAACCTCATGTACCCAACCATTGTTCAGGGTTTACTGAGTCCTGTGGGTGAGCAGCACTCTCCCACCAGTGCTCAGTGTTACCTTTGTCTTGTCCTTAATCTCAAATCCCACACCATTGCTCATGGTATTCTGAGTCCTGTGGGAGAGTGCTTGTCTCCACCAGTGCTCAGTCACCTGTGAATATTTTGGGTGGGTTCTTAACCTCACCTACCCCACCATTGCTCAAGGTTTTCTGAGTCCTGTGAGTGAGCACCCTTCTCCCACACATTCTCAGTCTTCTCAGGGTCTTATCCTTAATATCCCTTCTTACACCATTGCTCAGGGTTTTCTGAGTCCTGTGGGTGAGCACCTCTCTTCCAATAGTGCTTAGTCCTTTCTGGATATTGTGGGTGAGCAAACTTCCATGACCAGTTCTCACTCTCCACTGAGCCCTAGGCAATGCAATTCTTTTAGTGAAATCTCTGGGTGAGTTCCATTCCTACTAATGTCAGTTCATCATCACTGGCCTTATCTGCATGTCCAAATCAACACTACTGAGGAAACTAGGAGAGATGTGGATCCTTACTCTTTCCAAAAATCTCAATAGACTGTTGGTGCTACCATGCAGACAGACTCCTCGCCAGTACCTGAAAACCCAAGACAGTTTTATTGGGTGCTAATATCCACATTTCTGAGGACCTCATTCCACCACTCATTGTACACCATTTCCACACCATTGCTCAAGTGGATGAACTCTTAAGGGGAATCTAGAATTCCCAGGATTTCTGACTTCTTTCTGAACAGTGGATGAAAAGCATATATTCAATTATTTTTAGGATCTTCTTTGATATGTCACTGGCTGCACTCTTTGCAGAAGAGAGGAAACCTCCTAGGACCTCTGAGTCAAGCACAATGCACATCTTCAAAGGACAGTGTATACTGTGGCCAAGGACAATTTCCTATCTTCATGGAGGAATTCTTCAGACCTTTGAAATTGGACTATTCCCACTATACTGGATGGCACTGGAACATTAGCCAAAGGGATACTCTGGACAAGGTTCCAAAACTCTGAGCCCTGTAGTTTAGAACCACTCTCCAAAAGACCTCTGTGTCCTCTGGATCCTATAGTCAAGCTCCCTTCATCTATCTTTTCTCTGTCTTCTCTGCATTCTGCCATAAAATTCTTCCCAACCACCGTTGCTCAGGGTCTTCTGACTCCTCTGGTTGAGGGTCCCTCTCCCACCCATTCTCAGTCTTCTATGGGTCTAGCCCTAAATATCTCCTCATCTGCTATTTCTCAGCATAATTTGAGTCCTGTGGGTGAACAACCCTCACACTCTCATGCATTGATTCTACTACTCCTGTTGGATGTGATGGGCTGAAAGACTTGGCTCCATAGAAATGTTACAGGTCAGGCTTTATGGGCAATGACTAAACAGACTCCATTTTGCTCTCAGACTCCATGTTATGTAGGAAATGAGCTTCTCCCATGGAAATGCCCCACCTCTGTACCCATCAATAGTTGTTTAGCTTCTCCCATGGGAGCACCCTGCCTCAGTCACTTAGCATGACATATTTAACAATGCAAAATGGTGATTCTTATATGATGAAAAAAATGTTCTGTTTTGCTTCCTGTTAGGAACCATTAGTAACCATTCTTTAGTTTGTACCTAGGTAAAGGTCATTTTTACCCACATCCCCTTCTGCTGATGATTTCATGATGTCAATTTTTAATTTTGAATCATAGCAACAGACACTTATGATTGATGTTATTTTTGGTGTAAGAACCCCTGCAACTCTATGGTCAGCACTGTTCTCCCAATAGCCATTTTTGGGGCATTGTGTGAGACAGCCAGCCAGCCAGCTTAATAAAGACTCTCAAATTTGGAATTCTCATTGGTGAATGGTCTGTTTTTAAGTTGCACCCCATAACATTTGGAGGCCCCAGTGAGATCCTCACTGCCTGGTGGCCAACCACTGCTCACCACTGGCCTGGGAACTCCTGCAGAGCAGAGAGGCCACAGCATTGCTTCTAGGAGAAGGCCTCTGAGAGATATTCCTCAACCCCAGGCTGCATGGTCGGAGGAGCCCTGCCCAAGGACTGAAATAATTTCTCCCAGAGAGTCACCTGTATCTGCACCCCAGGGACCTTGTAAGTCTGTTTCTGGCAGATCTGTATCTGGGGACTCTGAGGAAGACTGGACACAGCATTACTTCCCAAGTCTGGGACTGTGGCAAGATGTTGCCTGGGCCTTCTGGTCAGGAATCTGGAGTGGCCACTTCTCATTGCCTGCAGTGTCTTACCTGTTCTGTGTTTGTCTTTTTCTGTTTTTGTTGCCCTTAAGTGTGGACATGGGTCAGTCTTCCTCATGTTTGTCATGTACCCCCTTCAATGCACACTGATCAATTTCCAGGAATTCCAGAGAAGGGCTGCTGACTACCAGACCTGCTGTGACATCCTTTCTCTCTTTAAATTCTGTGAGAGAGAATAGTCAACTATTCATGGTCAGATTGCCCCCTCAGGGGATCACCAAATTGCCTTTGAGCAGCTTGAACATCGCAATCAAGTATCTTATATTCAAATTTGGAAAAAAAAATATTACAAAGAGTTTTGAACATGTTCATTAATGCTTACATTAAAATATAAACTGCTTCGAACAATAACTCCCAACTATTGGAGTTGGTCCACCAAAATGCCAGGCTAACATTTTGATGGCTGCCTTCCAAGAGTCCAGAAAACAAGTTTAAAAGAAGACCCCAACCTGAGGGGGCTCTCCCAAGGAGACTAATAGAAGCAAGCTCTCTTGCTGTCTCTTTAGGAAACTCCTTCGGGGAAGGATAGAGCATAACCTTGTCTATATTCTCTTAATTCTTTTCATCTCTGATGAGCGGGACCACATCAGGATAGAGACAAAAAAAAAAAAAAACCTTTTAAGATTCTATTTTTTGACTTTGTAATTTGATCTGGTGCACCTAGGTTAATTTCTGATCAGACCTATTTTACCCAACTATAAAGTTTTCTTAGTGCTCTGTTTCATTCAGAGGTCAATTTGCAAGGGTTGAATCTCAATGTAATGGGTTTTAAGGATGAGCTATAAGGCCTTTGTCCATCTGTTTACTTTATGTGTGTATACACCAGTGTATTGTCACATCTGCTTGTGTTGGGTACCAAGGTTGACATATGAGCTCATGGATTGAAGTTTTAAAAGATGGACCCAAATGTCTTTGATTCATGTTATTTACAAAGGTATTCAAGTTGGGTAAACAAAAGTATGACTTTCAAGTTATTAACACAGTTTTGCTTCTAGGTGGTCAAAACATAATAAATGCTAATTTTATGGAATGTCTAACATCCATTGTTTCTGGACTTTTCTTCAACAGGGAGGAGATGACTGATGCTGCCTAGTGCACATCTCTGATATCTCTTTTTCTTTTTTAAATGGGTGATTTGGATTTGACATACATGGGGTTAATCAGGGATGTGTTTGTTGGAGATATCTGATTGGTTTAAAAAGTTAAAATGCTAACTGTTAAATATAACATCAAGTACTTTTAACTCCTTAAATTCCATGGGGTAACATACTTAAAACATTTTTGGTGTTTTCATATATTGGTAAGTAAGAAAAGGGCTTAAGTTTATTGTATGTTATCACTGAAAACAAGATAATTAAAAGTCTCAACAGATACTATTCTATATAAAGTGTCCAATGTTTTCAACCATATTTCAAATAGAGTTCTATAAATAGCATAAAGTATCTTTATCTTGTTAAAATAGAGTAAATTATCTAAATTCAAAAATTTATAAGGTTTGTTTCAAAAGTATAAAAAAGGAAATTGACAAATTAAAAAATTCAAGGGTTCTGTGTGTAAAAATATATTTAGTAAGAAATGTTTCTAGGTTACAACATCTTTTTGTGATAAAATAAAGCTGCAATACATCTAAATAAACAACAAAAGGGTTTAATTAAGAGATTAAAAATGTAAATTAAGGGTATTCAAAGGGTTTCTATACATATATAGGATATATATATATATGTGTGTGTTATATATGTGTTATATATATAACACAACAGTTAAAACTATTCAAGATTTTTTCCCTTAAGGTCAAATATTAATGTATTAATGTACTGATATAAACCAAAGTTCAGTCTTTATACTAAAATAACCATTAATTATTGGAACACTATTTTTCTCTTGACCTTAAGTCTGTTGGGTTTTGTTCTCTAGATAACTTGAGTTAAAATTGGGTGTTTGTACAACTCTGTTTAAACAGCAACTGTAATTTTAGAGTATTGCAATATATTACAAAGTCTAGGTTTCCTTTGGAGATGAACTTGGTTAATATAAAAACATCAGTATGGCAAGCTGAGTGTGTTTGTATCTTCCAGGTATGCAAATTTTTAAAGCAGAAAATGTTGTCAAACTGATGTTCACCAGACTGGACTTGTCTATAGTGGTGATTTTAAACTTATAAAAGTGGTAGATTTTCTTGGGGATGTTTATATCACTGAGTGTTCTGTAACTCGACCTGAACCTTTTTTTACCTTCTACACTGGGATAAAAAAAAATGTAAATGTATTTCTAAAAGATATTAAGAGCCTGAACTGTTTAAGGTTAATAATATGAAACAGGAAAACACTTTACCACTTCACTACACAAAAGGAAAGTTAAGAGTTTTTTTTTGATTCATGTTTTAGATGTAATATCATATTGTGCTAACATTCATATGGACTTAAGAAACAGTATATGCAAACTTTGTGAAATGACATTTAATAAAGAGGCAAAGATCAGCTTCTGAACTAGAGCACTTTACCTAAGCTTTATGAAGAGCCTCAACTTACCTGAGATAAGGCTCTGCCTCCCACCTTATTACATGTTACAATGGCTCCAAAATAAGCCAGACTTCAGCTCATTTAAAGTTATATTCAAAAGATTGTGCTTTTTTGTTGTAAAATTACTGTGATCTCAATCAGGAGATATAATATATAGCTCTGCCAAAATTTAAGATAGCTATTACACATCTAAATATGTTTTTACTGTTGTTAATTCCATTTTGTATTTTCCTTATAAACTCTGTAGCTGCTGGCTTATTAATGTTTTGCAGAGGTACTGCTTCAAGAACAAATTAATTTGAGATACTAAGCCATCACCTGTAAAACAGATGAGATAATATAGACCCAAGTTAGATAAAAGGGAATAAATAACTGTAAAGTTATAGAGATTGAAGTTAAAGCCCAGTACTCTTGCTTTATGACTGGTAAGACTGGCTTGCTGGATGTTTAAGATGAAGTTTAGAGATCAAGATTAACACAAGAGGGTCAAGAAAATTGAGTATTTTGCTCTTGCCCTCAGAGCAAACCTGCAGGGAAAAAGAGAGCTTCTCTAAGGATGTTTGCAACTCTGGGCCACACAATCTCCTGATCAGGGAGATTGATGAAACCACTAGAGGATGAAAAGTCAATCAGTGCACCTGCTGAAGAGGTGGATTATTGGAAAAGGAAAACATCCTTAATGCTTCCAAGGAAAGCCACCTCATCAAGTAAACCCTACCCAGCAAATGGCAGGCACTAAAGGAGCTAAGAAGCTGCTCTCAAGTTCCCCCATGAGTGACACCTGTGGGAACTCAGTTGACTCTTAAGAGGCAGGAGCAGACCAATTTGACCAGCTTGATCTTAAACACCTAGCAAAACAGTCAAAACCAAAACAGAGCCATTCATGGGTATTTAAAAAAAAGAAAAAAACAATAGTTAAATGTAGCTTAAGATGTATACTTGTGTTAGCCCCTAGAATAAGTAAAGACTGGAGGCTACAAAAGTTTCTTAAACTAATGTGCCTGATAACTATCAAGAGAAACTATCAAAGTCAGAAATTTCAGTCAGTTTAAGGCCTACAGATCTTCCTAAGCTACTCAGGGAGGATTGATCTATGCTTGCTAGTATGATTATTTAGCCCTAAATAGTAGAAATAAAGGGATCTCTACTAAACACAGAGGTCATGTCAATAAAAATATTTTACAAAAATCAGATGACATTAGGTAACTTAACTAAATGTTGGGTTTACATTATCGATAACTCCAACAGTGTTAAAAGGATTACAAATAAAGGCCTTATCCTTTCCAGGCTTGTTAGGTTTTGTTAGACCTGATTATTTGAACAACATCTCAGCTCTTCCACCTCCTGGTAAGCGATTATTAATTTCTGTCATCTTCATGATATTCATTGATATGTTCCAGATTCTATTTATTTTGTACTTATGCTTTCTTGTTTCTTTCATAGAACCAGACTTTTACACCTAGATAGACCCAAATTCTAAAAAGGGACTTCAAACTGCTTGCTCCATCCCATGTCACCCCTTCTCAGCTTGAAGCAGCAAGAACAGTCATCACCCTTTTTCCCTACAGCAGGAAGAAGTCCCTAAAATTAGAAGGGTAATAAAAAATTAGAAAGACAGTAAATATAGATAGGTAATTGTTTTGAATCACATAAATAAAGGCCAGTTTGAGTCCAGAAATTTGGAGGCAAACAACCTCTGAGAAATTAAAATGTTAATGCTTCCAGAGTCCTTCCTCCACCCTTACCAAGATAACCTGCTCCTGCTCCAACCTGTTGTTAAGTCTCTCCAGCAGGTTCAACTAATGAGAGAACCAGCCCTAAGAGACCACTGATTTCCAACACCAAACAGAAGACTACCTTCACGTCAAATGGCTCCAGCAAGAAGGACTAACGTCACATTGAAATGGAGGTGAACTAACTCACTCACAATATGGATTCATCACATCTCAGTCAAGACAACAGAACAATGGACAACCCTCAGAGACCTCAACCACCCTCTAATGATAAGACTGAAAACTGTTAATCATGTCTTTTTCTATTGCTTGGACTACATCAGGAGTAACTTGATGCCTGGCCCTTTAACTTTTTGAGATTACCAAATGGAATGAATTCTGTTTTACTGTTCAGGTCATTCCCCAGATGTACTATTGTGATGGGGAGGAAAAAAGGAGCTATTATCTAAACAAGTGGCCCCGCTCTTAATTCCCCTCCTAATGGAAATAAGTATAACTGGTTCCACAGCTGTAAGGACCACTGCCCTCATTACAGGAAACCAAAATTTCAAAACTTTAACTAAACAAATAGATCTGGACTTCAGTAAATTAAAAAATTCTGTAAGTCACTTAAAAAAATTTCCTTGATTCACTTGCTGAGGTAGTTTTAAAAAACAAAAGAAGGTTGAATTTGCTCTTTTTAAAACAAGGAGGATTCTGTATGACCTTAGAGGAGAACTGTTGTTGCTATAGTAACAACTTGGGTGTCAATCATGATAGTTTATCTTTGATTAAAAAAGACTCAAGGAGAGAGAGGAAAACTAAAAACCTGAGGCAAATTGATACCAAAGTTTATAGTCTTTGCCCCTTGGTTAACTACTTTAATAACCACAATGGCAGGACCTCTCATTCTAATTATGTTGGGACTTTATTCGGGCCATGTGTGATAAGCTGTTTAACTAAATATATTAAAAATAAAATCCAATCTGTTAAGTTAATGATGTTACACACCCACTACAATCACCTATTATCAATGATTTGATTATGTACATAAAACAAGTGGAAAATGTGATGGGCTGACATATTTGGCTCCATAGAAATGTTACAGGTCAGGCTATAAAGGCAATGACTATACAGACTGCATTTTGCTCTCAGACTCCATGTTATGTAGGAAATGAGTTGCTCTTATGGGAATGCCCCACTTTTGTACCCTTCAACAGTTGCTTACCTTCTCCCATGGGAACACCCCGCCTCAGTCACTTAGCAGGACATGTTTAAAATTGCAAAATGGTGATTCTTATATGATGAAAAACTGTTTTCTTATGATTCCTATATTAGTAACCATTAGTAACCATTCTTTAGTTTGTACATAGATAAAAGTCATTTTGTCATTCTTTAGTTTGTACCTAGGTCATTCTTTAGTTTGTTCCTAGGTAAAGTTCATTTTGACTCACTTTCCCTCTGCTGATGATTTCATGATGTCATTTTGTAATTTTGAATCATAGAAAAAGACACTTATGATTGCTGTGATTTTTGGTGTAAGAATCCCTGTAACCCTGTGGTCAGCACTGTTCTCCCAATAGCCATTTTTAGGGCATTGTGTGAGACCTTCAGCTGGCCAGCTTAATAAAGACTCTCAAATTTGGACTTCTCAGTGGTGAATGGTCTGTTATTAATTTACTCTCCATAACATTGGGCATAGCCCTTCTAACATGGCTCAACCTTCTTTGTTTAAGCTGCTTAGTTCACCTTACCTGCCTTCCTCAGCCTCTTGGTCCTCTGGGTGAGTGCACTTCACCTAATGGTGTTCAGTCTTCTCTGTTTCTTTTTTCTGAGTTGCCTAACCATTCCTTGTTCATTCCTCTCTGGGTCCTTTTGGTGAGCACCCTTCACCTTAGAGTGCTCAGTCTTCTCTCTGCCCTGTCCAGGTTCCCCCAGGCAATCCTTGCTCAGACTCCTCTGGGTTCTGTGCATTAGTGCCCCTCATGTGACAGTGCTCAGTCTTGTGTGGATCCTGTCCTTAATCTCCATTTAAATGCCATTTATCAGTGTCTTCTGAGTCCTGTGGTGAGTACTTCTCACACACAGAAGCTCAGTATTCCCTGAATATTGAGTAGGAGTGCTCCTAACCCTCCAGTGCTCTGTCTCCTCTGTGTACTCTGGGTGAGACCCCCTCATCCAGCAGTGGTCAGTATACTCTGGGACCTCTGGGTGAGCACCCCTCACCAGAAATGGTCAGTCTCCTCTTTGCCTTTTGCAAAGTGCTACCAGCCAATTTTATCTCAGCATCCTCTGGCTCCTGTATGTGATCATAAGTAGCCTAACAATGCTCAGACTATCTGGGTTCTGTCTTAACCTCACCTACCCCACCATTGCTCAGGGTGTTCTGAGTCCGGTGGTGATCACACCTTACATACAGGTACTCAGATTTTTCTGAATATTATCAACAAGAACCCCTTAACCTGCTGTTCTCAGTCTCTTCTTGGTTCTCTGGTGAGCATGCCTCACCCACCATTACTCTGATGACTCTGAGTCCTCTGGGTTTGTGCCCCTCATCCACCAGTTCTCAGTCTCCTCTGGGTATGTGGGTGAGTTTCCCTGTCCAGCAGAGCCCATTCTCATCCCTGTCCTCTGCACAGCCCCAGTTAGTCTTCATTGCAGTTGGGTCTTGGTCACCTAATGGTGAGTAACACCCTCTCTCTAGTGTTATTTCTTTATGAAAATATGATGAGAGTCTTCATCTGGTTCCCTGGGCACTCTTGGTCTTTGTGGCTGAGTGAGTCTTTCCTGTCTTGCCTGTCCCTGGTGGAGCTGGTTCAGGGGTTGGTTCTGGGCTCCTGTTGAAGTTCTGTGCTGCCTCCTTCAGTGTGGTTCAGGAGTGCTTCTGAACCCATGGTGGCCTTCATGGCCCAGCTTGTGGTGGTTCATGGAGATGTTGCTTGCCCTGGCTGGGCTGTTCTGTCCTCTCACTTAGTGGAGAGATCTGAGTCTGCTGACAGGCTTTCTGCAGGGCATCTTTCTTAGCTGTTGAAGAGTTGGCTGTGCTGAGGTTCAGAAGCCTTGAGGCAGAGGTTTCCTGCACCCACACCCCTGTGCTTGCCTCTGCACAGGCTCTCTCCTTCCTAGAGCCCTCCCTGGGAAAGGCAGGGAGAAGGGGCTCTGTACTCCTGCCAGATTCCCTTGTGGTCCCTCCTGGGCTCTGATTCATGCTGAGGAGTCACTCTCCTCCTAATGGCCTTCATCCTCATTCGCATGGACCCTTTCCCAGGATGACCAGTTGCTCCCTGCAGAAAGTGCTGGGGATTGAGTATGGATTCTCCTTTCCCATGGTTAGTTCCAGCATTTGGGGTCATACCCATCTTGTTCTGCTCTGTACCCAGGGGGAGGAGCAGAACTGAGTGTAGCTACAGAAGACCAGGTCAAGCAGTTGTGTGGGGAATGGTTGTGAGTAGGCTGTTCTGAGGCCCTTTTTGAGTCCTGGGTCTCTCCCTGTGCTGCTCCATACCCCATAGACCTCCTGGGCTTCAGAGGTCCCAGGGGTCCTTACCTGCACCTACCTGTGGTTACAGTACATATCAGTCATCAGGATCTCTGAAGAGCAGTCGTGAGCTCATTTTTAACTTCACTGGTGAAGGGTATGTGTAACCTGTGCTTCACTAATAATATTAAGACACCCTCTCTCCATGGTGGATTCCATCAATCAAGTGCTACTCACCACGGGCTTCCCTATTGGCTGGACTCCTGAGTCTGTAGTCAGCTGATGGTGGCCAGGGACAAGGTCAGGCTCTTAGTAAGTGTTCACTGCTCTCTATTCACAGAGACTTCCCCCAGCAGTCACTGGCTGATAGGTGAGTACAGTCCTGCCAGGAATATTTGTGAATAATGTCATTTGTAAATTACACAAAATCAGATCAAGGGGAACATTTGTGGCACTCAGCTCCTTTGTGCAGCACAAGTAAGTGCTCCCAGTGGAATGGATGCTAGTTTTGATTAATGGAAGCAAGTTCCACATATTTTTGTAGCTCATCACCATGGAATGGCTACATAGATACACAGTCCAGCATTATTAGCCTTTGCTCGATTGCTGCATTAAATGGAGTCAATGCACCAAGCAACACACCAGGCCACAGCAGGTGGTGATTGCTCATTTCCCTCTTGTAGATGTCTTATCAACCCAGGTTGGGCATGGTGAGGAAGGGACCTGGAGTACAGCAGCATCAAGTTTGCCTGTGCAGATGACTCAGGAGAGCCCTGAGCAGGGGTGATAGCAAGACTGGGTGCCTGTGGACATGACTCAGGTGAGTCCGGAGCAGGGGTGATAGCAAGACTGGGTGAAGTGATCCTCAGGTTGCAGGTGGGAGAACATCAGCCCAGGGGAGCCTCACTCAGATTCTGGATCCTGGAGCTCAGTGTGGGCTGACAGGTCCAAGATCCCAGCCCTTCCCATGGCCAGGCCTGGCTGCTGCACACAGGTTCCCAGGCACACATGTCATCTAGGGAGATGCAGCAAAGTTTGGGGCAAGGCTGTCTCTGTCCACAGCTCTACTGGGGAAGCTCCTCCAGCCACTGCCTCTCCAGTTCCCCAAAAGAGTTCATGGCTGCTATTATCCCCAGGCTCCTCCTGCCCTCTGTCCTCTCCTATTGCTCTTCTCCCATCACCTCACTGGTGCATCCTCTTGAGGAATCCAAACCCCTGGGAAGAGCTGGACTTGGATTCTGTTCACCTCCTCTGGACCTGAAGTCAGAGCTTTAGGAAATCACACTTACCTCCTTGCAGAGCAATCTACAGGGACTTTCAGAAGAAAGAGAATCCATTGAATGCTGAGAAGGAGGGCACAGGCATCTACCTTTGTGAGAGCATCCAACTTTGTGAGGCCTGAGGTCCCAACCCTCAGCAACTTAAATAAAAGCAGAGCCAGGAGGTGAGACGGCACCGTCCTGTGGGCAAAGACCTTTCTTAAAAGGAAAATACCAAGTGCCAGAGGGGGGGTGTTGAAGTGGATGTTTCCTAACATACAATCCAATGAGCCATTAGGAAGACCATGGAAAGGTCGTTGGTTATGGGAAAAGCACTTGCCCCATCCCCAATCTCTCCTTCCTGGGGTCACTGATGCAGAAGGAGCAATCAGAGGAAATTCTGCAGCTGGACCAGGTCTAGAAATTGTGAAGCCCTTGAAATGAAGGAGGAGGTGTTCATGCATTTAGGCAGCAGGGGTCCATGAACCATGCAGGGCAATGTGATATGGAAACTGTTTTTCAAACCAGGGAGGAAGCACTCCAGTAATGAAGAATGAAGGTGAAGCAGCGACGGAGCTGGAGGTAGTGCAGGGCCACAGTCAGGTGCAGAGGATGCCTCAGGAGTGGGAGCAGGTACTATGGGATGGGCTCAGCTGAGTCACCCTGGCTCTGCCCATTTGTGATTCTGCAGTTTGATTAATGAAGACTGTGACCTTCCTCAGCTGAGTCTCCAGGGAATGTCTGTTTGTCTGCTGGACAGTAAACAGTGGTCCTTCCACATGGGGCTCTGCTTTGGCTGCTTGCCTCTTCCTGGATATCCCTGCACTGCTGCCTGCCAGTCCCTGTGGCCCTCTCCCAGCAGTCCTATAGCTTCTTCTGCAAGGCCCCACCCCTCAGCCCTTCCCTGCCAGGCCTGTGTGCCAACCTCATGAGGGCATGACCACAGAGCTGGCACCATTACCCTTGAGGCCAGACTGGCCCTCTGTGAGCTGCAAGACTGGCCTCCTCCCCAGGACCAGCCCAAGCAGTGGGATTGATCCTCCTCTGGGGTGTTCTGGAGGCTTCAGGGGAAGCCAGACTGTGGAGGTTGGGTGGAGAGGCAGAGAAGGTGAGCAAACAGCACATGGGGTTGTGGGGAAAGCAGTGAGCTGGGAGGGGGGCACACGTGTAGGCTAACACCTGAGCACTTGAGGGCAGGAGGGGCTCCTGGTTTCATCCTGCTGGGGAGCTAGGAGTGTGTTAAGGTTAATTGGGGTCCAGTTGATTAAGGGGAGGGCTAATATAGAGGCAAGCAAACAGAAAGATGAAGAGCAAGAAGTGGCTCCAGTAGGAAGGCCAGTCCAGTTTTATTACCTATTCCAGGGTCATATCAAGTTACCTAGGTTACATAGTACAGTTAGCTTTGTGCATGTGCAGATCACATAACTTGGCTGCTTCTCAGAATCCACTAGTACCAAAAGTCATTATAGTGTCTCCAGGCCTTAAGGACAGAGGAGCTGCAGAGCATTTCTATGCCATTCAAACAAGCACATTTAGGAGTGTGCTTGACTTCAGGGTTTTTGCTTCTCTGTACATTGACTGACCTGAAATTTCTATAGGGAGGGCAGAGCATCCATTGCTGAGAGCACTTGTTCTGCCCTGAGTCCTGCAGGATGCTCCACACACCTGGGGTCCTGGACCATCTGCCTCAAGTCTGTAAGGGAGCAGTGATCACCTCAGCTTCCAAATGGTAGAGGAGACTCAGGAGGTTGACATCCCTTGGCCAGTGGTACCCAAACAATGAGGAGCAGGCTAGGTATCAGAGTCCAGGTCCAACTGCACTGAGGCCTGTACTGCTAGCACCCCACAGGGGAGAATGCAGACAGGAGCCAGGCAAGGAGGGGCCAGGTCCTGTCCTGTTGCCTGTAAGGCATTCTGTGTAGGTGTTCCAGTGAGATGACAGGCATGGTCTGCCAAACAATTGTCACTGAAGGAGAACCCCTGCATAATGGTCTCATTCAGATACATGGACATTCCTAACTTCAACTCCAGGAGCACAGGTAAGCCTGTGTATACAGAGGAGATGAGGCACAAGGCCAAGGGTCAGTCCCAGATATGGTGCAGGACTGTGCAGAGCCAGATCAAGATGAGGAGAAGGCCAAGATAAAGACCAGGGCATCCTCATCTAGACACACCTAGCTGAGCTCAGATGACAGCTGTTAGGAGCAGGGCCAGGAATGTGAGGCAGGATTAGGCTGGTGCTGCTGAAAATGCACCCATCCACAGGAGATCTGGGATCATCCTGGCCCTGATGCTGGCTCTTGACACACCTGCCCATGGATGTTTAAAAACATTCAGGCATTTGTTGATTGGAGATATTGCATGTGGAACCCAGGGGCACTCTACCAGGAATTTTTTTTTTTTTATTTAATTTAAACACAGGGTCTCACTAAGTGGCCCAGGATGGCCTCAAATATGGGATCCTGAAACCACAGCCTCCCGGGAGCTGGCATTCTAGGCTTGGCCACTGCACGAGACTCTGTGGATATTGTAACCCAGTAACCACACTCGGCAGAAGCCTTATGCACACTGCAGAGTGAGGTCCGAGGTTTCGTCTGCAGTGACCTTCTGTCACGTTGTGAATATCCTGAGTCTTTGGAGGAGAGTGGGGGAGGTGGGGCAGTTTTGTCTTTGGTTAGGAATGTGGTTGCAAATTGTGCTGCTGATCAGGGCTGAGGCAGTGTGTGCAATCCATAGGTGAAAGGGACAGAATGATGGGGATTATAACTGGAGAAAAGTATGTGACCCTGGTGATTTGAGGAATGACCCTGACCTTAGGCACTTCTGTAATGCAGGGAGGAAAGTGTTGTAGTGATAGGTCAATAGAAGTATATGCCCCTCTCCAGGTGCAAGGCAGCATATGCTCTTTTGGAAAACCCAGATGGCAGGTATCCCCAACCTTCTGTGATGATGGTCTGGCTCAGCCCTGTGAAGTAGAGAGGATTAGAGGTCCTCATCCAGCCTGGTAAGAGGTGGAGGGGAGGGTCTGCCATATGCCTTTCTGCTCAGCATTGGTAGTGGAATGTGAGAAGCTTTGCTGCTACCTCTGGCCTACATATCCCTGTTCGGGGACCACAGAGATGCTGTGTGTCTCTGGGTAAAGTTCTTGGGTGGGCTCCATGCAGGCCATCAGTTCCTCCTGCTCTCATCTCCACCTTCACCAAGGCCTCCAGAGCAAT
The DNA here is from genome assembly GCA_020662805.1 of Glaucomys volans. NCBI lineage: Eukaryota > Metazoa > Chordata > Mammalia > Rodentia > Sciuridae > Glaucomys > Glaucomys volans. Next base: position 328 of record JAJEJO010050827.1, on the reverse strand, counting down.
GGGTGCTGTTTTGTAACCCAACAAGTAAAGAAATTGATTGCAGGTAGAATGCTTTCCAATGACCCTGAGTGTGAGGTAGCAGCCATGGTCACCTGGTCACTTTGATGATGCTTCATTGACCCCATAGCTGGGACACCTGGGAGCCTACCCCCATCACAGAGGGGCTCCCAGTTAAAACTGCGGCAGTCACGTGGTTGAAGGGGTAGATGAGGAAGAGGAGATATGGGAGCTCTTAGCACCACCTTTAGAGAAAGGGTTTTGGACCATGCCCAGATGCATGTACCCCAGGGGTGGATGAGGAGAGATTGGGGCTCAGATAGCAAAGTTC
>JAJEJO010050826.1:0-32018 GCA_020662805.1 Glaucomys volans | reverse complement strand
AATCAATGACAAAATAAAAAAAAACAGAAACTACTCCAACACCTGGAGACTAAATAATATGCTATTGAAAGAAGCATAGATAACAGAAAACATCAGGGAGGAGATCAAAATCTCTGGGACGCTATGAAAGCAGTACTAACAGGAAAATTCATTGCATTGAGCACATTCAAGAAAAGAATAAAAAGTCAACAACTAAATGATCTAATCTTACATTTCAAAGCCCTAGAAAAAGAACAGAACGACACCAAAAGTAGTAGAAGACAGGAAATAATTAAAATCAGAGCTGAAATCAATGAAATTGAAACAAAAGAAACAATTCAAAAAATTGACAAAAGTTGGTTTTTTTAAAAGGAAACAAAATAGATAAAGCCTTAGCCACACTAAAAAAGAGAAGGAAAGAGAAAACACAAATTACTAAAATTTAAGATGAAAAAGGAAATATCACAACAGACACTGTTGAAATACAAAACATAATTAGAAACTACTTTGAAAATCTATACTCCAATAAAATTGAAAATCCTGAAGACATTAACAAATTTGTAGAGACATACAATCCTCCCAAACTGAACCAGAAGGACATAAACAATTTAAGCAAATCAATTTCAAGTGATGAAATAGAAGAAGCCATCAAAAGCCTACCAACCAAGAAAAGCCCGGGACCACATGGATTCTCAGCTGAGTTCTACAAGACCTTCAAAGAAGAACTTATACCAATACTCCTGAAAGTATTTCATGAAATAGAAAAGGAGGGAACCCTTCCAAATTCATTCTATGAAGCTAGTCTCACTCTGATACCAAAACCAGACAAAGACACATCTTAGAAAAGAAAATTAGACAATATCTCTGGTGAATATAGATGCAAAAATCCTTTATAAAATTCTGGCAAATCTCTTACAAAAACATATTAAGAAGATAGTGCACCACAATCAAGTGGGGTTTACCCCAGGGATGCAAGGTTGGTTCAACATCCGGAAATCAATAAATGTAATTTATCACATCAATAGACTTAAGGTTAAGAATCATATGATTATTTCAACAGATGCCAAGAAAACATTTGACAAAATACAATACCCATTCATGCTCAAAACACTCAGAAAATATAGGGATGGTAGGAACATACCTCAACGTTGTAAAGGCTATTTATACTAAGCCCATTGCCAACATCATTCTTCATGGAGAAAAACTGAAAGCATTCCCTCCAAAAACTGGAACAAGACAGAGGTTCCCACTGTCACCACTTCTATTCAGCAATGTGCTGGAAAATTCTGGCCAGAGCAATTAGACAGACCACAGAAATTAAAGGTATACGAATAGGAAAAGAAGAACTCAAGCTGTCACTACTTGCTGATGACATGATCCTATACTTAGAGGATCCAAAAAGCTCCACCAGGAAACTTTTAGACCTAATTAATGAATTCAGCAAAACAGCAGGATATAAAATAAACACATATAAATCAAAGGCATTTATCTACATAAGCGATAAATCATCTGAAAGTGAAATGAGGAAAACAACTCTGTTCACAATAACCTCAAAAAAAAAATAGAATACTTGGGAATCAATCTAACAGAAGAGGTGAAAGACCTCTACAATGAAAACTACAGAACTTTAAGAAAGAAATTGAGGAAGACCTTAGAAGATCTCCCATGTTCTTGGATTGGCAGAATTATTATAAGCAAAAAGTATTTGGCCATACTTCCAAAGATGATGCTATACAAATTTAATGCAATTCCAATGAAAATTCCAATGACATTTCTCACAGAAATAGAGAAAGCAATCATGAAATTCATATGGAAGAACAAAAGACCCAGAATAGCCAAAGCAATTCTGGGCAGGAAAATGATGCAGGAGGTATCACAATACCAGATCTTAAACTCTACTATAGAGCAATAGTAACAAAAGTGGCATGGTATTGGCACCAGAATAGACAGATAGACCAATGGTACAGAATAGAGGACCCAGAGACAAACCCACATAAGTACAGTTATCTCATACCAGACAAAGGTGCCAAAAACATACAATGGAGAAAAGATAGCCTTTTCAACAAATGGTGCTGGAAAAACTGGAAATCCATATGCAATAAAATGAAATTAAATCCCTATATCTTACCCTGTACAAAACTCAACTCAAAATGGATCAAGGATCTAGGAATTAAGCCTGAGATCCTTCATCAAATAGAAGAAATAGTAGGCCTGAATCGTCTTCATATTGGCTTAGGAGTAGACTTCCTTAACATGAGCCCCAGAGCACAAGAAATAAAAGGAAGAATCAATAAATGGGATGGATTCAAACTAAAAAGCTTTCTCTCAGAAAAAGAAACAATAATGTGAAAAGAGAGCCTACAGAGTGGGAAAAAATCTTTTCCACACACACTTCAGACAGAGCACTGATCTCCAAAATTTGTAAAGAACTTAAAAAATTTTACATCAAAAATACAAATAACCCAATCAATAAATGGGCTAAGGAACTGGGCAGATACTTCACAGAAGATGATATACAAGTGATCAACAAATATATGAGCACTTTTTCATAAAAGTGCTCATCATCTCTAGTAATTAGAGAAATGCAAATTAAAATTACCCTAAGATTTCATCTAACTCCAATTAGAATGGCTATTATCAGGAACACAAGCAATGATAAATGTTGGTATGGATGTGAGGAAAAAGGCACACTGCTACATTGCTGGTGGGATTGCAAATTGGTGCAACCACTCTGGAAAGCAGTATGAAGATTCCTCAAAAAACTTGGAATGGACCTACCATTTGATCCAGCTATCCCACTCCTTGGTTTATACCCAAAGGTCTTAAAATCAGCAAAGTTTAAGGATGCAGCCACATCTATGTTCATAGCTGATCAATTCACAATAGCTGGATTGTGGAACCAACCTAAATGTCCTTCAATTGATGAATGGATAAAGAAACTGTGGTATATATACACAATGGAATACTACTCAGGCGTAAAGAAGAATATAATTATGGAATTTGCTGGTAAATGGGTGGAGTTGGAGAATATCATGCTAAGTGAAATAAGCCAAGCCCAGAAACCAAAGGCCAAATGTTTTCTCTGATCAGTGAATGATGATACATAATGGGGGGGGGGGATGCTGGGGGGGAGGGAGAAGAATGGAGGATGTATGGATGGTGTAGAGGAAAATGGGATGGGAGGGGGAAGGAAAGATAGTAGACTGAGACGGACAGTATTCCCTATGTATATGTAAGATTATATGAATCATATAAATCTACATTGTGAAAAAGAAGATATATTCCCTGCTGTATAATTATATCAAAATGGGTTCTACTGTCATGTACAATTAAAAAGAACCAATTAAAAAAAAAAAAAAACAGGACAAGCCTGGTAGAGGACAACAGATCAGGTCAGAAGCCTCAAGGTTTTCAAGTATGAACCAGGAGGTGGAGAACCCTGACAGGTGGCGCAGAGGGCAGTAGAGACAGACAACCTTCTTCAGTTTCACTCGGGCGCACCATGCTGACAATCTTCTCATTGCCTTATTTGCCTTTTCCCACCAGAGGTCTCCAGAGCTCAGTTTTGTCCATGAGAGATAAAGCCTTATGAGAAGCCCGACAATGATTCTCAAAGAAATGCAATATGACCTAAGAGCAGAACAATCTGTAAAGAACAACTTGGAGATGCAATCACTACCTAGCATCCAAATGAGATGGTGAGGACTAGAACACACAAAGAAAATGTCCATGATCTTCACTGACTAATTAGAAGAGGAATTCTCCTTGCAATTATATACTAATGTTATTCCTTTCTGTGACATTAAAAAAAAAGAATCCATTTTTAAAAACCATAGGATCCAGCTTGACATGACTCTATCCATAGTGGTTATAATCCAGTTTGCCCTCTAGGCACAGATCTCAAGCCCTCTAAAGAAAGCAAAGTCATTAAGACAGTCAGCAAAGCATGGTGTCCTGGCCACTAATGCCAGGAATGTTTCTTAACTGACATTTGAAGCTGTTGATAACTTCTGAGAAAGCTCACATACATCCTGGTTGGCCAGGATTAGCACATAAACCCCTTCCATCTGGCTTGAGGTGCAGGAATCTACCTGTTCTGCCCCATGTCCAGACATGCTTCTGTCCGTAAGTCCACAATAAATTGCACTTTCAGCAGTCCCAGATCTGTCTGCCTCTTTCGTCAGTCACAAAGCACCCTCTGCCTGTGCCAGCTGGTTCTTACTCCAAGGACCATGTTTTTCCTGAAACAGAATGTTATTTTGACTTACTCCATGAGTGATTTCTATCCTTGCTACTCTTGGTTTCTGGGAAACCAAATAGATAGTTTCCTCTAGTCAAAGTGCATAGAATGGAAGGTTTATCTGAAGAAGGAATGCCTGAGATGGACTTAAAATGAGAGAAACAAGTGAATATCAGCCAATAGAACAATTTGAGAGGAAGTTGAGGGTGTAGAGCAGGTGGAAGAAGGTTTTCTGAGTAGTGGGAATGAATTTCTGTCTTATCACTCATAGTGTGGCTTTGAGTAGATATTTATTTTTAAATAATGAAAAAATAAAAAAGCTGACAGAAGAGTTTGGAAGTGGTTTTGCAGTCAGGAGGTCAAGTAGTTTCCTAATAACTTCTGCTATAATTTGAATCTTAAATGTCTCTGAAAGACCCAAGTGCTAAAAGCCTAGTCCCAACCTGTGGCACAAGGGGCAGTGGTGGAAAAGTTAACAGGTAGGCCCAATGGGGGGAAGTTAATCAGGGAGGCATGCGCTTGAAGGAGGTTGCGTAATGAGGATCTCACGCTCTCTCTCTTTTGCCTCTTGGCTGCTAGATCTTTCTCTCTTTTCCTTCTTGGCTGCCATGAGATGAGCAGCTTTGCTCCACCACTAGTACCCAGCCATAGTGTTTTGCCTCAACAGAAGCCCTAAAGCAAAGAAGCCCACCAACCATAATCTGAAACCTCTAAAACCACAAGTCAAAATAAACCTTTCCTCTTTTAAGGTTAATTGTCTCAGGTATTTTGTTACAGAAATAGGAAGCTCACCCAACCTCCTTTTCCAAATAATCTTACCCATATTCCTCTGACAAAACTCCCCTGTCTTCTTGTCTTATTGCTTTCTCTAGAATTATCTTTTTCATTTCTTTCCTTTGACAGGAAATTCTCAAGTTTTTTACTCTATAGATATAAGAAATAGAGGTATAATAAAGTTATAATAAAACCCTAGGTCTTCTAGGGTTCTATTAGCAGGAATGTTAAATGACCTTTGCTTTCAAAAAACTGTCAGAAGAATTGCTTAAGTATGCTATTCAAAAGGAAAAAAGTATCACTTTACATTTGTTTGTAAGTCTAGATTTTTTTTTTCTTTCTCAATCAGGGTGTGACCTGTTCTTCACCCAGGGCTTATATTTGTATCTTCTTGATCCTATGACAAAATATTGACTGAAATTGGTTCTTGGCTGTTCCTGTGAGTAGTTTCTACTTTAACCCTGTAACATCCTTGAAGCAGGACTCAGCACCGTTCTGATTTCCCAAAACAAATCCATTCATTCTAGAGCATTAGCAGCATATGCAGATAAACACACGCTACCAAAGATTTCTAGAGAAGCTTGAAGGGATGGCTCACAGTGTATAGGATGCATCTCTAGAAATATCTCTAGGATATTTCTCTAGAAATATCTTCCATGTGGCATTTTGTGTTTCTTTATAGCAAAGCAACAACAGTTTCCTTAGTTTCCCATCCACCCTCCAGAGCTCAGCCTTAGAGATCCCCCTTTCCCCATTGCTTTATCTTTCCCAAGTTTCTCAGTATCTTCCTGTTTTCAACAAGAAAAAAACTTGGCTGTCTTGAAATTTTTATTTTCAGTCACAAAGAATCCTCTCCCATCTCAAGCATGAATGTCTTCAAATAATATTACACAGATAGTGTTCTACCTTGCTTGAGTGTAATGGATATTATAAATTGGAATCATTGTTCTGGGTTAAGCAAGCTATTTGTTTTCTCTTTTGATTTTCATGACTTTTAGTTCAAAAGTTTAAGATGATTATTTAAATGGTAAGTCATGTACACTGAAATGATTTCTCTGCCATTTTTCAGAAATTTTTGTTTTCTCTGTGACTATTTCTCTTGACCTATTTCCAGAGATTCAAATGTATTGCAGTCGGAGGTCATAATGTTTAGACTGAACTTCCTCCTTCACCAGGGAACACTTGGATCTGGAGAAATAGACTTGCATTCTTACAGTTGTGAGTGTTTCTCAAAAATTGAACTTTAATGTGTTTCTGCCCACACAATCTAAAGCTGGGAATACCTTAAAACCTGCAGCAGGGGAATATTCACAAGGGACTATCTCAAACCATCCTGAGATGGGATTGGCAAGTGTAAAGGTCAATTTGAATTGTCAACTTGATTGAATTAAGAGATTCTTAAGTCTAAGAGGCTTCCGGGCCTGTCAATGAGAGTATGTCTAGGAATGATTGGAATGTGGAATAGTGAACTGAAGGGGAGACCCTCCCTAAGTGTGGGCAGCACCACCCAACAGGGTGGTGGCTTGGGTGGACTTAATGCTGGAAGAACAAGGAAGCAGATGTAGGTGCAAGCTCGACTTCTTGAATGGGTTCTTTTTTTCAAATTTTTAAAAATTTTTTTTCTTTTTTTATTTTTTGGTTCAATGTACACAAATGGAGTACTGCTATCGTTTTTCTGGTTGTATACAAAGTAGAATCATACCATTTTCATATTCATACATATACATAGGGTAATGATGTTTGTCACATTCTATTATCTTTCCTTCCCCACTCCCCCCTTACTTTCCTCTATACAATCCATCCTTCCACCATTCCTCCCCTACCTCCCCACCCCCCATTACATGTCATCGACTACTTATCAGAAATCATTCGGCCTTTGGTTTTTTGGAATTGGCTTATTTCACTTAACATGATACTCTCCAACTCCATCCATTTACCTGCAAATGTCATAATTTTACTATTCTTTATGGCTGAGTAATATTCCATTGTGCATATATATACCACAGTTTCTTTATCCATTCATCTATTGAAGGACATCTAGGCTGGTTCCACAATCTCACTATAGTGAATTGGGCTACTATAAACATTGATGTGGCTGCATCTCTGTAACATACTGATTTTAAGTCCTTTGGGTATGGGCCAAGTTGAATAGGTTCTTGATTGCTGCTTCAGTCATCTGAGGATATTAGACTCTCGCTTCTTCACTCTTCCAAAGCAGACTGCCAGATTCTCCAGGTAGTTTCCAGAAGCCTTGGTGTCAGACTAGGGTAGCACTATTGATCCTTCTTGTCCTGGGGCTTCTGCCTCTTGGACTGTGCAGCTACTGGTTCTTCCAGCTCTCCAACCTGCTTTCCACTGTGTACTATCCAACTTCTGGTTGTGTAAATACAATTCAGTAAATCCCCTTTTTATAATCATGCTTCCTGTTGATTCTGTTCTTCTAGAGAACCCTGAGTAATACAGTGAGAATTCCAAAGAAGGAAGCACTCACCTCCAGGGTGATCAGCCAGAGCATTTGCTAGGGGAACATAGAGTGCCGCAGCCTTTACTTGCAATGGATAGCAAGAGGAAAGTGATTTTCTGCCTGGCTATACTGACTGCACCAAGGGAGTCGGAGTATGGAGTCTACCTGAAGGAAGAAAGAATTTTGGCTCTGGCCAGGACCAGTATCTTTCAGCATTTTGGGTAGCAACTTTGGGAAGAAACATTGCCTGGAAATGTCCAAGGCCCTGGCTTGGACTCAAGACTGCCAGGAAAAGCAGAGGGAACAAACATGCGAATACAAGAAAATGAACAATAATTCAGTCTCTAAATATGAAATCTATTACATGTATCATCTACTTAATATTAACACTTATTCTTTAATTATTATCTCCTTTCATAATCAAAGAAACTGATTCCCCCATGTTGCATTGCAAGTAAAAGCAGCATTCATTCCTAGGTCTGTGAGTCTGCAGGGCCTCGACTATTGCCCCTTTCTTCACATTGAGGTAGAGGGGAGAAACAGATTAAAGATGTGTGGCTTGCTCAAAGTGAGAATATTCATAATTCATGTTCATATATGACGTAGATGTGGCTGAAGTCAAGTTATCTCAATCATCTACCTTCCTATAACAGGCCTTGGAATGGTTAAAAGAACCTGAAAATCCTTTATAGCATGGAAACCGACAGGGAGGAGGAACTCTACCTGGACTTTACATCATTGACCTCCTGTCTTCAGTCACATCCTGCTTGCCTGCACTTGCTACCCAGTTAACCCATTGAGGTGGATCAAAGTACAGATTAGGTTATAGCTCTCATGATCTAATCATTTCACCTCTAAACATTCCCTTTTTTCCTCACAGTTATCCTTTAATTAGTTTCAAGTGGTTTGCATGCTTTCAGGACTTAACGTCTCCACAGAAACACAGTGACATCAATGTAGGAAATCGCTTCAGGATGTGATGGAAATTTTTACTTGGCAGTGTAAGAACATATTGCTGAGGCTGACCTATATGTAGTCTCTGAAATGCTAAGTTTCTTAATCACAAATGCTTTAACAAAAATGTTCACATATATATATTCCTAAATGTTGAGCCTTTCTGCATAAAGTAAACCATGCACTTTGAAAAAGTTCTTCTTAGTGAAATCTAGATAAAATAAATATTCAGATTTATTTTTACTTTTAATGTAAGCAGCTATAAATATTTACCTCCCTGAAGTATTTACCATTTCTCATTTTTTTTTTACTTTTAATTGCTTTCTTAAATTGAATGGTCTAATGAACTAGGATGATGTAAAATGTTGTGATTCATCTGACTTTCTTATTTTAACATAGAATTTCAAAAGTCAGTCACAAAAACCTGTTAAAAAATTGAGGCATTTACATTGAAAATTATTCACAATTTAAAGACTTGCTTACATTTAATATTTTAGAGCAAATGAATTTCTACCACCTTCTTTTTAATGTCTTTTTTTCCTCTTTTTCTGTTGTTTTAAAAATTTTAAAAATTTTTTCTAATTAGTTATACATGACAGTAGAAAGCATGTTGACACATTGTATACAAATAGAGCACAAATTTCCATTCCTCTGGCTGAATATGGTGCAATCACACCAGTAGTGTAATCATGCATGTATAAAGGGTAATAATGTCTGTCTCATTCTATCGTCCTTTCCATTTCCACAGCCCCTACCTTCCCCTCCATCCCCTCTGAACAATCCAAAGTTCCTTCATTTTTACCTACCCCCTTTTCCCCACTATGGATCAGCATTCACTTATCAGAGAAAACATTATCGTTTGGTTTTGGGGGGGATTGGCTTATTTCACTTAGCATGATATTCTGTAGTTCCATCCATTGACCTGCAAATGCCATAATTTTATTCTTCTTTAAGGCTGAGTAATGCTCCATTGTGTATATGTACTACATTTTCTTTATCCATTCATCTCTTGGAGGGCATCTATGCTGGTTCCATAGCTTATCTATTGTGAATTGAGCTGCTTTAAACATTGTATTCCTCAATCTTTGAAGTGTCTGTTCAGTTCCTTAGCCCATTTATTAATTGGGTTATTTGGTTTTTTGGTGTTGACATTTTTGAGTTCTTTATATATCCAGGAGATTAGTGCTCTATCTGAGGTGCTTGTGGTAACGATTTTCTCCCATTCTGTAGGCTCTCTCTTCATATTATTGGTTGTTTCCTTTGCTGAGAAGAAGTTATTTAGTTTGAATCCATCTCATTTATTGATATTTGATTTTACTTCTTGTGCTTGAAGAGTCTTGTTAAGGAAGTCAGATCCTAAGTCAACATGGTAAAGATTTGAGTCTACTTTTTCTTCTATTAGGCACAGGGTCTGTGGTCGAGTGCCTAAGTCTTTGATCCACGTTGAGTTGAGTTTCATGCAGGGAGAAAGATAGGGGTTTAATTTCATTTTGTTACATGTGCACTTCCAGTTTTCCCAGCTCCATTTGTTGAATAGGCTATCTTTTCTACAGTGAATGTTTTTGGTGCCTTTGTCTAGCATGAGATAACTGTATTTATGTGGGCTTGCCTCTGTGTCTTCTATTCTGTACTATTGGCCTAAGTGTCTGTTTTGGTGCCAATACCATGCCATTTTTGATACGATGGCTTTGTAGTATAATTTAAGTTCTGGTATTGTGATGCCTCCTGTTTCACTCTTCTTGCTGAGGATTGCTATGGCTATTCTGGGTCTCTTATTTTTCCAAATGAATTTCATGATTGTTTTTTCTAGTTCTATGAAGGATGTCATTGGGATTTTATAGGAATTGCATTAAATCTGTATAACACTTTTGGTAGTATGGCCATTTTGACAATATTAATTCTGCCTATTCAGGAGCATGGGAGGTCTTTCCATCTCCTAAGGTCTTCTTCAATTTATTTCTTTAGTTTTCTGTAGTTTTCCTTATAGAGATCTTTCACTTCTTTTGTTAGATTGATTCCCAAGTTGTTTGTTTGTTTTACTTTTTTAACTATTGTGAATGGGGTAGTTTTCCTAATTTTCAATAAATTTCATCACTGATTCATAGGAATGTGTTTGATTTATGGGTATTGATTTTAAATCCTGTTACTTTGCTGAATTCATTTGTGAGTTCTAGAAGTTTTTTGGTGGAATTTTTTTGATTTTCTGAATATGGAATCATGTCGTCTGCAAATAGTGATAGTTTGAGTTCTTCTTTTCCTATTTGTATACCTTTAATTTTTTTCATCTGATTGCTCTGGCTAGAGGTTCAAGGACTACATTGAATAGAAGTGGTGAAAGAAGGCATCCCTGTCTTGTTCCAGTTTTTAGAGGAAATGCTTTTAATTATTCTCCATTTAGAATGATGTTGGCCTTATTATAGAAGCTTTTCCAGTGTTAAGGTATGTTCCTACTATGCCTAGTTTTTCTTCTGCTTTGAACATGAAGGGGTGCTGTATTTGGCAAAATACTTTTTCTGCATCTATTAAGATAATCATATCATTCTTGTTTTTAAGTCTATTGATGTGATGTGTTACATTTATTAATTTCTGTGTGTTGAACCAAGCTTGTATCCCTGGGATGAACCCCACTTGATCATGGTGCAATATCTTTTTAATATGTTTTTGTATGTGATTTACCAGAATTTTATTGAGAATTTTTGTGTCTATGTTCATCAGGGATATTGATTTGAAGTTTTCTTTTCTTTATGTGTTTGTCTGCTTTTGGTATCAAGGTGATACTAACCTCATAGAATGAATTTGGAAGGGTTCCTTCCTTTTGTGTTTCATGCAATAATTTGAGGATTATTGATGTTAATTCTTCTTTGAAGGTCTTGTAGAAGTTGACTGAGAATCCTGGACTATTCTTGGTCGGTAGACTTTTGATAGCATGTTTTATTTCATTGCTTGAAATTGATCTGTTTAAATTTTGTATGTGTTCCTGATTCAGTTTGGGTAGATCATATGTCTCTAGAAATTTGTTAATGTCTTTGAGATTTTCTATTTTGTTGGAGTATAAATTTTCAAAATAGTTTCTAATAATCTTCTCTATTTCAGTAGTGTTCATCATGCTATTTCCTTTTTCATCATGAATTTTAGTAATTTGAGTTTTCTCTCACTTTTCTTTCATTAGTGCAGCTAAGGGTATCTCAATTTTATTTTTTTTTAAAACCAGCTTTTTGCCTTGTCAATTTTTCAAATTGTTTCTTTTGTTTCAATTTCATTGATTTCAGCTCTTATTTTAATTATTTCCTATTTTGTACTACTTTTGGTGTTGATTTATTCTTCTTTTTCTAGGGCTTGAGATGTAATGTTAGGTCACTTTTTGTTAACTTTTTATTCTTTTAATGTATAAGCTCAATGCAATGATCTTTCCTCTTAGCACTGCCTTCTTGGTGTCCCAGAGATTTTGATATGTTGTATCAGTTTTCTCATAAACCTCTAAGTATTTTTTAAATTTCCTCCCTGATGTCTTCTGATATCCATTCATCATTCAATAGCATGCTATTTAGTTTCCAGGTGTTAGAGTAGATTCTATTTTTTATTTTATCATTAATTTCAAGTTTGATTCCATTATGATCTGATAGAATGCAGGGTAGCATTTCTATTTTTTTTTTTTTTTTTTTTTTTTGTATTTACTGAGAGTTGCTTTGTGGCATAACATATGGTCTATTTTAGAGAATAATCTATGTGATGCTGAGAAGAAAGTGTAATCACTCAGTGATAGATGAAATACTCCACATATGTCCATTAAGTATAAATCATTGATTGTATTATTTAGTTTTATAGTTTTTTTCTTTAGTTTTGTTTGAAAGATCTACCCAGTGGTGAAAGAAGAGTTTCAAAGTCATCCAGTATTACTGTGCTGTGGTCTATTTGATTCTTGAAATTGAGAGGGGTTTTTTTCACATACATAGATGCTCCATTGTTTGGGGCATATATATTTATGATTGTTGTGTCCTGTTGATGTATGATTCTCTTAAGAAGTGTGAAATGTCCTTCTTTATCCCTTCTGACTAAATTTGACTTGAAGCCCACTTTGTCTGATATGAGGATGAAAACGGCTGCTTGTTTACACAGTCCATGTGAGTGATATGATTTTTTCCTACCTTTCACCTTCAGTCTGTGGATGTCTTTTTCTAGTAGGTGAGTCTCTTAAAGACAGCATATTGTTGGGTCTATGTTTTTTGATGCAGTCTTCCAGCCTATGTCTTTTGATTGATGAATTTAGACCGCTAACATTCAGGGTTATTATTGAGACAGGATTTCTATTTCCAGTCATTTTGATTTATTTTTTATTTTAACTTGCCTTAGTTTCTCCTTTGACTGACATTTCCTTTGATGTAGTTACTCCCTTTCTTTCTTTTTTTTTTTTCATTTACTCCTCATGGAATATTTTGCTGAGAATGTTCTCTAGTGCAGGCTTTCTAGTTGTGAATTCTTTTAACTTTTTATTATCATGGAAGATTTTTATTTCATTTTCAAATCCAAAGCTTTGTTTTGATGGATATAAAATTCTCCATTGGCATCCATTTTCTTTCAGAGTTTGATATATGTTATTCTAGGACCTCCTGGTGTTGAGGGTCTGGGTTAAAAAATCAGCCAAAATCAGAATTGGTTTCCCCTATGTGTAATTTTATTTTTTTTCTCACACAGCCTTTAAATTTCTACACTTATTTTATATGTTAGTCATTCTCATTATAATGTGCCTTTGTTTGTGTCTGCTGTGATTTTGTATATTTGGGGTCCTGTAAGCCTCTTGTAGGTGAATTTCCATTTCATTCTTTAGATCTGGAAAATTTTCTGTTATTATGTCATTGAAAAGATTGTACTTTCCTTTGGTTTGTATCTCCATGCCTTTGTCTATTCCAATAAATCTTAAATATGTTATCCCATATTTTGTGGAAGCTCTGTTCATGATTTCTTATCATCTCTCTGCACTTGACTCTATTTTCTTTTTTTTTTTTGGTACTGGAGATTGAACCCAGGGACACTCCACCACTGAGCCACATCCCCAGCCCTATTTTGTATTTTATTTAGAGACAGGGTCTCACTGAGTTGCTTAGGGCCTCACTAAGTTGCTGAGGCTGGCTTTGAACTTGTGATTCTCCTGCCTCAGCCTCCCAGGTGCTGGGATTACAGGCATGCGCCACCACGCCCAGCAACTTGACTTTATTTTCAAGAATATATATTGTGTCTTCATTGCCTGAGGTTCTATCTTCCAAATGGTCTAGTCTGTTGGTGATACTTTCAATTGAATATTAAATTTTGTTTATTGGTTTATCCTTCATTTCAAGGATTTCTGCTTGACTCCTTTTTATAATCTCTACCTCTTTATTGAAATGATCTTTCACCTCCTGTATTTCTGTTTGATACCATCCTTTATTTTGAAGATCAGTCTGATCATGTATCTTCTAAACTCCTTCTCTGACCTTTCTTCTACTGTGTTGTTTATGGATTCTCTTGTTGGAACATCTTGGTTTGTTTGAGGAGCACTGTTCCCTTGTATTCTCATGTTTTTGTGTATCTTCCCATCTAGTGGTTTGGAGCTGAAGCAGTACAGTTTCTACCTTGTAGTCGTGTAGTGTCCCTGAAAGTTTCCAGTACCCCACCGTTAAGGGGGAGATCAAAATTAACAGCACCCAATGCAAACAATATACAATCTTAAACCAAATAGCTCATATTAAGGCATCTACAGTTTTGTTGCAATAAAAAAAAAATGATGAGTTCAATTATTGTCTACAATATAAACAGTAAGTTTGCTAAAAAGGTTTACTGTTTCAAATGATGGACAGTGAGGGAACAAAAGTAGTGTAAGATGTGATGTTTATGAGGGAGAAGAAAAGATAGAGGTCAAAATTTATAGTAAGAACAAGAGACAAATTAATAGAGATTGGCTGTTAGTATGGGAGACGTGGGAAAGAGAATCCAGGGAGACAGGTGAGAGAAAAATATATATGAATTCTTTTTTAAATGTAAAAATATTAGAATACACAGCAAAACTGCAATAAGCTATTCAGACATCCCAATCCTCAATAAATTGGTGCATTAAAAATATTGGGATTCAAAGATGGTAGAGATGTGAGAGAGGGGGCAAAAAAATTAAAGTCTCAATGGAAAATGGAACAATTGTTTCTTTTGGCTTCCCTTCTCCACCAATATGTGGCGTTGTCTGAAGTTTGATGGTGGCTCCAGTCTGGTGGGTGCCTGAATGGCTGGGTGAGTAAGCCAATATCAGGATGCCCTCACAACCTCTTCTAGTCTTCCCACCCATTGTAGCTGGCCTCTTCCATCCCCACACACTTCAGTCCTCACTGAGCTGGAGATAGCCCAGTTTTCTCTAGTTTCTTCAACTTGTGCACTTCCAAGGGAATTGCCCCTAGTCTCTGGCTTTCCCAGGCTTGCCAGACCCAGACTGGCCCATTCAAACCCAACTGCAATCTGACGGATCTGGCTGTAGGCTTTCCCAGGCCCTGCCTTACTACAGTGGAAAGATCTCAATGCCCTTTCAACTTGGAGAGATATCATGAGTGATATGCTCACACAAAGATAGGGTCACTCTTTGTGCAAAGAGGCAGCCAATGGTGGCCACAACACACCCAGCAGAAAGAACTCAGGTGCAACCAGACCTGTAGGTACCCTGACAATATATACCCAGGCACTGGCCAGTGTCCCCAGACTGTGGTGAACACCATCTTACACCCCAAGATGGTGGCAGAGGTGCAATGGGAAAACTGCAGGCCCTGGCCAGTGTCCCAATATGGCAGTGGCCATGTGTAACCAAACCTGCAGGTACTCTGACAATGGACTTTCAGGCAGCAACGAGCAGTGGGCAATCTACTGGTGGTCTGTGAGCAGTCTGCAGGATAATGGCCCACAATCAGTGGGTGGAAGTAGGGCAATGGGTAGATGAAAGGCGGGCGATGGGCAGGCAAGAGGCAAGCAAACAGGCAAAGTGCAGATGATAGGTGCTAGTCAGCAAGCAATCTGTGCTCAAAAGGTGAGCCATATGCTGGCAGACAGCCAGCAATCATGGGAGACAAATGGGGGTAAACAGCAGGGGATCAGTAGGCAGCAACACCTGCCTCTCAGAGAAATAGTATTTCCTTTGCCTGAATCCTGAGTCACAGAGGGACAAGGAATGCTGGCTCCCTCTAGTTTGCCATCTTGAATCTCTGAACATTCTTGTATCATCTCACACATGAGTTTTTTGGGGACACCCCATATATCCAAACTGTAACTACAATATAGTATCCTTTTCACAATTTTAATTTCTGAATTTTAATGTAATTAGCATTTCTTGTTGAATAGTTCTACTGGTAATAAATGACCTTAATAACTGATTATCTGGATATGTTTGTATTTCTCCTTCATTTGTGAAGTATTTTTAGAAATCATAAAGGTCATTTTCCAAATATAAAATTTTTAGTTGACAGTTGGTGTGTCTTGGATGTGCCTACAAAAGGTCCAGGTGTTGAAGGTTTGGTCCTTCAGTGGTTCTGTTTCAGATGGTAGAACCTTTAGGAAATAGGGCCTAGTGGAAGGAGGTCAGTTCACTGGGGAAATTGCCTTTCAGGAGTCATGGGACCAGAGCCTTTCCTTTCTCTCTGTCCTTACGTTGTGTATCGCGAATCCCTGCCCGCAGTGAGATGCAACACGTAGGCTGGTCAGAAGCTTTATTCACACGATGGCCATCTCCTTACAGGATCTTTCTTCTTCTCCCCCCGCCCCAAGTAGTGCGGTATATATGTGCAGGAGCAACCAATCAGGGAGCTGTCCACGAGGTTAGCTCGTGGACTGCAAGCTGCACGGAGCCCAGGCACTCAGTGATCACACACTGAGCATGCAGAAGTCTTGGCCAATGGCGAAGACTTCCACATTAGGCTGGGGCCCCGGGCACCCTGACAGGCCAGCATGGCGGGCGAGATGTGAGGAGGGGGTCTGGGCTGGCCCACCTCCTCACGCGGCCTCAGGGCCGGCCCCAACACGGACATCCTGTCTATGGGCAAACCCACCCACCCTCTGGAAGGTGAGGGGGGCGGCAGCTGTCCACGTCAGCATGGCTCCAGCGGGTGCTTTCCAAGGCCCCGCTGTGGCTGTGCAGCAGCTGCCTCCTCCAGCTGCTATGCCGCCACCTCTTCGGGCCGGAGGCACCTCTATGGAAGGGGCTGGGTGCGCGCCTTCGTCCTGGGGCGCCAGGGTCGGGCCGGAGGCACCTCCATCGGAGGGGCCGGGCGCGCGCCCCCGCTCCGGGGTGCGGGGGTCGCCAGCCATCTGGATCGCGCCACCAGCCCCTGTCAGTGGGCACCCCGACAGCTCCCCCTTTTTTGTTTTTTATGGCGAGAGACCGTGCCTGTCTTAGGTGGAGGGGTCGGCTCATATCCTTACCCATCATCAAAGACTGTAGAGCATGCTACAGCTTCTGTCTTAGGTTGGTATATGGTCACCGCCTTCATTACCCGTCTTTGACTACCGGTCCAGTATGCTAAGCCACATAGAGGGAGAGTTGCCAGCCTTCAAGGCATGGGGATCACGGCAACAGAGGACAACAACCATGGCCAGGCTCGAACAACAGCCCATAGATTTACGTCAGCTGGAGTCCATGGTAGGGGGTGAGCCATCACCAGGGGCAGAGTTACCTCCAGTAGAAGAGTTAGGACAATCATCGTGTTCAGGTTCATCAGGGGGCGCTGCAGCTATGCGAGTAAACCACTCAGGTACCCACACTGGAACTTGTTGATCCTGTGGAAAGACACAAACAGACCCTCAGGCCCAATGTAAAACGGGGTCCAGACCTTTCCAGCATCCTGTCAGGATGTCATGAAAGGCTTGTGCTTGTTCTTTAACAGAGAAAATGAAGTTGGTATGAGTTGCTTGGTCTGCTAATTTATTGCCTTTGGCTAAAGGTCCTGGGAGGTTAGTATGAGCTCTGATAAGTCCCACATAAAAGGGATGATGACGTTTAAGAATTAACTTTTGTAAACTAGTAAAATAAGGCGTGATGGTAGAAGTTGGAGAAATGTAAGGTACTGTTTCTAAAATCGACAATGAATTTACAACATAATTACTATCTGTTTTAGACCCGTCAGTGAAAACTGTTAGACACTTTTTTAAAGGGGTAGTTCTAGTTAGTTTAGGAAAAATAATGGAAGTATTTCTACAAAATTGAATCCATGGGTGTTTAGGATAATGATTATCAAATTTAGCGGTGGTAGTACAGTTGATTATTGCCCAATCTTTTATATACCAAAGGAAAATTTTTATTGTAAACAAGATATAAAGTACAACAAAAGAAATATTGTGCAAATTGACATGAGGGTTTTTAAATGAGAAAACTGTTTTCCAAGGGTCCCAGTCTTCAGAAATATACCCAACATATAGGACAATTTTAAATGGGAAGATAACAGTGACATTTTCCACTATATATTTCAAACTTCTGTGTATATCATCCACTATACGACAGAATATAACAGAAATACTGTTAACAAAAATGAATTTCCTAATAATTTTCTCTACCTATTTCCATATCCCCCCAAAAATCCTATAAATTAACAGGACATTTGTCCATGTGAATAATGATCACTAGCTTTCTAACTCAATAAAGCACACTGTATTCTCATAGGGTTCTTCACTGATGACATAAGCCATCTTTTTCAAGGAGTTATTTAAAATTCTTCATATCCCTTCTATACAATATATATTTTCATCTTCAAAATTTTTTTTTTTAAACAAAGTGCAGTGTATCTTAGAATCTCCAGAAAACATGTTGGTATACAGTTGTCAAATCTACACAAGAAACTGCAGGCAAACTAAATTCCAAAGCAGAATAAAATGCCTAAATACAGTCATTTGTTAAACTTCCAAACAAAAATGCAAACAAAAAAAATTTTTTTTTCTACTTTTCAAAGCAATTAAATTAATGAGGATTCCAATTCTTTGGGCCCTCTTTAGCAATGTACAGCTGTGCAATTCCAAATATCAACAATAGTGTAAAAATGATAACTACACCCACAAAGTTGACTGGAAAGACTGGGAATAGCAAACAAGATAACTCTAGGAAAAGATGACAATATTTACCTAATAATACAAAATGATTCTCTATCTCCATTCTGTACTGTAATATTTCCAGTCTCTATACTCTTGAAACCAGTGTTTTAGAAGAATCACATTGAAAAGTTGGTCTCAATCAGAGCCCATAGCTTATATTGTTAGTGGCCGCTTTCCGCGTACCTAGTTTCACTTTTACTGGACCACTTTTCGCTTAGTCCCTTTGCACCTTTACTGGACCGCCTTTCGCTCAGTCCCTTTGCACTTTTACCGGCTGCCTTCCTTTTTTTATCCTTTTTAAACTTATTTACAAGTTATTTATGTATACTACTTACATTTCCCGGGTTTCGGCACCACCTATCGCGAATCCCTGCCCGCAGTGAGACGCGACACGTAGGCTGGTCAGAAGCTTTATTCACACGATGGCCATCTCGTTACAGGATCTTTCTTCTTCTCCCTCCCCCCAGGGAAGTAGTGCGGTATATATGTGCAGGAGCAACCAATCAGGGAGCTGTCCACGAGGTTAGCTCGTGGACTGCAAGCTGCACGGAGCCCAGACACTCAGTGATCACGCACTGAGCATGCAGAAGTCTTGGCCAATGGCGAAGACTTCCACATTAGGCTGGGGCCCCGGGCACCCTGACAGGCCAGCATGGCTGGCAAGACTTGAGGAGGGGGTCTGGGCCGGCCCGCCTCCTCACGCGGCCTCGGGCCTGGCCCCAACACAGACATCCTGTGGGCAAACCCACCCACCCTCTGGAAGGTGGGGGGGGCGGGAGCTGTCCACGTCAGCATGGCTCCAGCGGGTGCTTTCCAAGGCCCCGCTGTGCCTGTGCAGCAGCTGCCTCCTCCAGCCGCTATGCCGCTGCCTCTTCGGGCCAGAGGCACCTCTATGGAAGGGGCCAGGTGCGCACCTTCGTTCCAGGGCGCCAGGGTCGGGCTGGAGGCACCTCCATCAGAGGGGCCGGGCACGCACCTCCGCTCCGGGGCGCAGGGGTCGCCAGCCGCCCGGATCACGCCGCCTGCCCCGGCCAGTGGGCACCCCGACAGTTGTGGCCCCTATGAATTGAACAGACCTCCTGTGCCACTTGCTCCCACTGTGATGTACAATCTGCCACAGGCCTAAAACAAGGGGGCCAAATGATCACAGACTGAAACTTCTGAAACCATGAATCAGAGTGAAGTCATCCTCATTTTAAGCTGATTATCTCAGGTATTTTTCCCCAATGGTAGAAAGCTGACTAAAAAAATGGGTTTTCTATTATTAGCAATTACTATTAGCATTATACTACTGCTTTTAGGCCTCCTTTATTTCTCAGGAGAAATAAGCTATTTTCTTATTAAGGATCATATGTTCATGATGAGCTTCAAAATTCATTCTTATGTTTCAAAATTCTTTTTGTTGTTTTCAAAAATCCCTCTTTTGGCTTTTCCAACTCGACTATTATTTGTGTTTCTTCTCTAGCTCTTTGGTCCTTTTTGCTCCCTGTTCAAATCTGCTGTGGAACCCATCCAGCAAGTTTTTCATTTCAGTAATTATAGTTTTCAGGACTCAAATTTGTTTGGTTCCTTTTTATAATTTCTACCTCTTTCCTACTATTCTCATTTTGTTCACATATTTTCTTTTATTTTCTTTCTGAACTTCTTTAGTTCTTTGTCTTTCTTTAGTTCATTGAACATATTTAAGGCAGCTAATTTAGCATATTTGACTAATAATTGCAATATCTGGCTTCCTCGGGGATAGTTTCTACCAGATTATTTTTTCCTGGGAATGGTTCATACTTCTTTGAATGTTTTGCAATGTTTTGTTGAAGACGGGACATTGTGAGTATTATGTTGAGGTAATTCTGTTATTTTAATTCTTTTGCTCTTCAGGGATTGTTGAATCTTGCTTGCTGAGGTTTGAAGTCATTTGTGACTTTTCCAAACTACTTTTTGCAAAGTTTAATTTCCAGTTTGTACATGGTCTCTGAACTTTTTTTCCTGTTATTGCTATAGTCAGCCAATTATGTAATGAAGATTTCCTTAAATGCTGGCTTCTTAATATGGAGGGGGGAAAAAACAGGTATAATTTCTTAAAACCTCTAGAAGCCAGTTCAGCAGATGGGATGTTTTGGTTTAGACCTAGAATATCACCCTAAAATCTCTTGTGACTGAGTCACCAGTGCAGTGAAGTTCAGAGATGGGCTTTTGGGAACTGGTTGGATCATGAGGTCTCTGACTTCATCAGTGAATTAATTCATTTATAGTTGAATGAATGACAGGGAGATGGTGGAAACTATAGGTGGTAAGGCATAATTGGAGAAAACAGGCCACTGGGGCCATGATCTAGAAGGAAATTTTTTGTCCCTGTCTCCTTTTTCTCTCCCTTTTTCTGCTTCCTGTCTAGCACGAGCTGACAGCTGTCCTTTATCATACCCTTCCACCATAATATTCTGCCTTTCCTTAAGTCCAAAAATAAAAAAATTAAAAAATGAAGCCAGTGGACCATGGACTGAAACTTCTGAAACCATAAGCCAAACTGAGTAGTGTTTCTTTTAAATTGGGTAACTCAGGTATTTGTCACAGCAACAAAAAGCTGACTAACGCATAGAGGTCTAAACAGTGGTAGCCTACCCTGTGCCTGTGCCTGACTTTTCAAATGTAACAATCAGCAATCATATACACAACCCTGATATTTAAGGGAAAAGGTCCTTATTGCCCATTCTGGCTTAGGCAAGCTGCACCAGAAAAACAGACGGCTGTCTCAATAGCTCATGATGAGCTGTTGTGCAATCGCGGTTATTACTGACTGGAAAGGCTAACATTTAATGAACTAACCAGATTTTCTAGTTGGTTCACCAAGTTATCTCCTTGATACTGTGAATGTGAATGTTCAGTGAGACTCAGAGTTCCAAAATACAGATAGTCACCCACTTAGGTTGGTTCAATTTAGGAAATTTTTTTTCTTTTTTTTAAACTTTACGATGGTATAGAAGCAATAGAAAGGCACTCTGAATGTTGAACATTGATCTGTCCATTGCTGGGCTAGCAACTTGTGGCAGAAACTTTTTATTGACACTGGCAATGATATTGTGCCATAGCTTCCTATTAGTCATGTGACCCCAAGAGTAAACAACTAATACTCCCAGGTAAGTCAAATACCATAAGTTGAATATGCGTTGAGTATAGCTCAACAGCTGTGGCAAAATGTCTATTCCCATGACAAACTAGGAAGTGCCTGCTCATAGGACCATTACCATGGATCGCCACTGTCCCTACATTTGACTTCTTTGAGTTGAGAAATAACTCCTGGCTATAAGAACTGTGGTGATCTGAATGCCAGACTGTTTAACACCAGGAAAAAAGTACTCACTACCAACCTAGTACACCTCCCCTAGGAGGACTGAGATTTCTAGGACTAGTCCAGAAGGCAGACTGCCCTCCAAATCTATTGTGCTATCACAGTTCCCGTAGCATCCAATTTAAAAATAAGGTCCCAATTAGAAGATAGCTGCAGACAGGAATCTTTTTCAGTTAAAATGCCAGTTAAAGAAAAACAAGTACGGAATGCGTGATAGGGAAGGCTGTCATAAATATCAATTATGTTCTTAGCATTAATTAAAGAAATATCTGTGAATTTAAATTATTTTTCAAGCTTCATGTTATTGATTAAAACAAAGGTATTTACAAACTAAAAATAATTTCCTTCCAGTTTTTCCTTTCTTAAATATATAGTATTGATTTAAATCTCTGTAATCTTAACATTTTCATCTCATACACACACATATATAGATAAACATACACACAGTATTTGTAGGTTCAAAATAGCAAGAAATGATTAGACGGGTAGGATGGTGTGGAATCATAAAAAGATTTTCAAAGAAGTGGGAATTATCTGGATATGGAATATTTCAAGTATTACTAACTGTAAGACTGGTAAGCAGTATTTAAAGGGTTCTTGTAATATTAATTCTGAACACATAAATAGGGAGTAGATTTCAGGTTACTACCCAGGTTGGCACTGGAATTGGGAGAAGGGTTCTTGTAGTTTTTGATGTCATGTTTAAAAAGCATGGCAAGCATATTTTGAGCTCCAGAGGAATCTTTACAGTTCAAGTCCTTCTGTGGAATTTTCACCAGAATTGAGACTGTATATCAATTTGTTAAAAAAAAAATAAAATAAAATAAAATAAAAAAAGAGAGACTGAAACATACTAGAATAGCTAGAAAACAAGTCCAGGACCCTCTGTGCCTGTAGTGTGACACAGTCACTTGGTAATTTTTATTGCTGTTTTTTAATTGGTTCTTTTTAGTTATACATGACAGTAAAATCCACTTTGCCATAATCGTAAAAGCCTGAAATATATCAAGACTTCCATTTCAGACTCCAGTACCTTTAGCCATCTGTTCTGTGTTTGTTCATGCAACAGATGTGTTATGGAAATAAAAGCAAACATAGGCCTCTAGATTAGACACGGAAGAGCTGCACCACCTGTAACTGGACACCTTAGAAATGAAAAACCCGGACATGTTTTTTTTGCTTTCCAATTTCCTGGTATTTTGTTTTTATGCATCCCGGTTTCCTTTTGCTTGGAATGGAAAATGAAACTGTCCTCAAAATCTGGATAGACACCAACAACAGTTGAAAAAACAGAATTGTTTGAAACAACAGTTGAAACAACAGTTGAAAATACACAATTCCCTAACTAGCACAGCCTAACTAAAGTTACCTTCGTATATTTCCTGCCTTTTGTCCCATAGTACTCATAATACTCATAAAATCTGCTGACTCCCCGGAATCCCCCAGGGGTGGAAATTTGAGACAGACAAGTCTCTCATCTTCCTTAAAGCCTGCTTTATTTTATTCCACCAACTTGTCTCCTGAGTTTTGCTTGAACAGCAAATAGTAAACACTCGATTCTGGTAACAATACCAGATAACAAACATTGCCTAAGTCCAAACAAATCCTTCCTCATCATATTTGTTTTACAAAGTTCAATCATAGGTAAAGAAATGGAGAAATTATTTTGTTGAGCATTTCGGTTCAAAGGAGGTCATTTGGAGCAATTGCTATTCTGAGAAATATTTAAACCCAGAGTGACCCTGATGGTTAAATTTCAACCCTTGAATTCGATATCTGTAATTGGTACCACTCCCATGAAGGATAATAAAGGTGACAATAATGTTGGTTATAAAAATATCCTATTTGATATTGAAGGTTTCCTTTGCACCAGATATTATCTAAATATTTTATTTCTGTGAAATTATTTAATAGTACTTTAACACAGTAAATTTGCAATGAATTATTCTATTACCTTTCCACTAGAGCATTCAGTATAAATTCTGTGTGTCTTGTGCAGTAATGAACGACTTTTCAAAACCTAGATCATATGAGGCAGTCTATTGTGAAGGAACAGTAAATCATCCCCTGTTGACCCCACAGGGTAGAGTCAACCCATTATACAACGTCTCATAATGAGAGCAGAAGTCATTAGCAAGGGTGAAGTCTACTAAGAAGTCGCTTTATGTATGCTTCATTAGGATTTGTACAACTCCTAAAATAAGTTTTCTGTCCAAACATTTTGAGAATATAAAACATAGAATAAACATTGGATCAAACAGGTTTTGAAAAGTAGTTCCTCAGATATTAGACAGTGGTTTTACAACATATAAAAGACACAGAAAATACCAGAAGTTTTTCTTTTAAATATGGTATTAGGTAAGAGGCAAGAGCCTACAGACTTTTTGTATAATAACTTATTTATCCTCACAAGTTCATTATAGATTTATCCTGTCCATTTAGCAGATGAGGAAATTAGGAACAAGACTTGAAGTAATTTTCTCACTGGCAGATTTGGGATTTAAGCTCAGATAGCTTGGTGGTGAATGTGCATGAACCTAACCACTGGACTCTAAGTCCTTTATAACTTTTGGAAGGAATGTCTCTTTTGTAAATTTTAGCATGAAGATCAATGGGGATAGATGTTGGAAGATAAAGCCAAAATGTTTAGTATTTCATTCAGAAGAATTAAATGATCTTGAAAATTTTCAGTCCATAATTATTGACAGAATACTTACTTTGTACAAGCTACTGGCCTAAGGACTGAGAACCATGGAAAATTTTTTTCCCTTAAGAAGCTCCCATCAAACAAATATTTTAGGACATTTTGATGTTTTTAGCAATATAATCTTAGTTTTAATACTGTATTTTTACTAATATTTTTAATTTTATGAAAAATAATATTTAATGCTACACTAAAAATATTGCCAAAATTTAACCATATACACACTTGCTTATTCATTATAACAAACTCTCAGTAAAATGAAACACAACTTAGAGTTGTCCAAGGTTCCAAAACTTCATAAATTACAGAGCTGGCATTCAAACCCAAGCAGTCTAAATCCACACTCTTCACTCTGTACTCAATCTGTGCTCTAAGCTAAATTCTGTAATCAGTAGCGTGGAATTTGGCAACTTAGTGACCTAAGAGAATTTAACAAAGGATGAGCTAGTATGTATTTAATTGTGATGAGGATGAGAAAGGACATGAAAATATAATTCTCTAGGAGGGCTTTCAGAAGATAGACACAGAGAGAACCTTCTTAACTTTGTCTGTGGGGCTAACATTACCCCGATACTAAAGCCAGATAAAGACATTACAAGAAAAGAAAACTACAAACCAGTAAGTCTCATGACAAACTAGCAAATTAAATGTATGGAAATTATACACCAGAGTCAAGTGGGATTTACCCCAGCAATACAAGGCTGGTTTAACATTCAAAAACCAGTTAATGGAAACTATGATTAACAGTTGAGTAAAACAAAATCACTTAATCATACCAATGCAAAGCCTATGATAAAGCCAAACATCATTCATGATTAAAAAAGAAGAAGAAGAAGAATGTCAGGAAGCTAAAAATAGAGAGGAACTTTCTCACTTTGACAAAGAATATGTAAAAACAAAATTAAATAAAAACCTATAGCTAATGTCATGGTGAGAAGCCTGAAATTTTCCCCCAATATCAGGAACTCTTAAATATTTCTGGGTATTTTGGGGAAAGTTTGTGTCACTGCTCTACTTTCCTTTACACAAAGCAAGACACCCAGAAGTCTCTGTAGTATATTCCACACCACAGAACTACTACATGTTTTTAAGAAACTTGCCACAAACTATTAAGACTACACATGATGTTTTTAAAATAAGACAGAAAAAAACTGCATACAAATAGATTAATTCACTTACTAGACATTTATGGAGTCCCTACCACCTACCAGGGACTACACAAAGCTCTAAGAAGATAATGAAGGAAAAGCCACAGTGGCTCTTCCTGTATGTAGCTGCATTCTGATTGGGAAATGAGCAAACTGATTAAGAGAAGCAGAATGTAACGTGGTGTAGATTGGGGAAGCAGCACAGGATGGGGAAATATGAACTAACACAGAGGTCAGAAAGCACATGCATGGGCAGAACTGTTGGTTAAACAACAACCACCAGAGCAGAACAAGCTGCTTCTCTATATCTGCAGTTCTCTACTCATTTTCCACACCCAGAGTTGATCCCCGACACCCTCATCCATTCTCATCTGTACTGGCATTTAAGTCTTTGACACTGTAGCTGCTAATGGGGCTTCAGAGCAATTACTTTGGGGTAGCCATGCTCTGATTGCTTTTAGAATCATAAAAATATCACTAGAAAATAGACTTGCTGGTTCAGTGGACTTGAACACCGGGGAGTTTCTGGCTTAACAAGTTGCCTCTTCTGAGACCCTTCTGGAAGCTGGGGGTCTGTACACTAGCAGAAAATTAACTAGAGATATAACATGTTGTTAATTTTTTGTGTCAAATTTAGAAGATTATGAAGGGAATGAATAAGAGAAGAAGATGGAAAAGAAAGCAGTGGTATTGTATGGCCTCAATTACCATTAGGAGTTTAAATTGTATAATAAGAGCAAAACAGGAGCCATTGAAAGTTTTACGCAGAGAATGACCTGATTATATGTTGGATTAGAATTATCAGTTTAGTGGCAATGCAAAGAATAAATCAGAATGGATTTAATGTGGAAATATGGGTGAATCCCAAATTACCTGAGATTGCTCCTGTAATATGTTGTAAAGCAATTATTTGTGCAGGTTTATTCCTGTAAAGAATTCCCCACATGTGCTTTGAATGATTAGCTCAACTAGTAGTGAATTCCCTGAAGTAATAAAATTTTATTTGAATATCTCACTGACTTCCTGTTGCTTATAGCAGGATAATCTTGAAGGTCAAGCTTTTGGTGTTAGTTTTACTTTTATTTCCATTGAGCAATAATGGAAGAACATTTTTACCAAATATTTTACGTAGGTCAGATACACAGATTAGCAAGAGAGTTCCTTGCACAATTTTATTTGACTCTTACAACTAAGCTGTGGTGCTGGTATTAGTATATTCAGTTTTCATATGAAGAAACTCTGGTGGGGGCGGCTACACAATTTACCAAGATCACAGGTGGCAAATAAAGGAATCCATAAGTTTATAGTTTAGAAACTAGTTTGAAAAAGAATACTGGGTTGGTAAGGGTCATAATTTGACTCATATTTCATTTGTGAGTTAGTCACACACAGTCTAGCAATATAAAAATCTGATTATCTTTTCTCTCTGAATTTTTGTTGAGATTAACCTTATTGTGTGAAAAAAGTAACAGGCTAAGCCAGTAAGACAGAATCCCATAGTCATGAAGGCACTGCTTCACTCCACAGGTAAGGTCTGAACACATCTTTATTTACACACTGTGCTAGTCTCCAGGGATAGAGAAGTACATTACACATGAGATCATGAAACGTGAAATAAAATGAATTGCAAAGCAAAAAACATTATTAGGGCTACAGTGACTAGGAAAAAAGCAACAGTTATTTCCTGAATGAAATGTACTTTCCTGCATATAATAAACAATGGCAGATTTTAAATGTGATAAATATAAGAATATAGAAATACATTTATGAAGAATTACATGAATACAACATAATTTGGTTGATTTCATTCTTCAATACTTCCCCACACTATTTTGCCTCTCCCCTCAATCCTCTTCCTCTTTTGGTCTCACTTCTATTTTCATGAGATCCTCTTTTTTTTTTAACTCCTTTTTTCCTTTAGTTTCCATATGTGAGAGAAATCAAATGAGTATGCCTTGCCCATGTGCAATGGCTCACAATGAATCCAACTTTTATATATAATTATAGTGCACCACTAAGGGAGATCAGTGGAGCAGAGCTATCGAACCAGGGATAGGAAGGAAGGAAGGGAAAGAGAAAGGAAAGGAAAGGGACTGGGGAGGAGACTGATCAGTTATGGTATATGCTTGAAGAAATGGGGAGTAACGGATTCCACTATTATATATGATTGCAATGCACTATTAAAAAATAAAAAAAGAAGAATTACATGGAGAAATTGACAAATACATCAATAAAGTAGGAAAGATGGAAAGGATGCTTTGTAACTTGTTATTTCGTCCTTTTTGGGACTCATCAGTACAGTGTAGCTATTGCTATAAAATTTTAAATATTTTGTTTTTAAAACTCTATAATAAATAGACCATTGTGAAATTAGGTATACAATGAATGAAGAGTTCAGTAATTATCTGTCATTTGATTTTAAATTAAAATAGAATTTTAAATCCAATAAAGGGAAAGCTAAACTGCCTTTTTTTTTATAAATATTGCATTTATTTATTACACTGTAATTGAAAACATGATCATTGAAAATTTAAAGTGTAAAAAACACTTTGCCACTGCTTGTAATATTCTAGAATACAATAGAACATAAATTATATATATCATATATATTCTAGAATATAATAGTACATAAAATAAATGTTAATTTTAGTACTTTTTAAATTTTCATTTATTGTTAAGAGAATTTTGAATGGGTTAAAAAAATGTTAAAGGTCTCAAACCAATTACAATTTTTTCATTGACTATTAAATTATTTGCATGATTTCAGTTGTCTACTCATTATTATGGTCATGCATTCAAAGCAAGTACTGACTATATAAGAAAAGTTTTATATCTGTTCATAGAAGTGGAGTTCAAACTGATATGGATTATACTCTAATTTCAAAATGTAAGTTATCAACTCATATCAAAACACCTATTTAATTTAGAATCATACCCTTTCAAATTCCTGTACTATGATATTGCCAGAACAGTTTGCAACTTGGTTGTCAGTAAATTTGTGATTGCATGTAGGTAACAATTTAACAATGGCAAATTTTAAAATGGAGCAGCAACTGCATATAACAAGTTACAAAGCATCCCTCCAACTGCATTATTTTGAAGAACTTGACATGATTCCGCACTTGTGGACATAGCTGTTTGGTTTGCTACAAATCCACTTCCTATCTGTGTAGTGCCTGGCACTGCTGATTCCATTATCATTCAGGTAGGCACATTCTCCAACTCCTTTGATGGAAAACCTAAAACCAGACACAAAAATATTAAATATGCATAGGTTGGACATTCACATCTCCACTATATGTCCAGCATCAACCTTCCATGTTTTTGAAGAAAACGTGTCAGTCATTGATAATATACACTAGTTTTGCATTTAGATTCCTTTCATTTTCAAGGTCTTTGCTTGAATCACATGAGTTTATCATTCATCTATACCAAACTCATTTATATTATTGATTAGGTTTTTAACTGATGCTTGCTGCTGCCTCCAAACCGTTGTCATTGGTGGACTTCACTGAAGATTATTTTTAGTTTTCTCTCCAATTGTTTCATAAAACAATTTCAGTTTTTAAAAATCACTTACTGCTAAGTTCCTAGAAGAGTTTAACTTTTTTGATGGAAGTGATTGTGTCCCTGTATTTTACCTGTTCCAATGAAATGGTTACATTCAAAATACCACCATTGTACTGTTCATAGTGCAAGAAACAATTTAAAGGAGCTAAGACTTCTTTTGGCTCATTGGTTCAGAGGTTTCAGTCCATGGTCAGCTAGCTCCATTGCTTTGGACCTGATGTGAGGAAGAGCATCATGGTGGAAAGGCAATGCAGAGGTAAACTGCTCAGCTCACGGCCCTCAAGAAGCAGGGGAAGGGGCCAGGAGTTAGGTTGAGTCCCCAAGGGCTCACCCCCAGTGTGTGCCATATATCCAAATTTGGGGGAGTTGCAGCCTATGCCTGTCATTCCAGCACAATGTGTTTAATACCCACTTTCAATATCCAGCATATGCCATTGTGGATGACAAATTTTCTGATTACTATATTTCTGAATAGAAGGAGAACAGGGTATCTAATGTCTCAGGTTAGTATGTCAAGGTGTCTGCTTCCTCTAGCCATGCCCCACCTGCCTACAGTTACCAAAAAATATCCATTAAAATTATTAACCCATCAAATGGGTTTATCCACTGACTTCCTTCTGACAATAAAACTTCAGAAGAGATTCCCAAAGTTTCTCTGGAAACTTGCTTTTATGAATGGCTGCAGCAGTGTAAAGAGTGTACTTAAGAGTCTTACAGATACCAGTGCTCCAATGGCTTCCTAGGATTTTACATCCCTCTCTGTGTATCAGCAAAGTCCTATATCAAGTAAGTGACTTCAAGAACTATGCCAGATGCCATCATCCTGCTAGAGATGTCAAATGAAATTGCAATAAGGGAAGTTCTTTCTAAAGACACAGGTGGTTAATGAAAGAGCATAAAACTATTTATATATTTGGGGGGTGTGGAATTTAGTGGGGATTGAATGTAGGGCCTTGAGCATACTAAGCACACTCCCTACTGCTGAGTCCGGGATTCATATTTCTTATCTGCTAGTGTAATGCACTTTCCTTGTGGATACCTTTCTCACCTCATAAACACAGGTTACACACATAACCACACATGCAAACAATGGAAGAAAAAGAAGTGTGAAAACTTACGAGGCTTTATATTCAGTTTCGTCTGTCCACGTCCAAATGTGATGTGATGATTTTCTGTTAAGGCCAATCCAATGATCAGAAAGGCCTTTATATCTTTTCAGGAAATTCTGTTATAAAACACAGAAAGTGAAACATGTGTTTCTGTCTTTCAGAAAGCTCTTGAATTTATTTTCCCTACAGCCTTCCCTTTGGGGGGTGGCAGCACGGTATAATTGAGAAGCACAGATTTTGGAGTTGGACCAGTTAAGTCATTTAATATCTGTGATACTGAATTCTTGGTAAGTGACCATAATATCTGTGATACTGAATTCTTGGTAAGTGACCATATATTCAAATTTGGGAAAGTCACAGCTATGCCTGTCATTCCAGCACAATGTTTTTAGTGCCCACTTTCAATATCTAACATGTGTCAATGCAGATGACAAATTATCTGATTACTATATTTCCGAGAAGGAGAACAGTACATCTAATCTTGCAGGTCGGTGTGTCAGCATCTGAACTGACTCTCAGAGCTCCAGGCCAAGAATATACCCTCAACAAATGGCACACACTCATATGAATCTTATGCCCCAAACTCTTTCTGGGATGGAATTCTTTCTCATATTTCAGCTTTAACTTTGTGCAGCCTAAACCAGTCAGGGTGGCAAAGAATTCTAAAGAAAAAAGTGATCCAAAAACTTTTCTTACCAGTTCCTCCTGGCTTTCAAACTGAGCAAGTCTGGCTTCTAAGGAAGCACAAAAGGCCTGGCTGAATGTCCAATTCCCGATGTCTTCAGAAAAATAAAAACACTTGTTTCCAAATCCAATCCAATCTTTTGGGCAAGTAGCAAACACAGGGTTCTCTAAGTTCGGCTCAGTCTTTTTTGCTAAAATCAAGACAACTGTAAGGAATGATAATACGTAAGTTTTTCCATCTCTTTTATTTACTTTTTTCTATTCACAATTCTATAGTTCATTTGAAGTATGTATATGGAATGTTGCTTTCCTGACTTACCACCAAGTCATATCCCAAGCATAATAATCATCTGTCCAATGATCTTCAAGTTGGGTATCTTCTCCCCTTCCTGGGGTCATCCTCCCTGCTCTTCACAACAGAAAGGGAAACTCCTTACTTGTCCTGGATTTTACTATCATGCATTTTTTGAGGGATGCAAAAGCTTCCAGTACAAAAAGTATGACACCATTCAAAATGCATCTTTTAAAACCAAAAGTAAAATCTAGGTCCTCCTGAATTTTCTGATTGTGTGTGTGTATGTGTATATTTTGTTATTTAACAGAATAAATTATTTTGGCCATTGGCCATCATTAGATGGCCTGAAACCAAAAAGATTTCAGAAGATAACTAATTAGAAGAACAGATATTTTCTTTCCTTTTTTTTTATTCATTTAATTTTGATCCATTGAACACAAATGGAATACAGCCATTGTTTCTCTGGTTGTACAAAAAGTAGAGTCACACCATCTGTGCATTCATACATGTACACAGGGCAATGATGTCTGTCTCATTCTGTTATTATTCTTGTCCCCCCACCCAGACCCCACCCCTCCCTTTCCTCTATGCTATCTATCCTTCCTCCATTCTTGCCTCCCTTCCACCCAGAGAGATCATTCAGCCTTTGGATTTGGGGGATTGGCTAATCT
>JAJEJO010050824.1:0-13665 GCA_020662805.1 Glaucomys volans | reverse complement strand
TCTAGAGCTTTCTTTCTTTGAAGTGTACCTATCTGGACTTGGTATCAGAGTTAAACTGGCTACATAGAGTGAGGATGTAAGTGTTACCTTTCTATTTCCTGGAATAACTTGAGTCAAATTCGCACTGATTCTTCCTTCAAGGTCTATTAAAATTCAGCTGTGCGATCATCTGATCCTGAGACCCTCCCTCTTTTCTCTTTTTCCTTTTTGAAGGCTTCATTTTTTTTTCTCAGAGTAACCAATAACATTTTATTTTTAAAAAAGCCTCATTTTCTTCATGGCTTCAATTTGCTGATCTTTTGTTTGAGGAACTACTACTCACGTTAGCACACTATATTTTTTTACAATAATCATCCTATTTTGAAGAACAGAAAATTCAAATTGAACATGCAATTCTACGACATAATGTCTGGAAGGAGATGCTGAATAAATTATTTGGTTTATATATGATGAATGGGTTGGATGGATAAAATTGGGGTTATATACTATAAAAACACACCATTTTGAAATTTTCTTAATTTACCCAATAATTATGAAATATTCCTCCATATACTATTCTCTTTTCAATTAATGTTTAATAGTGCACTATAATTACACATAATCATGGGGTTTATTTTGACCTACTTTTACATGCATGGAATATCATTTTGTCTACTTCAGTCACTAGTGCTTCCTCTTACCCTCTTCTCTGTGGGGGATTCAGCCATGTCCAGTGTGGATGAGGGAAGGGTTAACTGTTGGAGGACAATACTGGCTATAATCAATTAATACCCATAATTTTGTCAAATCAATAAACACACAAACATCAATGCTCTTTTCGAATGGGAGGGAGCATGATGGATCAGGCCATACCAGATTTGGCCTCCAACCACATGGAGGAGCCCATCTCTCCTTTATTTTATAGTCACACAGGTAGATGTGCCAAGACTGGGAGGGGCTTCTTCTGTGATGAACAGGATGGGGTGGAGTTAGGGAAGTCATTTGTTTAGGGAATCTAGCATTTAAGTCAGACACTCCCACACAGGGCCACTTACTTCCCAGGCTGTCTGGAAAAGTCCATCCTGGCTGCCAGCTCAAGCTTGCCAGAGTCAAGCCTCTATAGCCTGTGGCTCAACCAAATCGGATTCTGCTAGATATGGATGCCTTTACACACTCCTCCACTCCTCTGTTCCTTGTCGTCTGTGCTACTCTCTTCTCTCTCTTTAATTTGTTGTTTTTTAATTTGTTCTTTAACTCTTAAAGGTGGAATTCTTTGTGGCATATGCACACATGTATCAAGCCTAATTTGTTCAACTTCATTGTGCATTTCTTCCTTTTTCTCATTGCCCCTCCCTCCCCCTTAATCCCCTTCCTCTTCTCCACCCATCTCCTCTGGATGGGTTGTATAACTCCTTAAATCTCACAGGATATTATTCGATCTGTTTAAGTTTTCCATAGTCTTTTGTTTCAAATTTGGCAGTTGATATGTGTTTGGAATTGTACCCATTTCTTCTAGATTTCCCAATTTATTGGAATATATGTTCAAAATGTTTGATAATAATCCTCTAATTTAAGTATTGACTGATATATTATCTCCTTTTTCATTTTTAACTTTATCAAGTCTTCTTTCTCCTTCTTTTGTTTAGATTGCATAAGGGTTTGTCAATTTTGCTCATACTCTCAAGGAACCTACTCTTCTTACACGATTTACTGTTCTTTTATTCTCTATCTCAATAATTTTAGCCTTGATCTTTATTTTGTCTTTCCTTCTACTGATTTAGGAAATGGTTTGTTCTTTTTAAAGATCTTGTAAGGCACTATTAGCATATTTATTTGGATTCTTCCTGATTTCTTAATGTATGCACTCTTAGCTGTAAATTTTCTGCCATCACTTGTTTCCCAGCGATTTTGGTATGTTGTAGTTATGTTCTCATTTGATTCTGAGAATTTTAATTTCTTCTCAGATTTTTTAGAGACCAAGTCGCTATTCAAATGTGTATTGTTCAATTTCCATGGGTTTGCATATTGTCTGTTGACTTCCAAGTTTTATAATATTTTTCTTTAGTTTTAGATGGACAAAATACCTTTATTTTATTTATTTATTTATATGTGGTGTTGAGAATCAAACCCAGTGCCTCACACTTGCCAGGTGAGTGCTCCATCACCGAACTACTAATTTTATTCCATTAATATCTGATAGGTAGATTGGGATAATTTTGGTTATTTTATTTTTTGAAGATTTTTTGGTGTAGAATATAATCTATTTTGCAGGAAGTTCCATAAGCAGCTGGGTAAGATGGGTATTAAGCTGCTGCTGGGCAAAATAGTCTGTAACTGTTTTTAAGTCCATTTGTCTTACAGTATGAATTAAATCTGAGTGCTTTGTTGATTTTATGTCAGCATGAACTATTAGTAAAATCACCAAGTATTCTTTTATTAGATTCTTCTGACCCCTTATATCAAATATACATGTAAATTGTGTGTGTGCGCGCATATGCGTGTTCATACATGCATGAGTGTGTGTGTGTGTGTTTGTGTGTGTGTGTGTGCATGCAGCCAAATCCAAAATTGGGGGCATAAACATTAACCCTCATAAATTTCATGTTGTTTTGCTCTCTTTGCTGATATGTTGTGTTATTTATTTCTTTTAACTAATGTTGGCTTGAACTTTGTTTGGTTATAATATTTTTAATCTTTTTGATCGGCTTGCTTTTGGATTCTATTTTAATTGAATATCATTTCCATCCTTTCACTTGTAGCCTGCAGAGGTCCTTGCCTTAAGGTCAGTGTCTTGTAGGCAACATATAGTGGGTCTCAGTTTAAGAGACATGCAAACGTGCAGTTTTAAAAGGAGAACTGATTCCATTCAATTCCACTATTATTGTAGAGAGGGATGTGTTACTTCCTTATGTGCTGATTTATTGCTAATGTTTGCTTAAATCAAAATTATTACTTGCTAATCTGTTCCTCTAATGAGATTTATTGCTTCCCAAACTCTGTTGATTGTTTTAATCTTCTTTTCTATACAGAATTCCTTTAGGTATCTATAGTATTGCTGGCTTAGTTCTGAGTTCTCTCACTTTAAGTTTTCTTTAGAAGTATTTATTTCTTCTTTAATTCTGAAAGATAGTTTTGTAGGAAAGAGGAAAGTTGGTTTGAAATTTTGCTTGTAAAGTGTTGAAACACATCATTCCAAGACCTTTTAAACTTTATGTGTCTATTGAGTAAATGTAAGTGGACTGATCAGGCCCCACCCTTGAAACTGGTTTCCATTTCTACTCCATTTGTGTATACCACCACACCAGCTGAGGCAAGGTGAAAGAGAAGCAGCTCAACAAAGTTCAGTGTGAGAAGAGAAGAAAACCAGCAATTCTGGGGTTGAGAACCCATTCACAAGGGACCCCTAAGCTGTATAAGCTGCACCTGTCACAGTGCAGGACTCTCCACAGTGGAAAAAGTAAAGTCATTTCCATGGTAGAGGCCCAGCAGGAGGGAGCACATCACCCAAGACAGCAGGTTGCCTTGTGCTACAGCACCACATTGCACAGAATCCTCCCAGAAAAACAGGATGTTAGAGGAAGGCAGGACCCCCTCAGGTTGACTTGATTACTAAGGTTAAGTGCACAATCACCTACATAGTTTTGACCTATGCCATTCATGTGAATAGCAGGTATTGCTCACATGAGAACTACTTTCAGATCACTGCTCTTCTTCAAATACCTTGATGTCTTCTCTTCTGAGTGCAGGTCCTGAGTTCTAGGAACAGTAGATAGGCAGAAGGGTCAAATAAATGGAAATGATTAGCCAAATAAGTAGGGCAGCAGCAAATCTCCCACCAGCCAGAAGTTTTTCAGCACATTCGTAAGCAAATGTGAGACCAGGGCACCTCCATCCATCTGAAATGAGACTTCATTCCAGGGACTATCTCCCTATGGTTCCTGCTTTATGGTAGCTTCAGCTCCACTCCTGCACCCAGACACAAAGTTCCAGCACAGCTTACCTTTCTGAGGTTCAGCACCTTGCAGCAGTGACCTGGTGTTCTCAATTCCTCTGAATTCTAGACCACGGCACCTGAGAGGTGCATGCATTGCTCCAGAGACAGCTTCTCTCCTTCTACTGAGATTCTACTTTACCTTTTCTTTAATATCCTTCCAGTTACTGCACCGCTTCCTCCCTTTCTTAATGTGTTTTACTATCAGTTACTCAAACTAATAACACGAGATTTAAATCCCATGATACATTCAAGTTTCAAGCACAGATACCTGAGCACAAATCTGCCACATGTGAGCAAAGAGTGAAAGTGCAGTAAAGTCACTATGATGGGAGAATGCATATGGCTTTCCAAAGCCTGCCCTGTGCAGACTTCAGTTCTCTATATTACTCCGTTTACTGAGGCTCAGAAATAGAGTGGTCTTTCAGGGAGGAAATTCGAGCAGTTCTCTGATCCCAACTCTAGATTAGACAAGAGAGGATGCTTTGCATGAAGGGTCTCACTGGACTGTGCCTGCACATGTAGGACAGTTATATCCCACATTACAGGAGGTAGTCTGTGGGAGGACTCACATCACTTTGGGCATTGAGCTTACCAATGATATCAATCCATGGCTCTACCCAGATTTCAGATCCATAAATTTCTTGCATTTGACCACTGCTTCTCAAAGTGCTTTCACATTAGGATTTAGAGCATTATTTAGCTAAATGGTCCTCTTCTCTGGTATCCCATTGGGATCATCTAACTTGGGGTTTTATTATTATTATTATTATTATTATTATTATTATTATTACTATTATTATTATTGTTTTAAGGAGCATCACTACATCAGCCACTGTATGAATAAGGACTGCAGTGTCAGTGCTCTCAGGGAGCAGGGAACAGGTATCTGCTTAGTCTTCCCCAGAGAGCCACAGAGACTTTCTTCATCCTAGTCAGACATGCTCCCAAACGTAGAGAATGGTGGTTGCCTCAGTGACTCGTGGTGTTTGCCAACCAACCCCAGTGTTTCTCAAATTTTGCTCATATTTAAAATTGCTTAGAGATTGTTTTAAAAGGTCACTGCTGAACCTCAGAGAGGTAAGCTGTGCTGGAACTTTGTGTCCAGGTGCAGGAGTGGAGCTGAAGCTACCATAAAGCAGGAACCATAGGGAGACAGTCCCTGGAATGAAGTCTCATTTCTGATGGACAGAGAGGCCCTGGTCTCCTGTTTGATTATGAAGGTGCTGTAAGCCTTCTGGTGGGGGATTTGCTGCTGCCCAAGGTATTGGGACTTGTCAGTTCCCAAAGTCAAGGCCTGAAAAAGTAAGGCGAGGTTTTCTATCTCAACTACTAGCATTTCACAGGTTTATTGAGCGGGAATGGGAAAATACAGTGATACAGATTTAAGCATAAAACAGGAATCAGCTTGACTGGTGTAAATCACTAATTTAGAGCCCCCCAGGTGTTCCCGGTAGGAGGCAAGTAGAGAATCAGTGCGCAGAAAATAAACCATGTGAAGAAAACCATTGGGAATGGCGTTTGCTTAGCTAAGAAAACAAAATATGGACGAAGTAGCCCACACTGGCTAGAATTTTATAAACATTGAAATAAATGTTTTGAACTACTGGGAATGACTTTAAGTAGCCAGAGCAGGGAAGGACAAGAGAACATTGTCCAAAATGGTTTCATGATTACTTGGAGGCACAATGGCCTGCTTGCATGTTGGGAGAAAAGTCAAACACAAATTGCCATTAATATTTGTCCTACATCAAGTAAAAATTAAATCAAGCAAGACAAGGAACAACGGAAAAAGTGTATGTGAAACAATTGCAAACAGTCATTTCCAATATAAAGAAGGGCTCAATCTCACCTGCTTGGTGGCTGAGGATGAGCACCTGGACCAGGTGAGGCCTTCTGGAGGCAGCCTGGTTGACTTTAAAAGAGATGCCCTGTGGCTCTTGGATGCCGTCTTCACAAGGAGGCAGGGTCCTGCCAAGAGTGCCTTCCTCCTGGCTGGCAGGTGCTAGTGACAGTCACTGCCACACCTTCTGTGGTCTGGGAGGTGAGTAGAAAGCAAGCTCAGGTCTTTGGATAGGAGAGTGTAGGGCAGAGGGTCTCATGTTGGTGGTACTGACAGATATCTGCCTTGACAGAGCGAAGTCTATGACAGAGCACTTCCTGATTACTTGCAAGTGCATTGACCTCCTTGGGTGCTGGGCAAAAAGGCAAATGCAAATTCCATTAATCCTTATTTTACATCATGTAAATATGAAATCAGCCAAGCAACACAAGGATCAAAGAAGTTTAAATGTAAAAGAATTGCAGTCATTTAAAATATGAAGTAATGCCAACCTCAGTGGTGGTTAGAAAAAGAATAATTTACAGTGTCTACTTGATGCAATTCATGCCATACTAAAAAACAAAATCATTCTTTATGCGTTGTTAATTTGTAAAAGACCTTTTCTATGTTTTATGGAGAGTCAATGGCTAATGCAATTTTGAGGGCACACTTGCTGTGGTTACAACTAATGGAGGCCTACTATTGGCCTGTCACCTCAGGATTTCATGCTCTGAGGTGCTTGAGCAGAGACTGTAATGGACTCTGTTGCTTCTGTTGTGTGAGGGTCTATTGTGTGAGTAGTTAGGTCTTGAAAATCTCTCCTCATGTGTGGGTATCTTAACATCATGACATGCAGTAAATGTAATCAGAAAGGTAAATTCAGTCACCAGCCCCAGTCTGAGAGGAGAGGACCTGTCAATTTCATAGCCATCCACATGTGAACATGACTTAAAATTTACTATTGATCTCTACAACTGTTTTAACCAAAGAGAAAAGAGGGAAATGAATAAACTAGAGCAGCTGATGCCTAAAGCATGAGTCACAGTGTGAGCAATATGCAATGTATCAGGAGAAGAGGATGGAAAAGCAAATACATAGGAAAGAAGTAAGAAAGGGAAAGATACATCAGACAAAATGAGAGGAAGAAGGGAGGAGAAGGGCAGGGGTGGAGAGGGGAAGGGAAAGAGGCCTCAAGGAAAGTTCCAGGTGATGGAGAACATGTCATATTCAACAGAACTTGACAAAGCAAATGAGGTGAGTCTTATTAAGACATCTGAGAATGAAGCAGTGCAGGAACCACCACAGGAGATCTGTGCCTTCTGCTCGCTGAGGATTTTAAAATGGAGATGCTTCCCTGGTTCTGGTTTTAACATCCCCTTGCCATGAGGGTGTTTGTGGCAGGAAATCATCTACTCACTGTTGCTTAAGAACTTTGACCCAAACTTGTCAGGGGTCTGTCTGCCTTGGTCTGCCTGCTTCTTGCCTGCTGGTGAGTCCTGGAGGAGAATTTCCTGTTCAGTGCAGAATTAACCCTCAGTGGGGCTCTGTTTTTGTAACTGTGGATGGGAGTTAGCTCTGGTCACAGGTGCTGGCCAGTCCTCTCTCCTGCAGAGCAAGGTCCCAAGGCAGATGATCAGGCTCAGGTCACTTGCCATGCTGGGGGAGGACTCTGGCAATTGTCTAAGAACATTTCTGGGTGTGGGGGGGTTGGGCACCCTGAGCTGGAACGCTGAGGTTAGAGATTCCACACAACCCCACCAGACCCAGGTCTGCATCCCCCATGGAGTGTTCCTTATCTCAGAGTTCAGATCACCTCTTGGCTTTTCTCCACTTTGCAGACCCTCCAGCCTAGACTCCAATGTTCCTGTCACTGCCCAAATCTCTTGCTAAAACTATGACACAGTCTCAGTCCCATGTTCAGGTGGACTCCTGACTTGGGCAGGGAAGTCAGTGAAAATACAGGAGGCATGGACACAGTGTTTTGGGTTCACTAATGAAAACAATCCCGCGACAAAGACAGAATAATAAAGAAAAAAGAAAAAGAAAAGAAAACTGCAGGGAGTTCTGATTTCGAGGGCAGAAAGTGGACACAAAGGGTCTTGAAGCTGGCAAGGCTTCCCACACTCTCTAAACCTGCTGGGGAATGCTGATCTCTCCCCCATGGTCTTGGCTTTTCATTGTCTGAGGTTCTTTCTGGCTCAGACTGTTAAATTGCTGGACAGTACAGCCTGCTTTTCCTCCACCTTTCACGAGAGGCCACCACATGTCCCCAGTGAGGCCACAGTCCAACCCTTTCTGTAATCCTGTCAGAATTCTCAAAACTGATATTTCTGCTCTTCCCCTGGCCACCAGCCCTTGGAGACACCCACCAGCTCTTCCCATGTCTCCCTACCTCATCAGGTCACTGCAGAACTGTGCTTTCCATTCAGCCTTGGAGGGCAGCAACTGTTCCCTGGGTTCCTCTGCCTGGCCACTTTCAGAACACCCTTGCACTGAATACTTGACATTTCCTTTAAAAGTCCACCTAGACAGAGCCCTACCATTTCCTTCTCTATCACACTAACAGTGTTTTGTTACATCACTTTCTTATTGAAAACTTTCCTATATGTTCATCTCTCATTGTATCTTCCAGTCCAATAGTCTGCTAGGCCATTTTGCCTTTTGCCCATAGGACCCCAGTGTGTCAGATTCCTGGTCAAATTTCCATAATGAAAATAATCAAGTGTTCTCAGATGCAGGAAGAGACACATGCAAGCACTATAGGAGCTATAGGAGCTTGATGACAA
This sequence comes from Glaucomys volans, assembly GCA_020662805.1. Taxonomy (NCBI): domain Eukaryota; kingdom Metazoa; phylum Chordata; class Mammalia; order Rodentia; family Sciuridae; genus Glaucomys; species Glaucomys volans. The sequence goes on along the minus strand of JAJEJO010050824.1, from coordinate 5,087 downwards.
GATATGGAAAAGAGTGTGGAGAAGACCAAATTAGCTTGAACAGTGTGTGTTGAAATGAATCATAATGAATTCAATAGTGAAAAGGAGATGAGGATGCTGTTTGGGAAGTGGAGTCAATGCAGTGAAAGATTGTGAATGGTAGAAATGGGAAATGAGAGGTCATTTGAGAAGTGAGAAAGAAGACCCTGCAGTGACATGGTAGGGCCTGTGCTCTTTGACATTAAAGACTCGATCGAGGCAAATGCGGAGGTCAAGTTCCTTTTCTCAAGGCACTGAGCTCAGGAAGTAGAAAAGGAGTAAAATTGCTGCTGTAATATTTTCTGGTTGGGCTAATTCTTCATATTATGAGAACATTTAAATCTGTCTTGAGGTCATTTTGTAAATTGTGAATTGACCAATAATCAAGAAGGTTATGACAGTAAACAAATGTGAAAATCTGGAAGCACAGCCCCTTTGAATAAATTTGTTGGTTGTTGTTGTTTTGTGGGATGGTTATTTTTGTTTGTTTGACTTTTTGTTTGTTCTAATGTCATTGGTTTTTAGGGGGTTTTTTGTTTGTTTTCTCCTTCTGTTTTTCTTTTTTGGCATTGGGATTGATGTCAGGGATGCCATAACATGGATGGAGCTACATTTATAGCAGTGCTTCCTTTAAAAAAATAGCATGGATTTAAAAACAAATCCATGAATCATAACCCCTGCTTATGCTTGATTTCTTTTATTTTCATCCAGCATCTCATTAAATTACTTAGAGTATCACTAAGTTGCTGAGAGTGCCTGTGAACTTGGGATCCTTCTGCCTCCTGATTTGCTGGGCTTACAAGTGTGCTCCAATGCACCTGGCTGCTTTCCTTTTTCCAGTCTTCAGAAACAAACATGTGGTGAAATCTAATGTTAGAAATGAAAATTACATTTTATCCATGAAATTCATGATATTTTCAGGGATACATTTTGATTTATAAATATCTCTTTGTCATGTGTATGTGATCCATAATGGGAAGCAGGGATGTCAGAGCTGCTAACGATGAATATAAAACAGGATTCCAAAGATCTCAGCTAACACATCAGCAAACTACCACTCTGAGCAAACAGATTTCATCCTGCTCCCCAGTCATCAGATATGAGCACCATTTCTGAACATCCTTGATATTAGTTAATGTCACGGTGCATGATTGTATGAGTGGGACCCCAGTGATCCAGCTGTTTTATAAGTGGAACTCTAAGGATTGGATTGGCAGGATGGTGCCATGGATTAATCAAAATAGAAAGCCACTGGAGGTGATTCTTGCTTTCATGACACAGATCCTGACTTGACTGGTCCTGAGCCCATGAGGGGTGGATCTAGCTTATGGGTGAGGGAGGTTGGAAGGGAGTGAGGCTCAAGGGCACCTGATGGAACTTAGAGAACCACTGCTAACAAATAGAGCAGAACAGTTAAAGCTAAGAAATTCCACAATGTTTCCATCTTGGTGGAAACCAAATTCTGCATGTGGGGTAACAAAGGGGTACATATAGTTCAAAATATAAGAGCATATAGTTAACTCTGGACTCTATAGCACAATTAACTTGTGAAATTCAAATTCATCATGTATGGATATAAGCATATATAGGAGGTGTGATTCCTTCATTTCCAATAGTGATCATGTTCACATCCTTTTAAATTTTGATTCTGGAATATGAATGCAGAACTGTGCCTATATCTCATAGATGAGAATTTTTCTTATAATTGGAGTGGGTTTTAGACACATGAATATGCAGGAATTCATGATGGAGGAGTCAAGATATTTTGTAAAAGTGCTGGGTCTCATGATTTCCTTCTTCACCCACAGTTTCTCCTCAAAATTGTTTGGACTTTGTATGTGAATAGACAGAGGAAGATTGCAGGAAGCAACATCAATGGCCATGCCTCCACTGGTGAGCAGAGAATGTTTTTTTCTATTGAAATTTCACCCCTATTTAGAGAGATGCCAGTTCTTCAATCCAGGAGGAGTTAGTCTTGTAGCCCCAACTCTGCAGTGATCTTCCTGGGTCAAAACCTCACCATCAGGCAGCTAATCTACTTCCTGTCATGACCCTACTATACTATGGTACCATTCCTGTCTGTGTACTTCCACATGGCATGGGAGATACTGTATCTGATGTTCTACCTCTGACTTCATTTGAAATCATTGCTGATTAATGGTGCTCCTCATTGCAATGGTGTTTTGATTGTGGTGAATTCAGGCCAGAGGAATGAGTGAGGGTGGAACATTGCAGCCCAATATGGAGATAGATATTCCAGCAGGTAAATTCAGCTGACCCAGTGGCACAGACATTGGACTGAGAATGAGGAAAATGAGAGTGGTAGGCTACAGAAGGCATGAGAAGTCATTTCTTTTTTCTAATTTACACTTGGAGTTTGATGGAATATATTTCAACCTCTTGAGAAGTTCCAAAAAGATACCTAAAACAATCATGATCATTCTTATTCCTGGTGTTGGTGCAACTAACTATCAAACCATTCCTTCATGTTTCATACTAGAAATTGTATACAGCAAGTCATATTGACTTAATCAATGTTGTGTCATTAAAATTATTCTAGTAAAGAACATAGCAGATAGAGCAAAATTTTTTAAGTGCTGAATACATGAAACCAATAATGAAACAGAGAAACAAGATCAAGATGCCAGAGACATATGGAAAGGTAGTGTTTGGAGCTCCAGAGAGAATTGAGAATGGGAGTTGAAACATAAGGATGGTCATGCTGGGACTCTACTTCAGAACACAAGTCTCAGAGTCCTTGCCTTGTGCTGCTGAAATATCTCTTTTTAACCTGATTCTGACCTCCTTGATCACATCATGAGAACAGTGGCTGTTCCTAATGACACCTAGATACATGGGGTTTCTTCAGTTTCCAAGAATTCTGGAGATGGGTTCAAGGATGTCTGCATTGCTCTGGTGATAGCCTTATAGGCGATACATGTTTTGATGATATGGAGAAATTCATTGGCCTTTTAAACCCTCATGTTACTGACCATTTCACAGATGGGGATCTAAGATAGATCATTGTGAAAATTTCATAGGTGATGAATTGTTCAAGAATGACAAATTAGGTTGAGGTTTGTCTGTTAATTATTCTGTAAAGTTCTTTAAATTTTAGTTAAGTTTCAAGTGAAAATTTTGTAATAACCTGTCTGAAAATTATAATTAACAGGCCTCGAAATGTTTTCATGTTCTGTGACACACTATCATGCCATATTCCTTTACTATAAATTCTGTGAACTCAATGTTGGATATCTGTGGGTTTCTGAAAGTAATAGTGTTGGGTGCTGGGAATGAATAGGTCTGTGCCCTAGCAGTTTGGTCTCCCTGTACACCCAGTTTCCTTCAGCCTCAGTGCTGTCCTCTCACACCTTCTTTTGGGAAATTGATAGATTTCTCTAACTTAGTTTCTCAATAATGTTCTAGGAATCAATAACCACTGAAGATGTAATGGCAACATTCACACAGGAAGAGTGGGCCATGCTGGACCCACCTCAAAAAATGCTACACAGATCAGTGATGCTGGAAATCATCAATCATCTAGTACCAGTTGGTGAGTCCATCAATGTTATACATCAAATATGTTAGGTATACATATTTCTTCAATCAACAAGTATCTGGAATAGCATCTTTCTGTTCAATTACAAACTCTGACCCAAGTCTCTCATACACATTAAAACTACATGACACAAGGCCATTTTTTGGATTTACATTACCATTCATTTTGCATCACACTAGAATATGGTCTGCACCATCATTTCACGTATTAATTGAATCTAAATCTCCTGCACAAATGATTGAAATCCATAAATAGATCTAATATTTATCAATCATTTTTCTTCTATAGTGACTGTACTTGAGCAGAGAATATAGAACACAAGAGAATTCTGAATACTTTTGGTAGTGCTTATGTTGGATTCCACTTGAAAGAAATATTTAGTGGAGACATGGACTTCCTGAAAGGACTGTTCTTTGAATGTGGTCATCAGCATCAGTGTCCTTCAGACCTGCCTCCTATTACCTTTTATATCCTGCAATGAGGGAACTTCAATATTTCCTCTGATAAATGTTTTCTCTCTCCTTATAGATTCTGTTAATTTTTGCTAAGTCACCTTCAAGAACTTGATTATAATACACATTTCTTGGCAGAAGTCTTAAAAATCCAATTCCTTTCTTATGCCGACTAGGGTGTCTGTTCTGGACATCAGATGTGACTTTGCATCTGTGGCAAGGAGACACTCTGTGGATGGTAGCAGGAATAGGGTTTCCCTCAAACTAGGGGCCAGGTATGAAACAGTCTTGTGATTCTACAGAGAAGGGTGCCAGACCAGTGAGGGACCTTGAAAACATTAACTGACATAGTCATGAAATGAATGGTGTTCTCTAAAACATAGCAGGGGATAATGGGAAAAATATCCCATGTGTTGACGTAACTTCTTTTCTTTTACATTCAAAGTTTGTTCTACATTTATACTTTCATTTTGGGCAAAACATGTTAATGTATTTTTGGAGGTCAAATTCCATAATGTCTCTTTTTCTGATTTTCTGCTTGAAAGATTTTTTTCCATCTCACTAATTAATCTAATTCTATCCTGCACATTTTTGTAATTACCAGTGTCCTGTTTCAGCTACATCCCCTTTATTCTTCATGTAAGATATCTCCTCTGTGAAAGTGCCAATAATGTAAAAATAATCTCATCAGATAATTAGGTTGTTTTCAACTTTGTCTCTGAATTACATGCTACCAATTTGTATTTCCAACTATACGAGGCAAGGAAAGTGCACACCAAAAACATGAAAGGATATCCAGAGCACTTCTGAACAGGAAGGACACAACGTTCAACATGTCAATGGTAAGTTTCAGGGATGGGAACATTGATTGTGCAAATGCAAGACCTGCCAGTGAAATAAATTAGTAATTGAGTACAACTCCATGGCTGTAATTATGTTGACAATACACAATTTCTGGGACAAAAGCTCTGTGTAGTTTCAATTCTGTGAGAAATTAACAATTGGCATTTTTCACGAAGCTAGTCTTTGAAGCATTTAAGTCCATAAAATTAATCTGA
>JAJEJO010050821.1:0-56830 GCA_020662805.1 Glaucomys volans | reverse complement strand
CTCTCATTGGTAAAATGTGCCTAATCAAGGACATCTCAAATTCTTTTGAGTAGTAGAGAAAATACACCTTGGTTTTGGTTTTGGGGATTTTCTGTTGTTGTTTTCCTGGTGTGTGTGCTCCTACAGTGTTGTGCTTGGATTCCCCTCTCTGTGAGAGTGCCACCACCTCTATCTTAGAAGGATGCACAAGAGCAGACCTGGCCCTCAGAGCCTCCTGTGACCCCTGGAGAGTAAAGAAGATCCTTGGATCCTCCAGGGAGGCTCAGCAGCATCCTCAGGTTCAAGTCTCCTTCTACCCCAGAGGCAGCATGAACCTGAAGTTAAATGTGGCTAGACCTGCCCACGCCTCCACATTCCACTCCATCTCCAGGAGAGCACTGTTCCCACTCAGGAAGCAGGAACTAAGCAGTGAGCTCCTAAGTTCATGGTGACTCCATGGGGAACCAGCAGGGTCTTCCAAAGTGCCGGCTGCCAGTCTCTTCGTGTTGGTTTTATTTTTATTTTATTTTTCCTTCTGGGAAGCTTTTTAATACCGCTGTTTTACTTAGATATATTGATCAATACCTGACAGGAGCAACCTGAGGAGGAAACTTTTATTTTGGCTTGTGGCATCAGAAGTTCAGTCCTTGGTTTTGCATACCTGTAATTCCAGCTACTCGGGAGGCTGAGGCAGGAGGATTGCAAGTTCAAAGCCAGCCTCAGCAACTTACCGAGGCTCTAAGCAACTCAGTGAGACCCTGTCTCTAAATAGAATACAAAATAGGGCTGGGGATGTGACTCAGTGGCTGAGTGCCCCTGAGTTCAATCCCCAGTTCCAAAAAAAAAAAAGTTCAGTCCTTGGTGAACCACCTGCATTGTTCTGGTGATTCAGCATATCTTGGGATAAAGGCATGGTTTGAGGAGCTCTATTCCTTCATTCAAGGCAGCCAGGGAAGAGAGAGTAGAGGAGAAAAGATATAGGGGCTGGAGGGAAGATGCCCCCTTCCAGGTCATGCCCCAAGTAAGCTAACTCCTCCACCCAAGCCCCTGCCACCTATAGTTACCACCCAGTCAGTCCATTTAAACTATGGTGGACTGATCAGGTTAAGCTCTTACAATCCACTTATTTCACTCACAAATATTCTTGCATCAACACTAGAACTTTGGGGGGGTGTGGTGTGTGGGATACATCATATCCAAAACAAAATGAAAACAAACTAATCACTGTGGGGACCTAAGGCTTTAAGATTTTTTTTCAAATTGTATTTATGGATGGACTGCATCCCTTTATTTGTTTAATTTTTTATGCGATGCTAAGGATGGAACTCAATGCCTCACACATGCTAGATAAGCACTCTGCCAATGAGCTAAAGCCCCAGCCCCTAAGGCTTTTTGTTTTTTAAATTATTTTATTTGTTCTAATTAGTTATACATAACAGTAGGCTTTTAATAGTGGTTTGAATTACCTTTTGGATTGCTCAGTTAAGTTTAACAAAGATACTTAATACCTTTAACCTAAGAGAGTAATTCCTATGGTGGGGATTTAAAGACCCTTGAAATATCTGCAAGGGACAGGTTTTAATCTGCGATGCGAGAAGGTTTTGGGAATGGGAGAGGTTTTAGGGCTTTGTTCTTTACCTTTTAACATTAAATCTTTATTCATCTTACGTAACTGCTGCTGGGCGAAGTCACAAATTGGTCAGGACTACCAATACCTTGTAGTAACCAATTTGGTTTGAACTCATTTAAGCTAGTTAGCGTATATTTGTTTCACTTCTAGAAAGTTTCACATGATAACTCCTCTGTGCTGGAGTCCAGTGGGTAACAAGCTCTCTACTGTGCTGATGCTGTTGAATTTAGACAACGTATTTATTTGCTTGTCGGTATTCTGTGACAAAGAAGACCAATGCCAATGAGGTGAAAGGTAAGGGTTAGACAGTACACCGAAGCCTGCATTTGAGAAAGCTGGGGCCAAAGAGGAGGGTGTCCTATTCCTGTGAAATCTTGCCCTGTTGTTTTCTCACTGAGGCCCCTTTGTCAAAATCTGTCAACAAGTGCCTTTTTCAGAGCTGTGAGATCCAGAGGTTGATGTCTTTCCAGGCATTTTCCTGTCAGAACTGTCATTCCAAAAATTATAGAGTACAGATTGAAACTAAGATTATAGGTTTAAACAGCCCTTGCCTCTCTCTGACTGGGGACAGACTAAGCAATGCCCAGAAGCTAAATTTGGTTTCAGTTATTATGAAAATTGAACATAATGCATTAAAATTAAGAGTTTGAAAACAGCCTTTAATTTAGATTCCATAAAACATTGATGGGTTGGGAGGGTATGGTGCTAAGGTCTCAGGGGGCCTGTATTAAACATGAGTAGAAAGGCTTTTAACGTTTTGTAACTTGTTTGAATGTGATCTGAGGTTCATGGCACTCTGAAGACATTGAAATTGGTTGGTTATTCCAGGTCCTGTGAAATACAGTAGTCAACATCTTTGTAGCAAGAATCACTGATTAGAGATGTGGGGATTCTACATAAGTAACTTATGCTGCTAAAGAAATAAAGTTGCAGAAGAGATTGAGTTTAAGAAATAGGGATATTTTTAAAGGACCAAGGAAATTAAGAAATAAATAAACAAAACCAGTCTTGGCTTATATTGTAAAGAAGGAGGGAATTATACAGTTATCAAGACAGAATATGGATGGGAACAAATTATTAAAAAAAAATTAGAGCAGTGTCCTCCAACTCCCTACTTGAGAATTTCTAGCCTCATAACAAATAGAAGGAATCTTACACCTGAATAAATCTCCGTGACCTGAAGAGCCAGAGGTAGAAGATAGTAGAATGCTATGATGTAGAGAATTTCATGTTGTAAGGGGAGCTATTTAAGTTTGACCATGGATGTAGAAGCTTCTGGAAATGGAGAGGGGAAATGGAGACTAAGATCCTTTGCCACCATTGCTTATGACTCTCTTTTACTCTCCATTACATTTAGGCTCTTCAGTTGCTGAACTGAAAACTAGTTTAAGCTGTGTGTGTTTCCAGCTTTGTCTGTGATATTTATGTTCTTTTACATGTGTGAGTGTTTATTTTGAAATGGGGGAAAAAAGGAAGATGGAAATATCAGAAATTCCCACCATCCAGAGGTACTACTTTGAGGATGACCATCTTTTTATGTGTCTTATTTTATGTATATATACATACATATATAACTTTTCTCAAAAGTATCATAGTTCAATGCTTCTCTTTATTATTAAGTCCACCTTTTGGATGACTCATCTTCCTCTCCTTTCTTGTCATTCACATTTTTGCAGTAACCTAAGTTAATAGCCTGGTGTCTATCCTTCTATACATTTCTCTAGATGAACTTAGTAAAAATTACACATACACAGGTTTAGTTGGCTGTTGTTTTATAAAGTTGGTTATTATGTTATACATTTTCTATGTTTTTATTTACTAATAACTCCCTTGTGGATTTGGTAAAAATCCCACAATTCTCTTAATGGTCATGTACTGGTTTTTTATCAGTGTGACCAAAATAACTGAGAGCAACACTTGAAGGAGGAATGATTTATTCTGGATCCACATTTGAGTTTGTGGTTGGTTGATGGTTGTTTTACACCTGAAACAAGGCAGAACATTCTGGAAAGGGCATTGTGGAGGTAAGCCCCTCAGCTCTTGGCAGCTGAGAGGCAGAGAGAGAGGGGGATAGAGGGAGGAAGGGGCCAGGGATAGGATATACAATCCAAGGGTACAACTCCAGTGATCTATACCCTCTAAACAGCCCCCACCTCCTCCACTTCTACCACTTCCCAATAATGTCATCAAATTATTAATTCACCAGCAGATCAATGCACTGATGAGGTCAGAGCCCTTATGATCCAGTTAATTCCTAAGAGCCCCTCCTCTGAGCATTGCTGCACTAAGTATCAGGCCTTCAAAATATGAACTTTTGGGAGACCTTCCAGATCCCAGTGTTAACACGTAGCATTAGTAGGTCATGACATGAATGGGACAATGGTTTATTCAATCATTTTCGTATTAATAACCATTCATTTCTAGTTTGTTGTTGTCATCCTTGATGCTGCAGTAATTATTCTAAATTAAACCATGTAGAATTTCAATTTTGTAAGTAAAAATAGTTAAGTATAAGTAAAAAATTCTGATATTATCATGTAAAAAATTAAACATCAATAGGGACCACAGGTTCAAGAATGCAGAAAATAAAATCAATAATTGTTGGTACAACATTAATCTCTCCTGGAGTGCAGAGAAAAAGAACAATGGAAGAGAAAATGATCAGTAATGAGTAAAATGGGTCACTGAATGGAGACCCAACATGTGATTATTATATGTTCCTGAACATATAAAAAGAAACATAGAAGAAAACATTTCTGAAATGAATAGATAGACCTCTATATCAAAAGGTATCACTTAGTACCAGTCAAATTAAAGAAGGAGATAGACATGTATGTAATTCTGGTGCATATTCTGATTTATTTATTTATTGGTATTGGGGGTTTGAACTCAGGGATGCTTTACCACCAGATCACACCCCCTAGCACTTTTTATTTTTAAATTTGAGACAGAATTTTGCTAAGCTGCTAAGGGCCTCACTAAATTGCTGAGTTTGGCTTTGACCCTTTGATTCTCCTGCCTCAGCCTCCTGAGCCACTGGGATTACAGTCATTGTGCCACTATACCTGGTAAATATTCTTAATTTTTAGGATAAAGAAAGGAAGTTCTACAAGTATCCTGAAAGAAAAAGAAAAGAAACACCAAAAACCAAAATCATTTTACCACTACAGAGTACAATAAGCTATATTGAATGTCAAGGATAGTGGAACATCATTTATAGTTTTGGTAGAAGAATATGGAATGATGCATATGAAAGTGAAGCTTAATGAAAAGTGGAAGGATTATGCATGCACAGACATAGCTCTCTATATAAGCAATTGTAAATAAAACAATATTATAGAGAAAATGAAATCAAAGGAAATTCCATTCACAATATAAGACTCCTTTTTATTATTACCAGTCTCCTGCCCAGTAGGGTAGTATTGTGGTTAAGATATGAGCTGTCCTTCAAGAGCTCCTGTGTTAATGCAGAAGATGAAATGATTAGATCCTGAGAGCCTTTGCCTAATCAGTGGGTTAATCCACTTAATGGATGAAAAGTTTGAGTGAATTGCTGACTGGTAATTTTAGGCAGGTGGGATATGGCTGGAGGAAGTAGGTAACTGGGGGCTTTCCTTGGGGATTATGTATTTTGTCCCTGGTTCCTCCTAACTCTATCTAGCTTCCTCTCTCTGAGGAGCTGAGCAGCTTTCCTCTGCATGCCCTTCTGCCATGATGTTATGTCTTACTTGGGCCCATAGTAATTCAACCAGCCGACTACAGATGGAAACCTCTGAGACTCTGAGCCCATTATGAATTTTTCCTCTAAGTTGTTCTTGTCTGGTATTTCTATAAAGCTGAATAGCCCAAGGAGTCATTAGCTACATGTGGCTATTTGAATTTAAATTAAAGTTAAATGCTGTTTCTCATTAATACTGGCCACATTTTAAGTTATTTGTAGCCACATGTGTTCAAAGTGGTCACTGGCCACAATATTAGGCAGGGAAGACAGAACATTTCTGTCGTCTCTTTTCCATTTAATGGCACTGATAGAGAATACAAGGTAGAGTAAAAGTGTAACACTTGGGAACATTGGTGCACAAAATAAAATTCATTTGTATACAATAATTGATTACTGAGACATACAAGGAGAAACTGATAGAAGACCAACCTTAAAGGCAGACTAGAACAGTACTTTCTCTGACAAATAAGAGTTAAAAATACATAAAACCATATGAAGGATAGGATTGTTTTAATTAAATTTGATTAATTCATTTCAAATTCTTTATCCCAATGAGCTATATCCTATTTGATATTGTCCATGGGATGTTTAAAATGCGTTACATATTGACCACACTGTAAACCCCAATTCCAAAAAGCAGGCATGGTACTTCATTGTGTTAGTATTTGCCATTAGTAACAGATACACAAATGGAATCCTTCCATATACTCATAAAATGCACAACAATTTTTTAGATAATTCTTGGATTGAGGAAGAAAACAAAAGCCACAATTCCAGAGTATGTTGTAAAAAATACAATGAGTATGTTGTAAAAAATACAATGAGAATGTACCATGTGTACATACCTATGTGATATTGCAGAGCTTGACTCAGAGAAACCTGGCTAGCTTTATAAGGTTCAGTGGTTAAATATTCAACTTTGAAAGTTCAAACACAATAAAAATAGAAGGAAACAATAAGGAATTAGTAGAGCTAAAGCAGAAATTAACAAACTAGAAAAAAGAAATTAATGGGATCAACTATGCAAGTCAGAATACTTAAACAGAATGGGTCAGGATATTAGCCTAATAAAAAGGAGAAAAACCATAAAAGTAAAATGAGAAAAGGAATATAACCACAAGTATTGAGGATATTTTCAGAGTTGAATACATGTAGAATATAACTCTGTTACTCATTTGAAAATTCTAGTGAAATGGATTAACTTTCTCAAAACATAGATTACTAAAATCAGTTCAAGAAGTGGAAAGCTTTACAGATGAGGTGAACAAGGAGTTGTACCTGTAGCTATAACATTCCAGGTAGAATGTGCTTTTATTTTTATTTTTATTATATGTCTTGATTTTTTTAAACACTCGTTTTATTAAATATTTTTATTGTGGTAAAACAAATTACATTATTTTAAGCATTTTAAGTGTACAGATCAGTAGTGTTAAATACATTCATGTTGTTTTACAATAGATCTCCAGAAGTCTTTCATTTTGCAAATCAAATTTTATTCCCATTAAAATAACTCTCACTTTACCTCTTCCCTCTATCCCCTGATAAACACCTATTTCTTTTTGTTTCTGTGAATTTGACCACCTCATATAAATGGAATTATATGGATTTTGTCCTATATGTAACTGGTTTATTTAATGTAAGAAGGTTTTGAAGGTTCTTCCTTATTGTAGTATGTGTGAGAATTTCCTTCCTTTTTTGTTGTTTTATTTATTTATTGACTTATTTTTTTCCATGCTGGGGATCAAACATGTGGCATCATGCACACCAGGGGAACATAGAGCCACATTGCCATCCTGATTAATTTACTTTTAAAGCCTGAAAAATGTCCCATTGTACATTTATACTATATTTGATTATCCATTTCTGTGTTAATGAACAACTAAGTTTTTTCTTAAATACTAATTATGAAATACTTAGTATTTAAGAATACTAGTTATGAAAATTTTTTTCAATGCACATTCCTCTGCATCTTGCTTTCTGTTGTAATAAGAATTTTATGAGGACAGATATGTATTATGAGTAATTGATAATTTGCAGAAATTTTTTCCCATCCACTAATTTCAACATTTGCATTTGTTTTTGTAAGTTTTTTGTTCTACTCTCTAACTGTCCTTTCCAGGGTTATTTTAATCTTGGCACTGTAGCTAACTGGTTTCTATGCCTAATGTTAGTCCTCTTGCTAGAGATTGTCATCTTTTGAATAGGTTGACCATTATTCTCTAGTTTAGGTAGTTTCTTCAGGAAATGCTTTTTGGAATTATGCTTCCTAATTTCTTGTATGATTTAAAACATTTGATTTTGTTTGTGGATGAATGCTTAGTAGAAATAAGTATTACACTTAAATTTTTCCAAGAATTTGATGAATAGATATTGCTTTACCTTCTTCTAGTATTGAAGGGTGCCCTAAGAGGTCTTAGAGGCCAACCTCCTACTTTCCCTAATTGATTTCACTTTTTCTTTTGGGTCTTTTAGCTATATCCAAAGGATTCTTTATTCTTATAATCCAGTTACTTTATAAGGATGCATTTTAATTTTATTCTTTGTCAATTTTTGTAGGAATGTGATGTTTTTAAAATATTTAAATATTTTCTAGCCTATATTTTATCCTTTATGTTCCTCAGATATGTTCATATCAGATCTCCTTTGTCTTTTATGTTATTTGTGTTATTTGAACCCTTTAGAACTCTATTCATTTGCATTTCTTCTTATTTTTTTAAAATCCTGTAACCAAGTATTTCCTACTGTAATTTTCTGAGTATCATTTTTTTCTTTGTGGTATTCACAAAATGGTTTTATTCTCATTTTCCATTTTTCTTAAGTTCATGTAAGTAGTTTTATTCTTCCATATTAGCATGTATAATCAAAATACAGTTTATACATTTCTTTTTTCTTTTTGTAGTGTTTGCAGTCAAAATCTGGGCCTTGTGCATAGTTGGTAAGTGCTCTATCACTGAGTTATGTTCCCGGCCCTTTACCAATTTCTTACTAAGGAAATAATTTTTTCCTAACCACCACTCACCTTTTAAAGCCTCAATGTAGATAGCTTCCCAGGGAAAATAATATCTGTGACCCCCCAAATGAAACTGTTATAGCCTTCCTGATTATAGCAGTTGCCACACAGTTTTGAAAATTCTTGTTTACTTGTCTGGAAAATAGACTGTATGCTTTGGGAAGTCAGGAACTATATTGTTTTTGGTCAATGATGCATCCCCAGCATCTGGCCTGTAATAACCCTTCCATTTATACCCTTAATTGTCTGGAAGGGCTTCAAGATGAAGCTCATCACCAGAAAGAATACAGTTTCATGAGTTGCTAATTATGAACATGCATGGAATCCTTAGGATGATTCAAAAACAGTTCTGTAATTTTTCCAGCTGTTCAACAGTTGTCTTATAGTTCATTTGATGAATGCTCAAGGATTCCATTTTCCCTTATATCTTCCACCGTTCATTTTTATGCCTCTGTCTATCTCTAAGGCCTGACTCTTCATAACGATCAAAGCCATACACTTGTGGTTGAGGCTTCTTTCAGACAGGATGGAGGGATCACAGAATACTTGATTGCATAACCACCTTACTTTGCGAACAGGCTTATATCTTTCAATTGAAGCATGTATATAATTTTTTTCTTATTACTGGTTGTCTATTAGTTTGTGAGGTAGCCTCTAATTGTTAGACCTGCCAGTATATAAGAAGGAAAGGGTCCAAGGGGTGATAAATTATGCTTTATACATTTTAGGCATTACTCAGTAATTATTTCATAAGTGAAAGAATGAATGGTGTAATGAGGGTTGGTATTTGCTTTTTTTTCTGTACAAGCATACATCAGAGATGTTGCAGGTTTGATTTGAGATCACCATAATGGAGCAGATATCTCAAAGTGATCCATATAAGTGTTTTGGTTTCTCAGAGCATATGAAAGTTAGGTTTATCGCCGGGTCCGGTGGCACACGCCTGTAATCCAAGCGACTTGGGAGGCTGAGGCAGGAGGATCACGAGTTCAAAGCCAGCCTCAGTAACTTAGTGAGGCCCTAAGCAACTCAGTGAGACCCTGTCTCTAAATAAAATACAAAATAGGGCTGGGGATGTGGCTCAGTGGTGGAGTGCCCCTGGGTTCAATCCCCAGTGCCAAAAAAAAAAAAAAAAAGAAAGTTAGGTTTACAGTACACTTTAGTCTAATGAGTGTTCGGTAACATTATGTCTGAAATACAATGTGCATACCCTAATTAAAGTATACATCATTACTAGAAATTGCTAATGATCTTTTGACTTGTTGGAAAAATGGCATCAATAGATTTGTTGAATGTAGTTTTGCCACAAACATTCAGTTTGTAAAAACACAGTATCTTTAAAGTACAATAAATCCCAGTAAATAAAATGAGGGATGCCTATGTGTGTGCAAGAGTACATATGCTTTTCAAGTATTTTTCAATGTGTATGTAAAACATTTGAAATAAGAAGCTAAATGAATTTTGCTTTAGTTTTTAAAATGTGAAATTTACAGAAAGGAAATGTAAATGGGAATAATGAGTATCCTGTCAACCCCTGTGTGGTGGCAATTTGGAGACTTAAATGAGCCTCTTTCCAAAATGATCTTTTATATTTGCCTCTGGGCTGATAATTCCACTATACTTTGAGGTAAGACTTTAAAGCATTTGAATGATTCCCTGGGATTTAACTCAGGACTTCTCATATGCAAGTACGGGGTTCTGGTATACTATTGAATTTCTTAGGTTGGTTCATTATCTGGGTAGCTTCTTTTTGAAAATCATTTGTGGTGGAGAAGGAACAAATCTACAGGACAAGGTTCCTGAGTTTATGGATATACCATACCAGAGGCAGCACAAGGACACTGGGATGCCATAGGTGTTAGGGTAGCTGGTTCAGGTATCCAGGAGAGACACTGCTCCTAGTTCAAGCAAAGGAGACAGAGAAAGTCTGCCAGGCTGCCCTTCTGCAAGGTGCAGCAGCCTGTAGGGAAAAACTTCTTAACTATATAGTCATGTACAATGGAGTAGTTAAAAAATAACCTGTCTGGCCCTGTGCTTGCTATTTGTTGTCTTTGCTGTGGTTTTGGTAGTTAGGGACTCTTCAGGAGTGGCCCTACCAGGAAAGTCATGCCTGGATGGGCAGGTGCTGATTTTCAAAATGGAGTTACTTTGGCTGAAAGACCTAACAAAAGGTAACCATTTCCGTCTGTGAAGTTGTATAAGCAGGTACTCCCTACCTGTTTTTAGTAGTTTTTGTATGTTGGGAATGTTTTTCTTTTTTTATACCCTTGTATCTACAACTGCCCCTTTAGCTATGTTGTTCCTTTATTGTTTTTGAGCTTTCTGGTAGGAAATAGAGAAATCAACAACAAAAACAAGAGGAAGTGAGCAGTGGCTGGAGGGCCTAGCATTTGAAATGTGAAGCTCTGCTTTTCAGCCATAAAAACATGTGAGAGGAGGCCAAAAAATTAGAATTCTTAGACTGACATGATTGTTGTCTCATTTATCCCTGATGAACAATTTTCTAAATTTTACCTGTGATCTTCCTTAAGTTTGTGCTTTTTAAGGAACTGTCCATTTGTTCAGGGGACCTTTGCATGGGTGATGATGAGAGTCATGCATTTACTTCTTTTCTCTGATTTTGCTCTGGAGAGTCTGATCATGATAACTGGGCTGTTGCTAAAATGTTTTTCCCTCCCAAATGAAATGCCTTCCTCCTAGCTTTTCTAAATCCTAATTATGAACTTACTCAAGTATCATTCTCTCCTTGAAGCCTTCTGGAATTCCCCAGTGTTGTTTTGTTCTCTGAACCTGTCTGAATTTGGATGCAAGCATCATCATTGTGAAATGTGTGAATTTGGACAAGTTATTTAATCTCTTGGTGCTTCAGTATCCTTACTTGTAAAATGTGCATGATAAGAATGCTGTTTCATCTTGCTGGCTCTTGTGTGGTTGGCATAACTTAATACATATAAAACACTTAAGAATTGGCTTGATACATAGAATAGTACGTGCTCAGTAATTATTAGATATTCTTCCTATTGTTACTTATAATTTGTTTCACAAATCAACCGTAACACTTTTTTAGTTGGGTTTTTATGGATTCATTTATGTCCTTAAGAGATAATATAGCATAGTGGGAAAAGTACAAATTCTACATGGAGACTGCCTAAGTTTGAGTCCCAGCTCTGCAACAGACTAGCTCTCTGATCTCTGGCAAGTTTCTTAACCTTATTGAGTCTTGGTTTCATCATTATATAATGGGAATAATTACACTAATGTACTGCAGAGTCCTTTTCAAAATTGGTACATAGTATTGATACATAATATTGTGATTCATAATGCCATACTCATACATGCATATAACATAATTTGGTACATCTCATTCCCTGGTATTTCCTCTTCCCTTTATTCTTCCCTCTCCCTCATCTGTTTGCTCTACAATCCTGATCTCCCTTTTACTATTATTATTATTACATTAGTGCTTTACAGATTTTATATGTTATATATTATCTCTTATTTGTATTATTTTATATAATCTCTGAAGGAGATAAATGGATCCTTTTTATATGTATGTATAAGTGTGTATATGTAAATGTAAATATAAATATGTGTGTATGTATATATAAATATGTGTGTTTGTATCATTGTGGTATATTCATACAGGAACATAGCATAATTGGGTAGATTTAATTTCCCAGCAATTCCCTGTGGCCCTCCCACTTTGATCTGCTTTCTTTGTTTTATTGATGTCCTTTCTATTTTCATAAGACAGCTTTTTTTTTTTTTTGCGGTGCTGGGGATTGAATCCAGGGCCTTACCCCCAGTCCAAGATACCCTTTTTAATTCCTTTTCTTTCTAGCTTTCACATGTGGGGGAAAACAATGGATCCTTGACACTCTGAGTCCTGCAGAGAGTCTTTGAGAACACTGAGTGAGGTAATACTTATGGAGTACCAGGCACACAGTAGTTGCTATTATTACACATTTTTATTCATAGAACCTATGACCAAATTAAATACTCATTACATATTTGCTGAAGGATCTACAAGTTAAATATTCTCCTGTCTCAGGCATCTATCTTTTGTGTTATTGAGAAATAGAATGAGCTGGAAAGGATAACTGCATCTTTGAACTGCTAACTTTAGACTCAGTATCTTTTCTACCCATGAAGCTATCCCTTTTTGTTGTGTTAAGCGTCATAATGTTTGTGATGACAAATAAGAATAGCTACTATATGTTGAGTCCTTACTTTGCACTGTGCATGTGCTCATGCTTAACTTACATTATCCCTAGCTTTGTTTCCTCTAAAACTATGTTCTCTCCTAAGTAATCTCATTCATTATCTTGGCCTCAAGTATAGTTTATATGCTTTTGAGTCCCAAATTCTTATCTTCACACCAGCTCTTATTTGGGCTCTCGGAGTATCATCAAGTTCTGTATGTACCCATATATCTAACTGCACACTTGGCACTTGTGTTTAGATATTCCATGGGTAACTGACCAAAACTTTTCAAAACTGTTCTGTCTCCTGTACTTTCTCCTACTGCATTCCCATTTCTGCTTTTCCTTTAGTGCACATTATCACCACAAATGACACCACAGACCATTCAGTTTTACTCCTAGTTCCGATCCTTACAACCTGCCAATGTGTATATTAAATCTATTTTTTTCTTTTTTAATATCACTATCAAAGTAGAAGTTGCCTTATAGTCTCCACAGATTATTGTAGCCTACGTATTGGTCCCACCTCTTACATACTTCTCTTCCAATCCATTTTCTATTATGTAATCAGATTTGTTTTCCATTTTAAAAATTGTCATATGATATACATACATATGGTAAGTATAGTGTGTATGTACAAAGTGTACTAATCTCAAGTGTATAGCTTTGTGCATTTTCCCATATGAATATACTCATGTAATCATTTCCCACCTCATGATGTAGAACATTTCTAGCACCTCAATAGCTTTGAGTCCCCTCTCAGAGTAACTGGTATTTTGGTGTAAAATCTTTAAAAATGAAAACGCATAAGTATTTCATAAATATGAAGTAAATATTTTTCATAGATATGAAAAAAATATAAATATTGAAGTGTAGTCAATGACACACACATTGAAGTATTTAGGGTGAAGTATATATGTTAGTGACTCCAGCTTACTTTGAAATGCATAACAATAAGATGGAAAATATACATACAAGCATGCCTAATATGTGATACAGGAAGCCTGATGATAGTTCATTGTATACTCTTGGCTTTGAGTATGTGAGAGATCAGTGTAAAATTCTTTTTAATCTGTAACTTTGACTTCATTATAAAACGTTACAGAAGGGGATCTTTTTAAAAAGCCCCAAATGATTTTGTATTACATAAAAATCTTCAATAGTTTCCAATTATTGTTGATATAAAATATATAACCTTTAATATGTTCTAAAAGGCCTACCATTTCTCTTCCTGCCTTTTCAGCTTCTTTCTCCTCACTCTTCATCGTTTTCAGTCTATTCAAGTCCTACTCTCCTTTTTTAATTTCCCATAAAATGCGGAGTGAGAGAATGAAATCAGGCAATATGCTGTTAGTCAGGTAGTGTTCAACAGTGGGATAACTTGAAGAGAAGTCATTTTTACCAAATACAATCTCAGGCAGGTAATTTTGTTTGTGTTGAAGATGGGCAAGAAGGATGGGACAGAAGATCAAGAATAACAGCACTTGGGCTGGGGTTGTAGCTCAGTGGTAGAGCACTTGCCTAACACATGTGAGGCACTGGGTTCGAGCCTCAGCACCACATATAAATAAATTAAATAAAGGTATTGTGTCCATCTACAGCTGAAGATATTAAAAAGAAAAGAAAAAAGAATAACAGCACTTCCCTACTATGAATGAAGCCCTGGGTTTAAACTCCAGCACAGTAAGGAAGGATAAAAGGAATGTAGAAAAGTAGGAAGGAGAAAAGCAGAGAGAGAAAGAAGATGAACAAGATCCCAACCTCTAGTTGCTAAAACACATCCAAGTACCTATCACTTCTGCTATACTATGTTCATGAAATCTATTTATAGCACAAGGGGAACACTGTCAACTTCTTTTTATGACTATAAACTCTGTAAGGATGGGAACAGTGTCTATCCTTTTCTCTGATGTATTTATATCTTCTGTCAAACTCTCAGCCAGCCCTAATGTAGATAACTCCATAAACATTTGTTCAGTGAACTGCAGGTTTCACTTTCTGTTGTTCTTTATCCACAGTCAGTTGTAGTACAAAAATATTAATGAGGGCTAGGAGTTCAACTCAGTTGGTAGAGCACTTGCCTAACATGCATAAGGCCCCGGGTTCCATCCCCAGCACCAATAAAAGGAAAAGAAGAAAGAGGCAGCATGTTGGTGCTATGGCCACAGCTGAGATTCCAGCTGATAACCAGCCTCAACCACCAGAAACAAGAGTGATACCTCTTATGGTTCCAGTTCCCAACCACTGAACTGTGTTAGTATGGAACAGGGAACAGGTATCTACAGCCCACCCCATCTCCAAGTCCTGCTTGAATTATAGTTGTGGGAGAAAACAATCAGCTGTCATGGCTGTTTAAAAATAATATTAATGAAAAATTTCAGAAATAATTTGTAAGTTTTAAATTTCTATTCTGAGTAGTGATAACAACTCCTACTATCTCACCTGGGATTTGAATCATCTCTTTGTCTAGCACATTCATGCTGTATGTGTATGCTACCAACTCTTGGCAGTTGAGAAAACCATTACATCTGCATAACCTTTATTATAGTGCATTCTATAATTATTTTGTCATTTTTATTATTCTCTTACTGTGCCTAATTCATTAAAGTTTAGCATAGGGATATAGGAAAAAACTGTGGGTGAGTATGCGTATATAAATATACATATATATATATGTGTTTATTTATTTGTACATACAGGGTTTCGTACTAACCATGGTTTTAGGTATCCACTGAAGGTCTTGGTGAGGGTCTTGGAACATACACTGTGGATAAAGGGTACTATTGAAATGAGCTTATTAAATTTTTATAATAAACAGGCCATGGTGGTGCTCACATGTAATCCCACCTACTCTGGAGCTGAGGCAAGAGGATCGAAAGTTGAAGGCTTGGACATCTTAGTGAAACTCTCTCATAGAAATTTATAAAATGGATGGGGATGTAGTTTAGTGGTAAAACACCCATGGATTCAATCCCCTATAATACACACACACACACGCACACACACACACACTCCCCCGCCACACACATACAAAATCTTATAACAACCCTATAGGATCCTTACCATTTTGACCTCCATTTTGAAGTGAGAAAACAGAAAAGTTATTTCTGTGAAATAACTGATTGAATCCCACACTGTTATAAAGGAGCTAGGAATCATTCCTAGATATGTCTGCTCTGAAGCCCAGGCTCTTATGGTCTTCTTCCTTCCCCATGTTAGACATTGTATCCTTCATGGAAGTCACCCTTGAGAGTGAAAAGGGCATGGTCTGAGAGGGCATAGGAGAGGAGAAGGTGACTATTTTGGTATAATAGAAATGCCAGATATTTCTCTTTGGGAATGATTTCTTCTCCTCCATAATCTCCTTTCTACGGTGCTAGAAGCTGCAATTTGGAGCCCACACCTGGAAGTGAACAGTGTTCCTGCTGAGCCAGCGCTCCTCCCCAAATTGGTGATTCATTTTGGCTAATCACCTTAGTTATACTCATTAGTTTCCTTTTCATTAAGCCAAATGTAATAACTGCCATTTTAGCTTGGTGTGTTGTTGGAGTTAAATAAAGTACTGCAATGGAAATGTTCCCAGCATAAATAAAATTGTTTCCCAACCAAACCAACTTAGGATGCTCTTATAAAATGAGGAAATGCATAGGCTGTCTATGCAGCTTTATTTTCTGCTGGACTTTGGATCCAAGTATTCTTTCTGCACATGTCCAGGTGAAGTAAGCAGTTTTCTAAATAGTCTAAAGTGCACACAGTTAACTATTTGATAATCAAATGGTCTGGTAAAGTTTTCATCAGAAAAATGGAATTCCTGAATCATTCTTCCAGAGATTTGCTTGGGCTCATGGTTCTGGAGGTACAGGGGTCTAGGTACCTCATCTGATAATGGCCTTTTCACTGGTAGGGTTTTAAGGCAGTACAGAGCAATCACATTGCAATAGACAGGTACAGTGTTTGTCTGTGTCTGGTCAGAGTCAGTCTCTTGTCTAGGGTCCCCCTGCCGCACCCCCCCATATAATCCACCAGGATTCAATCTGGGGCTTCTGTACTAGTAATCTTTCCCAATCACTTCCCCAAATGCCTCATTTCTAAACATTGTTAATTTGATTATGTTTCTATCCCCTTAATACATTAACATATGACTCTGGGGATTAATCTTTTGTATAGATTTTAGGATGTATGTGTGTGTGTGTTGGTGAGAAACTATATTCAAATCATAGCAGTGTCAGATCTTTCCTTGTAGTTATGCTGTGGTATTTAAAATCATTCCTTTAGATTTAGAGATCTAGGACCCATATTAAAAATTGGATCCCCTACTGGAATATTTCAATAAGTCACTGTCAGCCACCATCATCTGAACTTGTTCTATTTCCTTTATTGTCTCTATTCCTCAGTTATTCCCAGGTTTCCCGTAGATATCTAAAAGTACCTGTTTGGTCATGCTTCTTGAGTAAATTGAATGACAAAAGTAGGAATAAACAAAATTGTTAGCATTTAGTAAATTTAGTAAATGCTTAATGTGTGCATTACTACCATGGTAAGGACTTTATGTAACAACCCAATGAGAAATGTTCTGTCCATTTTGTAGAGGGTGAAAGAGAGGCACAGAGAGGTTAAACAATTTGTCTAAGGTTACCCAGCATGGCTGACTTAGGATTTGAACCCAGGTGGTTTGTTTGACTCCAGAGCCCATAATCTTAACTACTATTCAGTATAACATTTATAAACATCAGTTTGAGTATTTGGAATCATCATACACACACACACACACACACACACACGTATATATTTAAAAATTTTAAATTTGTTCTAATTAGTTATACTTGACAGTGGGATGTATTTTTGCATTTTGATAAATCATACATAAATGAAGTATGATTTCTCATTTCTCTGTGCATGTTGTAGGATCACATCGGTCATGCAGTCATATATGTACATGAGGTGGTAATGTCTGTTTCACTCTACTATCCTTCCTACCCCGTACCCCTTTCCCTCCGTTTACTCCCTATATATTTTTAATCTACATGGCCCTTATATCCCAGCCAGAGAGGAACAGAGTCCAAGGAAAACAATTGAGCTTTCGAAGTAGTATATTGAAAGGTAAAGATAACCAAGTAGCTTAAGAGTATTTCTACTTACAGCCTGTCTTTTGAGTATTTTATTGATTCTTGGGTTTCTCAGACTTAGTTCCTGACCTGATTGAATATTAGACCAATATTGAATGATTTCAGTTTTAGGGTAGAAACCATTATACCCTTGGGAATCTAAGCTGCCCTCTTCCAAGGTTGGTTTTTGATAGTTTTGCAGTCTCTATCCAGACTAGTCCCATGATAATTCCAATTTGCAGTGGTGCCTCCTTAGCAAGGTTCCAGCATACTTTGGGCTGAAGTCTGCTGGTGTTATGATAGTGGCTGTTAAAACATAAAATGGCTACTTCGACCTTCCTGATTGGATTTTTAATTTCTTGAATGTGTTTTAGTGGAAGTCAGCAGAGAATTCAGAAGCACAATGAAGCATGTGAAAATTGTTTCCCTTTAGATAGAAAAACCAAGTATTACATTTTGAAGCTACCTTGGTTGAGTACTCTTCTCCATTTAAAATCCATCTTCAAAGCATCACTAGACACATTTACTTCTCCTTGACTCTCAGAAAGATACTTTAACATACTTATCTAAAGGTTATAAAAGGTGGTGCATAAAACCATTGTATTTTAATTATCTTAGTTAAATGATATGATTTTACTTTATCAGAAAAGTAATGCACCTTTACAATTCTTATTGAAACGTGCTCTACATCTTTACAGTATTTTACATGTAACTGGGATATGTTGCACAGTGCTAACCATACTTTTAGGACAGTATTTCTTGTATTTGTTCACTGGTGAGCTGGGTGCAAGAGGGAAGCCTATTAAGTAATGTAGAACAGCTATCTATATCATATGTGGTTTGTACTCATAATATTGGTCTTGTAAGCTTTATGCCTTGACTTAATAGGTCAGTGATCAGGTTTGTTTTCTTGTGTGAAAATATAATCTTTTCACCACATTCCCCAATTACCACCAGAGACCCTCAACAGGTTTCCCCTGTGTATTTCCACAAATGAAGAAATGATATCTACTGCACTATGACTATTTTCTAGGACAGTGTTTCTCAAAGTGTGATCTGAAAACCACCAGGATGAAACCAACATGGTGCGTTTGTTGGGAATATATATTTTGGGTTCCTACTAGACCTACTGAGTCAAATCCTTGGCTGTCCAATCCAGAAATGTGATGTTTAATACATGCTGTTATAATAACTGTTGCTCAACAATTTTTCAGTCTTGCCTATTTTTAGAACCTTCTTTCCTTTATCCTTTTTTTTTTGGAAAAATGTTTAGTTGTAGATAGACACAGTACCTTTATTTTATTTATTTATTTATTTATTTATTCATTTATTTATTTATTTTTATGTAGTGCTGAGGCTCAAACCCAGTGCCTCATACAAGCCAGGCAAGTGCTCTACCACCAAGCCACAATCCCAGCCCTTTCCCTTCTCCTTGATGGTAGAACTCCTACCCATTCCTTAATGCCCAATTCAAAGGATATCTTCTCAGGGAAGCTACCTTGGTATATTCCCTTCATTCCCAACATAACAACAACTTTTTAGTGTGTATGGTTTGAAGAACATGGGGACCTCAGAACTGGGGTGAAGGAAGAGTTTGAGGAAGTGAAATAGAATAGTTTGGACAGAGTTTGAGGTAGGACTCTTTTACAGGGAAATTTTGCCCCTGGGTTTTGAACTTGAGTCTTCTGCAAGGGAGGGAGGCTGTATAAACTAACAACAGAGAGAAAGTGGGCCAGATTGGTCAGGTTACTGAATTCTAGCCCCATGGCAACCATATTTGAAGAGGAGGTTTGGTGGGCATATCAGGACAGGAAAGTAGGAGGAAAAGAAAAGACAGAATGCCCACTTGACAACAGTCTCAGGGGTGGAGTGGGGAGGGATAAAATTAGTTTAAGGACTTCGCAGAACACTTGCAGAAAGCTGATTAAATATATTATTTGCACATGTATATAACATTTTCCAAATGTATATATCTTGGGATTAAGTTACTCTTTGTCACAGTGCTTTCTCAGATATTAAGTAGCGAAATATAGCTATTGTCATGTGGAGGCTGGAGAAAATGGTGAAGAGAAATTTTCACATTTTCTGAAAACAGCTGTAAAGCACTAACCTAGCCATGAGATACCATGGTATACAAACATTTTGAGACACTCTACAGAAGGGAAAGACTGAAGGCTATCATTGATGGTCAGTTAGCTTGTAAGGTAAAAGGTAAATACCATCAAGAATAATGTGAGCCATAGACAAAGTTGAGAAACTTATTTTTCCCTCCAAGTTCATGGTTCTAAGCTTTTCTCTTCTGTTTGTACTTGCCCTCCCACATACCTCATTCTGTGGCAACCATCATTGCCCCTACAGGTTGGGGAGTGAGATCTTTGTTTTTGCTACGGCACATGGCTCTACCAGAAAAACTTTGGTTTGCAGAGTTCATTTTATTTTGAGATTTTACTCCTTTCCTACTAATTTTCTATCATGCTGAATGAGGAGCCTGGCATCCATAAATAGGCCTATCTCCTAGTTCTTAAAAGGAGACAGAAATTAAATTACAAAATGTCACAAACTGGTAAATATTATTCTGGGTGTCACAGTGCACAGTGCTTTTAAATATCAGAACCTTTATGTTTTCTAAAAGTCAGTTTAATCTTTCTCATTTTATTAAGCAAAAACATCTAATTAAAAGGACTTGGCAGAGATAAAGTCTCATCTACAGACCAAATTGCTTTATGACATGGAATGATCTGGTTGCCTTGAGTTTTCATTAGTCTGTGTTTTTCAAACTCACTGAGTATAGACACAAGAAATCATATTGGGTTTGTGGAAGTGTAGAATCTGGGTAAACCTTGAGGCTCTTAACCACAACCTGAGTTCTCATGCAATCATGGAATGATAAAGGTCATTATTTCCCAAAGCCTTCAATTAATGCTTTGAGAAGGCTGACTTGAGCCCTAGAAAGCTTCAACTCATGAAATATCAGTATTTTAAGGCTTTCTAGTCTAGTCACAGAACTAGGTCAAGATTACCCCGGTAATTATCCAACATAGACCAGATTCCTGAGAGGATATATTATCTCTGTTATATTTATAGCATTATGTCTCAAGCACTGTTATTCTTGCTGAGCATGTTCCAAGATCTTTACAAATATTAGGTTATTTAATTTTTACAACACGCCTATGAGGGAGGTATTACTTTCAACCATATTTTACAGATAAGAATATTGAGTCAGGCTGTTGGTGTTCCTGTCTAAGACAACTGAGTCAAGCTGGGGGTGTTTCTCAGTGGTAGAGTACATGCTCAGTGTACGTCAAGACCTGGGTTCCATTGCCAGCATCACCAAAAATGAAAATGGGAAAGAGAAAAGTGAGTCACAGAGAATAAGTAATTTTTTTTCATTGGCTCACAGCTACTACATGGGTTTTTAACCTAAGTCTCAATTTTTGAGAGAGTTTTGGGTAGAATAAAAGAAGTTATGCATATGAAATTCTTAGCACAGGCTTTCTCTTTATCATATTTATTTTTAGTATTGCTATAGTGGAAAGAAAGTTGATTCTGAAGTTAGACACCTGAGTTCTAATTCAGGGTCTGCCTTGGATTCATTCTAAACTCTGAGACTCCAATTCCTCATTTTTAAAATACTTATAATATTTCATGGGACTATACTGAAAGTGAAATGAGTTGGTTCTTTTAATGTTTGGTACACAGAAGATACTCTGTTTCTTATTGTTATTGAGATAACTTATCACAAAATAGTGGCTCCTGCAACATAAGTTCAGAGTTTTAGAGTTCTGTAGTCTATAGTTTGTCTTTTTATATTATCTTTATTAGTGCATTATAATTGTACATAATGTTGGGTTCATTGTGATATATCCATAGGTGCGTATAGCATACTTTGCTCTGTGTCTGTCCTACATACTTTCCCTTTCCCTCCCCTCTCCCTCCTCTGTCCCCTTTTTCTACTTTCCTGGTGTTCCTTCTATTTATTTATCTTGTAATTTGTGAATTATATATAAAAGTGGGATTTATCGTGACATATTCATACACATGCATATCAAGATTTGGTTGATTTCATCCTGCAGTTTCTCCCCTTGCCTTTCTCTCCTTTCCCTCTTCCATCCCCTTACTGTACTCTGCTGCCTCTCTCCTGGTTTCTTGAGATTTCCCCCAACCTGCTTTTAATTCCTTATTGCTTCGGCATATGAGAGAAAGCACTCTACCATTGATTTTCTGAATTTGGCTTATTTGACTTAGCATGATGTTCTCTAGTTCCATCCATTTAATGACAGATGACATAATTTCTTTTTTTTTTTTTTTTTTTTTGCAGTGCTGGGGATTGAACTCAGGGCCTTGTACTTGCGAGGCAAGCACTCTACCAACTGGCTATATCCCCAGCCCTAATTTCATTCTTAATGATTAGTAGAACTCCATTGTGTATATAAATATACACATCACATTTTCTTTCTCCATTTTTGTCTTTGATGGGTGTGTAGCCTGGTTCCATCATTGGGTATTGTGAGTTTTGCTGCTATAAACATTGAAATGCAAGTATTACTGCAGTATACTCATATCACTTCTTTTGGATAAATACAAATGATTGGAATAGATGGGTCATATGGCAAGTACATTTCTGGTCTTTTGAGGAAATGTATGGTAATAAAATCAAGGTGTTGGTATAACTTTTTTCCCTGCGAGTTCCAGGGAAGAATGTCTTCTTTGCCTCTTTCAACTTCTGTGGCTATTGTAATTCCTAACCTTGTACTTCTATCAGTGATTTTGTTTTCAAATTTTCTTCTCTTCTTCTCTGTGGTAGTAACACCCTCTGACTCTCTCTTGTAAATTAAATTTAGGGTCTACCCAGGCCACTCGGCAAAATTTCCCTATCTTAATATTCTAATTTAATAAAATCTGAAAGCCATCTTTGCCATGTGAGGCAACGTATTCACTAATTTCATGGCTTAGGACCTGGAGATCTTTGGTAGGTCATTACTTAGCCTCCTGCAGATGCTTAGTGACTTTTCTTACTGTTAGAATACAGGTCTTCTTATTACAGGGATGTTTCCCTTATTTTTCATCATTTCAAAATTACATAGGCACTGTCTGTAGATAATTTAGAAATGATAATGGAACTAAATGTTAGTATTCATTTTTATTATCACCATGCACCCCAAATTATAAACTTCAGTGATTTCTCCTAGCTGGGCAAACCTCTCTTATTGCAACCCCCCCTGTTGATACATTACTGCTCAGGAATAAGTGATGTCATGGGATACAGAGATAGAATGATCTGGGCACAGTGCTATCATTTTCCCTCTCACCATCGTTAACTCCTGGACCTGTGTTTCATTATTTAACTTAATATCCCTTATCCAAGAGCCATGAACTCTGCTTTGAGAATAATAGGTGTTATGAATGGTGCTCTCTACTACATTAGACAGCACTCCCCTATTTTCCCTAGAAATGTCCTCAGAAGTGAGAGGTTTGGAGGTAGATTCAGATCTTCCTGTACCCATTAACTCAGAGTAAAATATTATTTATTGCCAGGAAATAAGACATAGACTGCCTTGTGGGAGGGTGCATAAATTATTGTTATGACAAATGGAAGATGAAGATATAATGAGAACATGAAGGAAAGATGCAAGGAAAGTGAGATGCAAGTGGTCCTTCTGTGGTTTTTACCCACAGCTGAAATCCAGGTTATAAAGAGAGTTACAGGACCGGAGCCTGAGAGCTGCTTGAGATTTCCCAGCAGTTCAGTCTCAAGCTTTGATTTTGTACTTGGGGAACTTAAGGCCCAGAAGAAAGAGACTTGCCCAAAGACCTGCAATAAGCAAGGGGCAGAAATGTCTTTTCTCATGTTTTAAGAGGCATTCTATCCTTTCCATTCCGTCTCTCTTCCTTACCTTTGTCCTCTAAGTGACTTAAGAAAAATAGTCTAAGAATTTGAATATAATAATACACTTTTATGATTATTGTCTCACATTCTGTTTATGAAGACAGAATCTGCCAAATGCAAGGAGTCATATTCCTCATCATAACATACTCTGTAGCTACTTATCTCAGTTGATTGGAATAAACCTTCATTTGCTACTTGGAGATAGCCTTTGGATGTCAGATTGAAGCTTTGAATTCATTGGGGAAAAGGTACTTTTGAGCTTCTTATGGGTCCCTGGCCGTATGTCTATCTTTGATATCCTTTTGTAAATAGCCTTTTATTGTACTCAAGTAGAGAAAATATGTGTAAATCCATTTCTGCCTTAGGTGGACAACTGGATGTTCACATTAGCTCACTGATGGCCCTTTAGCACCAGCTGTGGAGATGAAGAAAGATTGCTAGGCCCCTGGGAGCAGGTTAACTTTAGCATCTGGCACACTGCTGGATATTGTTGCCACATAGCCACCTAATCCATCCAGGTAATTCACCTTTCTGAGTCTGTCACTATATTTGAAACAAAATTGTTACCATGGTGTTTAGCAAGTCTGGTCTGAGATGTGTAGTCTGGAAGGTAGCAGAATGAGAAAGCTGCTGAAAGCTCCAGATTCATAGTGTGGCTCTGGATCAGTACCTTCCACTTCTTGCTTATTCCATGTCATTGTGACCAGATCCTATCCATACCTAAATTTCAGTCTTTGTCCCCCTGCCCGCCCCCCCTTTGTAAGATTACCTGGTCCTTTATTGCTTACCTCTAGGCCTGGTTCCCTGGTGAGTGAGGCCTCACAAATCCCTTAAGCACTCAAGCTTCTGTGGCTCCTGATCTTCCAAGCTTGCTTCACTAAGAGCTCTCTGCTTATATGTTTTATATACTGAGATGGTTTGTCAGGGTTTTTTTCCCAGGTTGGTGTGGATTTGACGGAGGATAATGCCTATTTAACTGGTAAAGCAAAAAAGATCAGTTTGTATGTCACTCACCTATAGAATGTGCAAAGGACCTTAACTGACTCTCTGGTAGCTGTGTGTTAGAGCCTCAGATGTTCTCAGCACTTGTAATGTTTTGGTTATGGTCCTCTTGTTAAAACACTCAGACTTAGGGGGTAATTTCTGGGAACATTTGGGAATAATAAAGGTCTGGTTCCTTGAAGGCCTATAGGGACATATTTTAAGCATATTCATATTATATTGATGACAAAACTTTTAAAAAGAATCCTGAGCTTCGATGTGAAGGAAGAGTTACATTAGGTAAAAACCAATAGCGCGATCCAGATGCATTTGTAGAAGCCACAGTATTCGACTTGCTGGCTGTTTTACCTGTACTACAGTTACTTATTTACAAGTCATGAAATGGCATTAATACACAGAAAGTTGATAATAGTGCTGTCAGAAATGATCAAAGAACATTAAACTTTATGAGCTGGTGTAGGTTGAACACATGCTTTTGACATTAAAACTTCCCTATACCTATAAAAAGGGCATTAGGTAAAATTATTTTGTTCTTTTAAAATGATTCTCTTTAGGCACCACAAGTTTCTCAGCCTGTTTGCTTAGGTGAAGTCCATAGAAAGTGAGCACTAATTCCCCGAACTGTTGGGAGTAGGTGGTTGGTGGTGTAGGAGGAAGATATTAGAGGGTGAAAAAGATGTGTAATGCTTTATGAGCAATTCCCTCTTGAAAGAAATTTGCATTGCATAAAACATCTTCCTCAGTACCTGACATGCCATGGTATATCTACTTCAAAGATGGACTGTGGATTTGGTCAATGAACTGAATGGAACAACTGAAAACAATTAAATTAAATTCTTTGTATGTGACTTTACGTTGCAATTGTAAAAGTGATTCCACTATTTCAACTTTGTAGAAGACTAAAATGTTTTATTCCAATATATATGCATCATTTTCAAAGCGGGAAAGCTTTGGCCAGGAACAGTGTTGCACGCCTGTGATCCCAGTGACTTGGGAGACTGAGTGTGGAGGAGCAAGTCTCTGCTCGGCCTCAGCAATTTAGTGAGACTGTGTCAAAATTAAAATAAAAAGGGGTCAGGGATATTGTTGAGTGGTAAAGTGCCCTTGGTTTTAATGCCTAGTACTTTTTTTAAAAAAAGGAAAATATTTGGAGGTAGAGGCACAGATAATAGGGAGGAAGTGATTAAAAAACCTTGGGGACTATTGTTATTAAAGTTTATACATTATAGTATTTTAAAGAACTGAAATTACATCTATTTCAAGTACGTATAATTGTATTGTTCATTCTTTCATTTATTTAACAATTATTTAGCATCTACATGCCAGTGTTATGATTATAGCAAAAACCAGACAAAAGTCTTCAATCATCAGGCTTTTATTCTGGTAGGGGGAGAGAGACAAGAACAAATAACTGAAATCTAAAATTAAAAATATTAAAACAAATGAATCTTAATAGGGCTCTTTAAAGGAGCTACCTTAGCGAATAGCTAATGATCTATCATCTTCATATCTATTTGCATATCTATTATTGAAAAAGAGTGGAATCCTTCTAAAATACCTTTTATTTTTGGTGTTTTAAGAAGCATAAATATGTTTCTTGAATTTTTCTGTCATATTTTGTATAACAAACTTTTTTCAGTGATCACAGAATTCACATTATTATAGTTTAGTGAATTCCTCTTGTAGACCAATCTACAGGATTTATATTTATTATTTGTCTCATGGTCCCTTAAGGTGAAATCCTAACTTCTTTTTTTTGGTACCAGGGATTGAACCCAGGGGCGCTTTAATATTGAGCCCCATCATAAGCCCTTTTTAATATTTTATTTAGAAATGGGGTGTTGCTGAGTTACTTAGGGCCTCCCTAAGTTGCTGAGGCTGGCCTTGAACTTGCCATCCTCCTGCCTCAGCCTCTGGAGCTCCTGGGATTATAGGTATGCGCCACCATGCCTGTCCTTGAAATCTTAACTATTGATCATTGCATTATTTGAAGTGCCAAAGCTTTAAAACATATGAATTAATTTCTTGAACTTGCTAAATAAATCAGAAATAAAAGCAAGAGTGATTTAGATGAGACTTTGGAAGATGCATGTTTTGGCTGTGATCAAAAGACAAAAATTGATTGCTTGTGTTGACTTTGAAATGAAATCCAGAAGAGAATGCTTTTCCTCATGTACAAATTAAATATTACGATGTTGCTTATAAAGTATGTTAATTTATTCCATAGTCACTACTGAACATGTTCTACTTAAAAACATTGTACAGGAGGAAGAGAGGAACATGGAGATAGAGAAGAAACTTTTTATTTTTTGTTTTTTTGTTTTTTAGAAGAAGAGAAGGGATGGTATAAGAGGGGAAAAGAAGAAAGTATGTATAAATTGAGCTAGTTTTCATTACAGAGGAATGCATATGCATCAGGGAATAATGTAAGACATTAAAATAAGATGTCTGTGAAATAAAATTTTAAGAGAAAGTTTTGTGTGAGTTCAAAGTAAAGACATGCCATTTCTTCCTGGAAGGACTGGGAAAAGTTTCATTCTAGAGGATGTCTGGGTTTGGATTTTGTTTGTTTTTGAAGATATTGAGGCTAGGGGCTCATGTATTATAATTTAGTGGACACTGAAATGACCACCTGCACAGGAATTTCACCCTTCCTGATGTTGCTGTAGTACTAAAAAATCCCATTGTTACTTGATTCTTTGGGAGCTTGTTTTAGAGCACAATTATGATCAGATGCATGAAACAATGTTAAATGTCATTTGGCTTCCATTAATACCTTAGTTGGGATTTTTCTTTCCCAAATAAGCCAGGATAAGAAGATTTCTGAGGGGCCAGGACACAAAATTGGGAGGTTCTACTTGTAGGGTGTTGGTGTTTGGGACGAGGTCAGGATTTGTTTGGAACTACACCATAGGAGAAGTGTCTTAGCTTGGGGAAGCAGAGGGCTGCATTAGTTTTCTGGGTGTTTAGTGCTGTGGAATATGGAAAGAGACAAAGGAAACTAGGACTTTGCCTGAACACGTGTACCTGTTCTAATGTTCCCCATTTCAGTGAATGTCAGCTTCATTCATCCACTTGTACAAACTTGGAACCTGCGGTGAACTATAGGCTGGAATCAGGCATGCCCTTGGCTTTGTGTTGATTTCTACTCCTAGCCATGAAAGAGAGAAAGCAACAGGTTTGAATCTTAGGGGAACAGGTGAAAACAGCTAAATTTACTTCATAAAAATATTGTACTTGACAACTCAAAGTCAGTATTGTGTGCCAGGAATTTTGTAGAAGGAAGTTGGTTATTTAGGAGGGTTATCCTACAACTCATAATTACTATGATAAACCTCAGAAACATTCATGAACTCTTGAAACCTTTTGGTTCTATGTCAAACATTTGGGATATCCTGAGGATCATTTTTTAATTCTCTCTCACAGGCTACTTTAAGGTATGATGGTAACCATTCAGAGTTCAGGAACTAAAGAATTATTTTCCTCATTTTGCTCTAAGATAAGACTTTCCTTTTTGTGTCTGGTTACTTTATTGAAGTTACTTTTTTTTTTTTTTTTCGGGTACTGGGGATTGAACTCAGGGGCACTCAACCACTGAGCCACATCCCCAGCCCTATTTTGTATTTTATTTAGAGACAGGGTCTCACTGAGTTGCTTAGAGCCTTGCCATTGCTGAGGCTGGTTTGGACCTCGAGATCCTCCTGCCTACCCTTCTGAGCCTCTGGGATTATAGGCATGTGCCGTCGTGCCCGGCTGAAGTTATATTTTTAAAGAAAAAAAATTATAGAGAATACTTGTACTAGATGAAAATGAATTAGATTTTAATGCCTAGGGTGAGATTAGTTAATTTCCCAAGTCACCATAAGGTAAGTACAAATGTATAGCTGATTATATTTACCCAGATTTTAATGATAATACTAAAGACTATGTAACTGATGAAGAGTTAACTCTTCAACACCTTGTTAGTAGAAATCATAACATTTGTAATGTGATTCACTTGATTATAAAGGAAAGTAGTTCTAAAATAAAGATGAACTCTGTTCATAGAATTTAAAAATAAATAATGGGTACCATGTCATCATCTGATTGACATTTAACATAGCCACTGGTTTCTCTTGGATTTTTAAAGATTAGTTGGCATTACCGGTTATACCTGTTCCCTGGAAATCTACGATGGGTGTTACCTAGGAGAAAAGATTGTAGGTGTTTTAAAACCAAAGCCCAGGTCTTGATTAAAATACATATGTATTGTATATATTTTAACAAAAAATGTACTGCAGCATGATATTATAACAGTGGTAACAACAATACTGGATACTGCTTACTATGTGCCAGATACTATTTCAAATACATATATAATCCTCTTTGATTGCCCCAACAATGGTTTGACATATGTCCCATTGGAGAGGTGAAGAAGATTGAGTACTATCTCAAATGTTACTGATTCTTGACTCTGCTTACTTACACCAGACATTTAGCTCTTCACAAAGCCCATCTCCCAATCTTGATCTTCCTTTTTCCCTTGCTATTATTTCTCAGTCCAGATACAATTTGTGAACATACACAGCATGCACTGTCTGCTTCTTTTGGATACTCCTGCATCTGGGCTGTCCCTTACCTGACACTAGTTTCCTGGTGGGACCTGATGCCACTGTTAGACACTGTAGTCTAGTGTGTGGTATTGGGGGAGTGAGGGTATCTGATATTCTACTGACTCTTAGCGGATGGCATCATTTCTCCATTATAGCTCAGGGCAAACGGCAGTTTCCTGATGGGTGCCACTACCTCTCCCTTGAACATTATTGCTGTTTCTCTAGAAAGCCCCAAAAGAGAACTGATAGTGACACTGGTGAATAATGTTCTATGGCAGAGAAGCCTGTTTCACTTTGTCCTACATTGTTAAAGGAATTCTAGAACAACTCACTTATTGTGTTGGAGTGTTTCATTGAAACATTTTCCCTTTTTTATGTACAGTGCATTCTTTTCTCAGAACTCAGACATGTTGAATAACTTTAATAAATAAAAATATCTTTGTAGAAAGATTAGAAAATATAATCAAGCAGAGCATTTCTAAAAATCATTCATATTAATCACTCATAATAAGCACTATATTGCCAAGGTGAACATCTTTGTAGGCCTTTTTCTACATTTGTACTTTATTTTACAGGAACATATTTCTAAAAGAGCTTTCTTATCAAGTTTCTTCTTAAATTGTAATTATTTGATTTTATTATGGTTATCTAAATGGAGATTTTAAACATCAAATATTCCTTTTATTTTGTAAAACGTTTTTATTAGTACATTATAGTTAAACATAATATTGGGGTTCATTTTGACCTAATTCTATAAACATGAAGTATTATTTCCTTCATTTCAATCTCCTGTCCTTCATCTTTCCCTGCCCTTCCCCTTCCTTTACTCCACTGGTCTTCCTTCTATTTCTTTATATATTTTATAAATATTTATATGTATAGTTACATATATTTTAAGAATGAGGTGTAATCCCAGCAACTTGGGAGGCTGATGCAGGAGGATCGCAGGTTAGAGGTCAACCTCAGCAACTTAGCAAGTCCCTATCTTAGAGTAATAAAAAAGATCTAGGTATGTGGATATAGTATAGTGGTAAAGTGCACCTGGGATCAAGCCCCAGTACTGAAGAAACAAAAAGGTCAGTGTGCAAATGCCAAATGTGTTATAAGAGAAGGAGTCCATGATCTGAACTATCTTGAGTTTGAGAAGTGGAATTTGGTGAATAACATACTGCCTGGCATATAGTAGTTTTCATGACAGTTAATTTGATAATTGAATGTTGAACAAAGGGCCAACAGGTTTTGATATATACATGAAATGACCCAGAGAGTGGGACAAAAGAACATTGCATATCAAACATGGCTTCTCTCCTGCTCTCAGTTTGTACAGAGTATAGTCTTCATAGCTTTTTGAATGGTGGATATCTTTAATAGATGAAATTGGGAAAATGTATTTTTTGCTACTCTGTAAAAGGTATTCAGACAACAGATTGAATTCCCTAATCCAAATTGTGTTGAAGATTCTTGGATGACCACAAAAGAACTGGTAAATTTTCAGGGGAAGGAAAGAGAGGGTTTTATAAATTGGGCTGAAGTTATTGTCAGGTTTCTGCAAGGAAGTTCTCCCCTAAGACTATGAGCCTATATTATTTAAGTGGGAAACCAAATCTCATCCTTAGTGACTTATGGTTGGAATTTCAAATTCTACCTACAGAAGAACTACTCTACACAAATTATAATGCAACACTGGATAGTATAGTTAGACTGCTTGACTTTGAGAGTCAGGATCTTCTTACCCTACCTGATGATCC
Source organism: Glaucomys volans (assembly GCA_020662805.1). Taxonomy (NCBI): domain Eukaryota; kingdom Metazoa; phylum Chordata; class Mammalia; order Rodentia; family Sciuridae; genus Glaucomys; species Glaucomys volans. The sequence goes on along the minus strand of JAJEJO010050821.1, from coordinate 25,954 downwards.
TGTTGGGTACCTGTGGCTCCATCTTAGTCAGGAGTCATGAAGCATCATGAGTAGCATTGTGTCTTGAAAGGTGAGACCTTAGGAAAGCTTGAAAGAAAGAAGGTATGAAGGTAACAAAAGTCTAGATTGCTTCTGTATCACTTTATCATGGTATTCATAGCCCATGAAGTACCAAAGAGGTAGAATTTCCAGAATATTATATTAGTTTTATTTGTATTTTCCATTCTCATTATTTTGGTTTTTATATTTTTCTCTATGTCTGTATGTATAGGCCAGAACATACAACTTTATATGATAAAAATAGGCTGCAAGTGTTTAAACAAGTGCCAGAAATTCAAATCTCAGTACAAAATTTACTGGCTTTTTTTTTCTTCTTTTTTTTGCCATTTGCTTTTTGTTTTACAAGTGGGTAGTTGAGTTATGAAAAGTCCAGTTACAGATGAATATGGGGAAGCAGTAAAGGGAATGTAAAGCACTTTAATAGATGTTCCAGTTTAACGCATGCATTTAAAATTTTAGAAACACTGAAAAATATAAGGTTTTCCTTTGGTGGGAAAGAAAAGAAAAAAAAATCTATGCATTCCATGAAGCAGCATAGTTTTAATTAAAAATGCCAGGCTAATTTGTCTCCCTTTTAGAGCCACCAGTATTTTGCCTTAGGGCTGTTGTGTAGATTTGTCTCCCATTTGTCTGAATATAAATAACTCTCATTTTCACACTTGTCTTTTCTTGCAGTTTGTCAAAATGGTTGGTTATGGTGGCAAATTAATTTTGTATCTGGTTTGTACATATATATAAATGTATCAACAGAATGTTGTTTTAACTTTCATGTGAATAAAACAAGATATGGTTGTGTCAGAGGCCGCCAAGACCACTGTCCAGCTGGATTATTTGTTTAAAGTAATTCCAGAATTAACAGAATCTGTTATTGGGGTTCATAACAGTGAAGTGATACGGATTTCATTGCAGAAAGGGAAAAGTGCATAGATGGTCATAGTTTAGATGAAGCAGGCAAAATCTCCAGTTTCATCTCCTGGTCGTGTTGCATAGTGAGTACTTAAATTCTTTGAGCACCCATGTGTGACAACATGTAAAAAGTTGCCAAGCAGGATTTGGCATCTGATGCCTGGTAGCCAGGGTTTTACTGAGGGTCAGTCACATAGGCATGGAGCTCCCATATGATGACTTTAGGTACTCAGTCTTCAGAAAACCCTTCAAACTTACACAGGGTATCCCAGGGCCCCATGTGTTCACCATTAAAATCATAATGTTTGATAGCATATTCTGTCCTATGTGATTGAAGGCCTCAGTTATGCAATGATGTTCTTCTCAGGCAGGGTATGCCTAGGGCTTAAGCATTTTAAGCTTTCAATGTCAGAGCTGATGCTTTTTTTTCTTTTTCTTTTTTTTTAAATGACATACTGTCATGAATAGAAGTTATTGAATTTAATGAAGAATAATTGATCTATATTCCTTTTATGACTAGCATTTTTGTGTCATCTGTGAAAATTTTTCTCCTGATGTTGATAAATACATTTACCTTTCCCTCCCCCAGAAGTGTTACAGTTTAACTTTTATGTGCCCAATCAATTATCCATGAAAATTAAATTTTGTGGATGGTGTTAGATAGAGGACAAGGTTCACAATTTTTTTCCCTTTAGCAGACTTTATTTCTTAAAACACTTTAAGGTTCACAAACAAATGGAAAGTACTGAGTATTCCCCAAGAATACCCCCACTCATGTACCACTAGCAACATCCTATATCACAGTGCTATATTTGTTGCAATTGATAGATTTATTTTCACACATGATTATTACCAAAATGCATAGTTTAGGGCTGGGGATATAGCTCAGTTGGTAGAGTGCTTGCCTCAGAAGCACAAGGCCCTGGGTTCAATCCCCAGCACCGAAAAAAAAAAAAAAACAAAAAAACATAGTTTGCATCATGATTTTGTTACTATCCATTCTATTGGTTTTAGAAAAGGTAAAATGGTGTGGATTTACTGCTATACCATTATACAGAATAATTTCACTTCTCAAAAAATCCTCTGTGCTCTGCCAATTCATATTTTCCCCTCCTATCCCAGACAACTGTTGATCTTTTCAATGTCTTCACAGGATTGACTTCCTCCCCCAGAAATCATGTCTTTGGAATCATACATTGTCACTTTCTCAGATTGTCCTCTTTCACTCAGTGATATGCACTTAGGTTTCCACCATGTGTTTTCATAGCTTGATAAGTTTGTTTCTTTTTAGTTCTGAATAAAAATCCACTGTCTGGATTTTCCACAATAAATTTATTCCTTCACTTACTGAAGAACATCTTCTTGACTTCCAGGTTTTAGAAATTATGGAAACAGTGTCTGCAAGCATTCATGTTCACTTTTTTTTTTTTTTTAACGAGATGGGATCTTGTCATGCTGCCCAGACTGACCCTGACCTCCTGGGCTCAAGTCATACTCTTGCATAATCCTTCCTAGTAGCTGCTTCTACAGCTATGTACCATTTTTACCTCCAGGTGCCTGTTTTTGTGTGGACATAATTACCCTGAGTACACGTCCTGGATCTTATGGTAAGAGGATGTTTAGTTTTAAGAGAAACTACCAAGCTGTCTTCCAAAATGGTTGTTCCACTTTGCATTCCCAGCAGACAGAAATGAGAGTTCCACTTGTTGTAAATTATCCTCAGAATTTGGTTTTGTTGAAATTTTTAATTTCAACTATTTAATAGGTTTGTAATGGTATATCCTTGTTTTAATGTGCAATTCCATAGTGACATATGACTTTGAATATCTTTTCATATGGTTATTTGCCATATGTGTATCTTTTTTGGTCAACTGTCTGTTCACAGTTTTTACCCATTTTAAATCAGATTGTGTTTTTATTGTCGAGTTTTAAAGAGTTCTTGGTATGTCTTGGTTAACAGTTCTTTGACAGACGTGTCTTTTGCTAATATTTTTTCTTGGTCTGTGATGTGTTTTGTCTTTCTACTCTTGATGTTGTTGTTTTTTTTTTTTTAACAGAGAATTCTTTTTAATTTCAATTAGGTCCATGTTTTCAAATTTTTCTTTCATAGACCTGGCCTTTGGGTTGTATGTAGGAAGTCATGGCACTGTCCAAGGTCACCTAAATTTTTGTTTATGGTATTTTCTGAATTTCATAGTTTTTAATTTTACATTTAGGCCTATGGTACATTTTGAAATATTTTGGGAGCTAGTTCTATGGCTAGGTTCTTTTTCTTTTTCTCTTTTTTTTTTTTTTTTTTTTTTTTTTGTACTGGGAATCAAACCCAGAGACAGGGTCTTACTAAATTGCTTAGGGCCTTGAGGAGTTGTTGGGACTTTTCTTGAACTTGAGATCCTCCTGCATCAGCTCCCAGGCCCACCACTGATTAAGTTCATATTTTAAAAATGAATGTCCAGCCATTCTAGTACCATTTTTTTTGAAGTGTTCTCTTTAAAAAATATGATTATCGGATTCAGGATTAAAAATAGTGGATTAGAGGAAACCACCATATCATAGTTGCTTCCTGAGACTGAATCCAAACAATAGTTCTTTGGTGGGACATTGAGAAAGAATGGCCATGAGAGAAGGCTATTAAGGGACTCAGAGAGCTAGCAACCAATTAAAAACCAGTAATACTGGTTTTTCGAATTAAAAAATTTCGTTAATTTATAGCAGCACCATATGCATGGGGGCTTCCTCCAAGGAACAAAAATCAATTCTCCAGTGACATTAAGAAAAATAGGTATTGCTGTACACCAAATTCACAGTTTGAGGCCAAAATACGCACAGTTATGGCAAAGTAAGCTCATTCAGGAGAAAGGCCCAGCGCTTTCCAGTGGTTTTAGTGAAGGTAAGGCTTAATAGTTTAAAAAGACTTTGGATTTCTGAGTGGAACACTAGAAACTCCTGCAGTTTAGATTTGTTTTTCATTTTTTGCTATTTTTAATTTTTTTTTGTCTTGGTATACTTTTTCTATGAGCACCTAAGACCCCACATCCACATAGACTTTATTTCTTACTGGATAGGTGGGTTCCCAAGCCCTGAGTCAATGTGGGCACAGGAGTCAGACTGTAACACTGATTCAAGGTAAGCTGTGTGGCATGACTGGAGCCGCAGCTGCTGGTTTCCCAGTCTGTAGAGGAAAGAAGAGTGGGGGACCCTTTCATTGGAGATTGGTGTTCTAAACTCTGAGATAAGGAGCCTGGCTGTCAGAAGGAGGAACTGCAATAGGTCAGGTTTGGGTAGAAATTGATAACACTGCAACATCCTGCTGTGGGCCCCATGACACCTCACCAATTTCAAGAACTTTCTGGAGGATAGGCTGACATGTCCCCCACATCTCATCCCACCACATAGACTGAGGCTCTTGGAACAAGGCATGCAGTGCAATCTGGATTGAGCCAAAGGAAAATTTGGTGAGAGGGCTGACCAGCAGCCCTGCTAGAATTACACTCCTATCCCTGGTGAGAACAATGAAGCAATTTTGAATTAATTCTATTGTGAAACAGACAATGCTCTGCAGTGGTTTCTTCCTCACTAGGACTGGTCAGAGGTCAACAGAAAGATGCCCCATATAAGTTTAGCTACTTTGGGTCAGGGCTGAGAATAATCAAACACCATGATATTCGTGTCACACAAACATCATCATAGCTGGGATATTCTAAAATCAAAACTCCAAAAAGAAATGTTTCCAATTAAAAGAGCCTCAGGAAGACAAAACAAAGTATTTTTTATGAGTGTTGTTTTATTAGTTGCTCAGTGTAAAATGATTTCTAGTGTCTTCCTACATTTTCTGTTTTTTGAGAGTTCTATTTAATTTCACATATTTTGTTAATTAATTGGACCCTTTCTTGCTGCCTGTTTCTTTCTCCATTCCCTTTTTTCTTGATTGTTTTTTCTCTCATTTTATCTTGTGTCTCCCTTCCTTCCCTCACCCTTTTTACATTACTCTTTATTTTTTTATTCCTTCTTCCAATATAATTTAGTATGGTATTGCTAATGTTTACTTTTCATCCTGTTGTATTATTTCTTACTCACTTTTCTCTTTGGTTAGAAGCACTGTAGAGGTCACTAATGGTAACTTCTTAAATGTATGTTGATAAAAGATTTTTGTTGGAACAGTAAATAATAACCTCCCACCAGTTATGGTGGTGTACTCCTATTAATCCCAGCTGCTCAGGTGACTGAGACAGGAGGACCTCAAATTCAAGGCCAACCTTAGCATCTTCTGGATCCCCTATGCAAGAGCTAAGGGAGACCCTGTCTCAAGCGGGGGGGAGCCTCCCAATGAAGGAAAGCTGAGGACTAGGTAGATTCTCAGCCCAATTCTATCAGACCTTTTAAAGAAGAAGTAACACCAATGTTTCTGAAATAATTCCATGAAATAGCAAGGGGGAGGATACTTATTAATTCATTTTGTGAAGCAGGTATCACCCTGACAAAACCAGATAAGTATACAACAAAGACAGGAATGGCACAGATCAATATAATTGATTAGATGTAAAAATTCATAATAAAATATTAGCAAATTTTATTCAGTAAGACATTAAGTAGATCCTACATCAGGATCAAGTTGGTTGCATTGGAAGGGTGCAAGGATCATTCACTGTATGCAAATCAGTGTAATTCACCACCTAAATAGAATCAAGGACAAAAATCACATGATTATCTCAATGGATACAGAAAAAAACCTTCAAGAAAATTCACCTCCCATTCATGGTTAAAACACAGAAGAAACTATGGATAGAAGGAACTTACCTGAACATAATAGAGGCTATATATGACCAACCCAAAGCTAACATCATATTGAATAGGGAAAATATTGAAAGTATTTTACTAAAATCAGGAACTAGACAAGGCTGCCCATGTTTACCAATCATATTTAATATAATACATGAAATTTTAGCCAAAATAGTCAGGCAAGTGAACAAAATAAAAGAGACACAAGGGCTGGGGATATAGCTCAGTTGGTAGAGTGCTTGCCTTGCAAGCACAAGGCCCTAGGTTCAGTTCCCAGCACCACAATAAACAAACAAACAAACAAAAAAGAGACACAAATAGGAAAAAAGGAAGGCAAATTACACTATTGGTTGATGTTAAGAAGCAGTCTCCCCGAAGACTTCTGGAACTGATGGTCAAATTTAGCAAAATAACAGATATGAAATCAACATACAGAAATCAGTAACTTTTCTGTATACCAAAAATGAATCACTGAAAAATCAGTCAAACAATCTTATACACAGTAACCTTACAAAAAGGAAAATAGCCTAGGGGTAAATCTAACCAAAGAGGTGAAAGACATGTACAATAAAATGTCCATGACACTGAAAAAAGAAATAGGCCACATCATAGTACTATTTCTCACCATCTACAAAAGTCAATTCAAAATGGATGAAAGATCTAGGAATCAGATCAGAAACTTCTAGAATAAAACACAGGGTCTATACTCCAATACATAGATACAGGCAATGATTTCCTCTTAAGGACTCCTTAAATCTCAGGAAATAATAGAATTAATGGGATGGTATCAAAAACTGTCTGCTCAACAAAGGAAATAAGCATAAAAAGAGAACCTACAGAATTGGAGAATTTCTTTTATGTTTAGTAGGAATCAAAGGTCATATGTTTTCTTTAATATGTTTAAGCTAGAGAGAACAAATGGATGAAAAGAAAGTCTCATGTAATTGAATACCGAAGAGTTAAGAGTGGAAAGGGATTAGTGGAGGAAGGAAAGGAGGGACAGGAGAGTTCCTAAAGAATGAAATTGATCAAATTATGTTATCTTCATGTATGAAAGTGTCACAATGAGTCCCTCTTTTTTGTATTTACAATGTACCAGTAAGAAATTCAAATTAAAAATATTATCTTATAATTCCTATTGCATATGTTGAGAAGCCATTTCCCATTTAAATTGTTTTGGTAGCTTTTTGAAAATTGAGTGACACACATATGTTGATCTGTTTCTGGAATCTGTACTTTACCACTGATATATTTATTATTATACACAATCGTGTCTTAATTACAGAATGTTTAAATAGAATCAGTTATTAAGTCTGGTAAAGTAAGTCCTTTGACTTATAAATTGCTCAGATGAGGGAGGGCAATTCACATTTTGAAGTATTCCAATCTGGGAACATGATAAATCTTTCAATCTCTTTATGTAATCTTTAATTTCTCTTAACAAAGTTTTATGGTTATTTGTGATCTTACAATTTTTATTATGTTAATGGCATTATAAATAATTTTAACAATTTATTTTCTGACTTCTTCCTAGGATAAAATAAAATTGAAGTTTTAAATTAAACTTGTATACTGAGACCTTGTTAATAATAATTTAATAGGGTTTTGTGGATTTCTTAGAATATACACACATGTATATAAAATCACGTCATTAACAGAAAAAAATGGTCTAGTTTCATTCTTCTACATAGGGACATGCAGCTTTCCCAGAACCATTTATTATTGAGGCCATCTTTTCTCTGATATATGTTTTTGGCCCCTTTGTCAAGAATCAGATGACTGTATCTATGTGGATTAGTCTGTTCTTTTCCACTGGTCTTCTTTTTTAATTCATTCTAATTAGTTACACATGATAGAATGCATTTTGACACATTGTATACAAATGGAGCACGACTTCTCATTCCTGTGGCTGTACATGATGCACAGTCACACCTGTCATATAACCATACATGTATGTAGAGAAATAATGTCCGTCCCATTCTACTATCCTTCCCACCTTCACACCCCCTCCCCTCCCTTTACTCCCCTCTGTCCAATCCAAAGTTCCTCTATTCTTTCCTAGTCTCCCCCAGCCCCATTATGTATCATCATCCACTTATTAGAGAAAGTATTCGGCTCTTGGTATTTTGGGATTGACTTATCTCACTCAGCATGATATTCTCCAACTCCATCCATTTACCTGCAAATGCCATAATTTCATCTTTCTTTAAGGCTGAGTAATATTCGTGTGTGTGTGTGTGTGTGTGTGTATTTTTACACACATATATACCACGTTTTCTTTAACCATTCATCTGTTGAAGGGCATCTAGGTTGGTTCCATAGTTTGGCTATTGTGAATTGAGCTGCTATAAACATTGTGGCTGTATCACTGTAGTATGCTGATTTTAAGTCTTTTGGGTATAAAGCGAGGAATGGGATAGCTGCATCATATGGTCATTGTATTCCAAGTTTTCTGAGGAATCTCCATACCACTTTCCATAATGGTTGCACCAATTTGCAGTCCCACCAGCAATGTATGAGTGTACTTTTCCCCCCACATCCTCACCAACACTTATTGTTGCTTGTATTCTTGATAATTGCCATTCTGACTGGAGTGAATGAAATCTTACAGAAAGGTAAATCAAAACTACTCTAAGTGCTAGAGATGCTGAACATTTTTTCATATATTTGTTGATGGATTGTATTCTGTGAAGTGTCTATTCAGTTCCTTAGACCATTTATTGATTGGGTTATTCAGGGATTTTTTGGTGTTAACTTTTTTTGCATTCTTTATATATCCTGGAGATTAATGTTCTGAGATGCGTGTGGTAAATATTTCTTCTATTCCATTGTCTTTGTCTGTTTTGATGCCAGTACCATGCTGGTTTTGTTACTATAGCTGTGTCTATCATTTCAACTGTGTCACTCTTTTTTTTTTTTTTTGGTACGGGCATTGAACTCAGGAGTAGTCAACCACTGAGCCACATCCCCAGCCCTATTTTTGAGTTGCTTAGTGCATTGCCATTGCTGAGCCTGGTTTTGAACTCGAGATCCTCCTGCCCCAGCCTCCCAAGCTGCTAGGATTGTAGGCGTGCACCACCACGCCTAGCTCACTTGTATCACTCTTATTGCTCAGTATTGCTTTGGCCATACTGGGCCTTTTAGTCTTCCATATGAATTTTATGACCACTTTTTTTCTTGTTTTGTGAATAGGAACATTTTTAAAACTCCAGACAGAAGATTGTTTAGTTCTGTGAGTCATACAACCTTTGCCACTGTTTCTCATCTATTCCATTTGTAACATAGAAGTAGCTATAGGTCGAATGCATGCAAGTAGATGTCTCCATTCCAATAAGACTATTAATTAAAGGTAGGTGACTGGCCTTTGGGCTGGAGTGTAATAAGTCTTTGCCTGTATCTTTGATTTTCATCCTTTTTTCTACTATATATTTAAGATTATATTTTTATATAAGCCTCAAGTTTAGACATGTCACATTTTGCTTATTTATTTCACAATATTTTAAAAATTTCATTGTGAATTCTTAAGTTATGGTTAGTTTGAAGGGTAGCTTAGTTTCAAAGTATGTGAGGGGTTTTAAAGTTTTATTTGATTATAATTTTACAGGTTAATTTCTGTGGTCAGATAACATACACTGTTGAGTTAGCTTTGCATCTCTGTGACCAAAATATCTACATTTTGGGGGCCCAGAATTTCAGAGGTCTCAATCCATAGACAGCTCCCTCCATTGTTTTGGGCTCAAGGTAAGGTAGTACATTATGGAGGAAGGGCTTGGTGATTGTCAGAGGGAACATGATGCCCTCATGACAGTAAGGAAATAGAGGGAGGGAAGGGGTCCCAGGGAATACCAAGTCTTTCAAGGCAGGCCCCCTGTAATGCCCCTCATGAAACCATGCCATGCCTGTCTACTGTTACTATTCATTCAGTCCATTCAAACTGAGATCAAGATTAGGTTACAGCACTCATAATCCAATCTGTTCACCTGTTAATATTTCTGCATTAAAAGAAGTTTTTGGGGTACACCACATATCTAATAAGTAAGAACTGCATAATTTCAGGCTTTGTGGTCAGTTACAGTGTAATATCTTTGTGTTCTTAAAGTGATTGACTGTTCAGTTTGGGGCACTGTTCTTTATGTGTCAATTAGATCTAATTCGTTAATTATTTTTTCAAACATCTACATATTTTTGTTCCCTTTTCTATCAGTAACTGGGATAATTGTGTTAAAATCTCCCATGATGATTGTGGATTTACTTTCCATTATTATACTATCAAAATGTGCCATATTTTTCAAAGGTATTTTGTTAGGTTCATGTGTATGTCATCCAATCTACATTCTTTTGGTTGTCTTTCTTTTCTGTTGAGAGACAATATATTCATTTATTACCAGTTTAACAAATAAATATTGCTGCATGAATCCTTGACTTATTTCAGTCTTCAAAAACAGTAACTTTATTTTCAAACCTTTCAAACTTATATGCTATTTTAGGTCTATCTATATGTTAAACTCCACAAGACATGATTATTACTGTTGCTTAAAATCAGTATTCATCTGAATTTACCCATATAATTATGCTTTCCATTTTCTTTTCTTTTTTTCTGCATTTCCTTGTTTGCATCTGGGAATATTTCCCTTTTTCTTCAAATAACACCCCTCTATTATTTCTCTCAATGTGAATTTGTGTGGTGAATATTTGTCTTGATTTTGGTTTTTGTATAAAAATGTTTTCTCCCCACTTTCATTAATTTAGGATCTTATTTTGCCTGATTTTGAGTTCACTATTATTTTCTTTCAGCACTTTCAGATTTTCATTTAATTTTTTCCTGGATTCCATTGTCTCTGCTGAAGTACATGGTGAGAATAATTATTAATTCTTTGAATATAATGTATCTTTGATTTCTTTTATTTTATGAGATAAAATTCACCATTTATATAGTTCTGAATTCTAAAATTCTGTGTCTTATAGTATTCTGGTTGAAGACTTTTTTGCACCAGTTTTTTAATGACATGCCTGAATTTGATTTCATTAGTATATTTCTTGTTTGAAATAGGGAATTTTTGTGAGCAAGGTCTTGCTATTTTGCCTAGGATTGCTCCAAACTCAGCCTCCAGCGATCCTCCTGCCTCAGCCTTCCAAGTTGCTTACAAGTACAGGCTTGTGCCACCATGCTTGAATATAGGGACTTTAAAAAAATCTTTGATTTCTCTCTCCAATTTTAATAAATTCTCAATCATTACATTCTCAAGTATTGCTTCTTTTGTACTCTTTTTCTCTCTTCCCCTTTGAGACTTATATTGTTTCCCCTTACCTTTTGTCTGTCTATACTTCTTTCTGCCATTTTGTAAATTTAGTGCTGGGTATTGTACATAAAAATTATAGAAGGAAGCTGGGCATGGTGGTGTGTGCCTGAATTCCCAGAGGCTCAGGAGATCTAGGCATGAGGATTTCAAGTTCAAAACCCGCATCCACAGCTTAGTGAGGCACTTAGCAACTTAGGGAGATCCTGTCTCAAAAGAAATAACCAAAAGTGACTGGGGATGTGGGTCAGTGGTTAAATGCCCCTGGGTTCAGTCCCTTGTAACACCCCCCCCAAAAAAAAGACAAAAAATTATAGAATATTAGCTTTAATGATTGAGAATAAAAAGGAACAGATCGCCCCTCATTTTTTCAACTGGCAGATGTAGGCTATGTAAATTCACAGTCTTGAATCATATTAATAGTCTTTAATTGGTCACTAGGTCTTTTCCGTAAGAGGCTTGATCTATTTCCAGACTATCCTTTGTTGATATGGTATAAACCTTTGTGGGCTCAACCTATCCCCCTGATAGACTTCGGACTTTTGGGTTTTTTCTCTTATCTCCTCCAACTTTGAAGATCACCGTTAAAGTTTCTCAGCATTTCAGCTGCCTATTCCTCATCTAAAGTGCACCTCCCATGTCTTGGTTTCCTTTTCCTTTTTTATCTTGACTCCACAATTTTTTGCAACCTTGTTAGTTCTGTAGTCATTCAGAGAGACATTTAACATACTAATGCCAGGTTTTCTAGTTACTTCATGGGTAAAGTTGGTCCTTATTACTCCTTTTTACCTAGTTTACCTTTGAACAGAAGAGAAATGCCTTCAAAATATACTTATTTATCCATTAAAACATTTGCAACTTTTCATGGGATTCCCCAGATTCTTTTTGTGGAGACTTCACATTAATCCATTAATTTTAGAGCCTCTGATAAAATAAAATCTCAGTCCTTGTGATCAAGAAAATGATATTTAACGTGGATGAAGCAATTAGTGACTTGTAAAATACTGCATTTGTGCAAGGCATTGATTGGGGAGCACAAGCTCCAAATATCAGTTCAAGTTCATATGGACAATAGGGTTGGAGCTAGGACTTGAAAAGTGTATAGTGAGAGGTTGTTGAAAGGGTATTGTAGGCCTGGAACAATGTAAGGTGAGGCTTAGTTATCACTGGACTAATTCATTTAATTCCCACCCTGATAACTGAATAGTTTACCCCTTAATCCCTCTTTCCCTTGGTTTGCTGTTAATATCAATCAGGCTGATACTGTGATACATGCATTAATTTGACTGCCTGTGATTGTTTTTTTAGTAGAAGCAGGAGTGCAGCTAACATCCAAGTGATTGTATAAAATTTGCATAGTCCCCCAGTTGGGTGGAGAACTTCAGCTAATCCAAATAATTTTATGTAATGCTCAGTTGGAGAAATCCCCTGTACATACTCCCCTTCCTTGCTACTGAATTCAAACATTTGTGAATATAAGGCTAAGGAATAAGCCACATTGGTAAAGATTGGAAAGAAATGACATTATACCTTTCCTTTTAAGGATGCTGATTTCACCTGGGTGAAATGACTGCATTTTAAAGCTTAATATTTTTCACCATGAATCTGCTTAAGGCGAATGAGGTATCTTTTGCAGCTCCCAAAGTCATGAAGCCTGTATTTTTTAGATACACACTAGGTTTGAATTTCTGGAAGGGAGTGGGAGGGCTTGAAAAGATAGTATATTGAGTATAAACTTTACTTCGTAAACTTATGTGTATTAGAAATGTGTTTTATGTTTACTTCAAATTTAATCCGCCTTGAGCCCCCAATTTATTTTAGTTTGAAATTCAGTCTCAATTATTATTGGTACTTTCTCCTATCCTCTTACCTCTTGTATTGTGCAATGTTTCTGGGGCTGTAGTGTAGAACAGGACTCTGCTGTTTGGTTCATATTGATTACCACTGACATACTCCTCGTTCAAGCTTTGCACAGTCCCTCGAAGTTAAGTTCCATTGTGGTTTCCATGGCTTTGTGTTAAGCCTTAGAGCTTTTGTACCTAGCCTTTAGCTCTTTTGGATATTAGGTATACATTGTCCTATGAGGTCCTTCCACCACGGTAAGGTACTATGAGAAAGAGTATCCACATAGCTTTTCCTCCTTAGTCTTTTGGAATTTTTTTTCCTTTCAAAGAGGTAAAGAGGAATGTATAGTGGCAAGTACTATGAAGTTAACTTGAAACAATACTACCAGTAGTCATCTCTTTCGTCCACTAGCTGAAAGGGAGTTGCAGAGACTAATAGCTATGAGGCACACTAGAGCAGAGATTGAACTTCCCAATGACATGTTGGTTTACTGATGACCTATTTGGTGCCAGCCCTTAAGCAATGAATCAGACCTAGTCTGCACTCTCAGAGAGATCCTATTCAAGCAGACGGTAAAGAATACAGCATGAAAAGGGGCATTTTATTAGTACTGACCTTAACTTCTCAGAAGAACATCTTAATCCTTAGCTCTCAAATTGTCAATTTTAGTTTCATAGGTAGTTATGAATCAGTCAGTCTTTGGGGGTGCTTGGCCTGTAACTGTGGGAATACATGAGTGTGTCTATTTTTATCTTAGGTGCTCCTTGGCTGTGGCCTCAAAGCATAGAAAAGTGGCTCAGGCACTTTTTTGAAATGTCTGACTTTACAAGACTTCCTGCTGCAGATAAGGACACTGACTTCTCTTATCTACTTGTCCCTAGGTGCTTCTCTCTGGCGAGATACTGACTTTACCTGCAGAGCTGGATTGCTTTTATCCCTGAACTAGATGCTGCAGACATACAAGATTAGTGCCAGGAGAGGAGAAAGGGTAATCGTTTCTGGGGAAGAGAATTGTGTAGGTGGTAGTTCTGTAAGAAACCGGGGGCTGGGATAGTATTTAGTCAAATATGGCTGCTGCAGAGCAATGAAAGAGCCTTTTGGCATCTTTTTCAAAGGGCTTAATACTGACATGCTTTGTACTCTGGCAGTTATTCTTGGAGAAAGTGTTTAAAATGTTTTAGCCTTAAAAAAAATCCTTCACCTGTTTTAGTTGTATATCATGTTTTCATTGAGGTCTATGGAATACTAATGATACCAGGGTTTTATTAATTCAGTGATGGTGCATTGTAAATCAGAAGGTTTACATCCTTTGTCTATACTATTTTAATTTTCCAACCATCTGAACAAACTGCAACTATTACTTGATAAGTATCTGAATGCTCTTCTTGTGAGATATATATTTATCTTCAAAATCTTAGTCCTGGAGAGAGGCTTTTATGTGTAATTTTGACTTTATATTTTGTAAACCTCTATTGATTTTTTTCCTTTTTGCAGAACTGGGATTCCTTTTCAGAGTTTTATCCCCTTTAACAAATGTGAGGAAATTTAAGTGGAATTTCCAGAGAGAGCCCTTAAAAGTGCCCTAATGACTTAGGCACATCAAGGTTATAGACTTCCCTTTTCATTTGGGCAGAAGGGAATTAATCATGAGGAAAAATCATGGCAAAACACATTCACCTAGCAGGATGCTGGCTTCTTAAATACTTGAGATCTATGTAGGAATAGGAAGGGCAACAGGAATAACCAGGGAGTAAGTATAGGACAACTTATTGTGTCCCTGATTGTTCCTATTGCATGTTCTTCTTAGCTTTTTGGGGGGAACTCTGTATGCTTTCTGTATGATTACAACACCTGATCTTAGGAAGGAATCAAATCATATTCTTAGCAGAGTTTGAGTAATCACATTATAAAATCCCCAGGCAATTATAGTTGTATAAGCTGACAGTGCCCCTAAGAAATCATTTTACAGAAGATTTCTAAGCAGTTTTCCAGTTAAAAGAATACTTTATTGGCCAGTAGTATCTTTTTGCAACCCCCCAACAACCAAAATGGCCAGTTGGTGTTTCCCAAATGTTTTTTATTTAATCACGACTGGTATCATTGATGAGTGGTCTCAAACTGTATCTTATCAAGTTTATGACACTATGTATGGGGGACAGAGGTGGGTGGGGAGGATGGAGATATAAATAGGATGAGTAGTGATAACAGGGGAAGTACATTTAGCATTAAATAAGATAAATGTGTAGAATTTATTAAATAAGTTTTGGAGTTAGGCCAATTGGAGCTTATATATCATTCTAATTTTATCTCAATTGTGTGTTCTTAGATGAATTCTTTACTTCTCTAGTCTTGATTTTCTCAAATGTGAAAGGAATTCATGTTTACCTATTGTCCTAGGATGCCACAAAGAATAAATGAAATAATAGATGCATAAGCAGTTTGTAAGCCCTGTAGCTACTATAAAAACCTGAGATGTGTGTAACTCGAGAATATTAGATATTTGACTGGTAAGTGTTTACTATGTAATTTTTGCCCAAATGACCTTGCTTCTTACTGTGTTGGCTGGGAAAGCTCACAGCAGTGTAAAACTGGGGGCATAGCCTGATTGATAGAGTTAGTTTAGTGCTTCTGGGCAGTCATATGAGTTAGCACGTTCAGAAAGACCCTGAATTTGGCTTAATTCTCTGTTTTCACTGTCCTGAATATCTTAATATTTGAACAAAGGCATCTTACATTTTCATTTTACATATAGTCCTCAAAATTATATAGCTGATCCTCCTCTGTTCTTTCAGAGAGTCACTGGAAACTGAAGTTCCTTTTGACTTGAGGAGGAAGGGAATGTGGAAGTTAGCTGATAATCTGACTGGGAAGCCTGCCAGAGCTCATTGTCAGTGGTGAAGTGACTAGATGAAGGTTATGAGGTGGTTATCCTGGACTGAAGTCCAAATGCAAGTCAGTGGCAAACATCTGGCTGTTCTTTGTGCTAACAAATGATATGATGGAGCCTAATTAACAGTAAAGATCATCAGGCCCTGACCATGCTATGGAAAATAACTCGGTTCATCAATGTCTGACTTCATCAGCAAATTCCAGCAGAGTGAGCAGTAACCAGGCAGGCAAGGCACATTGCAAAGGAGACCCAAGGAATTGGAGTTGGAGGACAGTATAGGAATCTGCAGGATTGTTAGCCTCCCACATATTTTCTTGTGTTACAGGTTATGTAATGGTTACACTGAAAAAAGTAGAACTCAATAAAGTGAATTCATAAGCATCTGTATTCTTCCCATTTCCCTCACTGCCTACTGAAACCTACTTGCTAGTTTGGTTTTTTTCCTTGACACTGGAGGAAATTTTTGGAGATCCTAAAGCTCTTGGATAATTAAAAATCCTCACATTTTCCCATAAGTCCTGCTTCATTTCCATAATTAAAATGCCAAGTCCCTTGTAATGGTCAATATCCTGAACTTTACTTGAAGTTGAAGCTTTTCCCTTCTCTGAGAATGGTCCATTTCAGATTTGGAGACCTGTGTTAAAAATGGGGCATGTGTTTTTCCCAAGGAAAGATTGCAAACCTCTACGACAAAGATTAGCAAACTTTTCTTGATACGAGTCTAATACTTAATATTTTAGCCATTGTGGAACATGTGGTTTTTGTTACCTTTGACAATGTAGGGCAAAAGCAGTCATAGATAAAATGTATATAAATGGGTATTGCTGTGTTTCAATAAAACTTTATTTATAAAAAAAATGGGGCATGTTTTTATATTCTCTTCAAATTCTTCTGTGCATCTCGTTGAATTCTTAATCCAGTTTGATTGCCACTATTTACGAAATTTTGGGGTCATTATGTGTAGGAAGATGAGAAGTAAGGAATAAGAAAAGTCTTTAACTGAAAGGTCCTACTGTGGTTTGACTTTGATGTCGTGTTTGGTATGGATGTAAACTTGACTCTTTTTTAAAATTTTGTTCATTTTTATTTTTAGAGGCTGCATTTTGATTGTACACAAATGGGGGTACAACTTTTCATTTCTCTGGTTGTACACGATGTAGAGTCACACCATTCATGTAATCATACATGTACATAAGGTAATGATGTCAGTCTCATTCCACCCTTTCCTTCCCCTGTCCCCTCCCCCCCCTCATTTCCCTCTACACAATCCAAAGTTCCTCCATTCTTCCATTCTTCTCTTACCTCCCCTGACCCCCCCGCTGCCCAGGTTATGTATCGTCATCCACTTACCAGTGAAAACATTCAGTCTTTGCTTTTCTGGGATTGGCTAATTTCACTTAGCATGATATCTTATGTGGTCTTAATGGGCTATTTGATGATTTATTTATTTATTATTTTATTTTTTATTTGTTCTTTTTAGATATATGTGACAGCAGAGGGTATTTTGACATATAATGATTAATTATTTAGGGTTTCTTAAGGAAGTTAAGTGTCTGTTTGTTATGGTCATTAACAAAATACCTCCCATTTCACCAAGTCTGCATTTGAGTAGTAGGTATTCAGCTTCCTTTTTTTGAGGTCTCATTGCTCCAGGTGGGAAATCCTCTTGGGACAGAGTATTGAAGGAAACTCACTTCTCCTCTCTGGTAGGCTGAGCAAATTGGTTTGCCAAATATGTTAATATCTCTGGATCCTGTGGATATGTTACCTTATATGATAAGTAGAATTAAGCAGATTTAATTAAGAATTTTAAGGTGAGATTGTCCTGGGTTATCTGGGAGGGATTGATAAAATATCAAGGTCCTTGTCAGAGAACAGAAAAGGCAGTGTGACATTGGAAGTAAAGATTGAAAGTGATGTGACCACAACTGAAGGAATGCTGGCAGTCACTAAAAGGAGGAAGAGATGAATAGATTCTCCCATGAAGCCCAGAGAAGGAATCAGTCCCTTTAAAACATTGCCTGATGTTTGCTCCATGAGTTTCATTTTGGACTTTTTACCTCCAGACCTGTGAGATAAATTTGTGGTGTTTTAAATCACTAGGTTTATGGCAGTTTGTTATAGGAACAATAGGAAACTAACATATGGTGTGAAGGAGATTTTAATGCATCATTTGTGTGGACAAATTTTGAGAAAGTGGGCACCAGTCTCTGTAAGTTAAGTGTACCAGATTCTCTTCACTGTATTGTCAGAGAAGCTCCCCCAGACCCAACACTCACCCTTTCGATTTCCAAGTTAGACACTAACCTCCTATATCCTCAAAATGACAGGGGACAAAAAGTAAACTTTTTGAGTTATCTATCACTTGGTGTAAGCAGAAGATCCCAACTCCCTTTTACTGTGGAGATCCCTTTTCCTATGGAGAAAAGGATGAGTAATATTTCTGTAAGGGATTCTTTCTTTCCATTTTCCATCCCCCCCTTCAAACTGACCTCATTTATGCCAGATTTGGATATTACACTGAAGTTTGCAGTAAATGTTAAGCAGAATTTGGACTCTTCTTTCTAAATTCCTGCATTGATAGTTCAGGAGATTCACCATAGATTTCAGTCATATTTGCCAACTATTTTTTATCCATAGTCTTTCAAGCTATGTGATTAAATAGATTGAAAGAGTCTGGTTTAATGTCTTCTTACTCTTATGAAAGTTCTCTTATAAAGTCCATGTGCTGTCTCACGGGTGATCAGGGGTATGGAGAGACTATTTTAAAGACTTACTCTATCTAAATAGACTGAGTTAAAGAACTTAAATTATTAGATTGGGCTGAAATGAATAAATTGAGCTAGATTTTTTTTTCTCTTCTACCAAGTGGGCAAGAACATATGAGAACTATTAGATTCATTATAGAATGAATGTATAAGCTATTTTTTGTTCATGCTTCTCAGTACGGTGTGAGGAATTTTTTTTCCTGGTATGTGTCTGGTGTTTGAGTAATTGGCAATAGTGGCCATGCTTTGTATATGTGGCGACTATCTTAGAGACTATCTCAATGATTGTTGTGGAAATTAGTTACATTTAATTAATGACTTTTACTGAATTTTAAAGGTAGAGAATTGTTAAGGTAGTATCTGATCTCTAGGGGGAAGGAGAATGAAAAACCATCTATATGACTCCAGTATTCCTAGTTCATATGTGGTAGTCATAGAATAAAGCATTTCTAGCAACAAGGTTAATGAAGTCAATTCTTCATCCCGAGAGCCCTGATTATAATTTTTACGTTCTACCATGAGGAGAGTGGTGAGTGGCCCATCAGAGTATGCATTGCCTGCTTTCTTCATGTCAAATCTCAAAGGAGAAAAAATTTACAAAAATAAACACCCCAAAACATCTGTTAGTTCTGAAAAAGCACAGTGCTAATTTACATCCAGAACTGTCATCAGTGGGGAATGAATTAACAGGATGGCATGTTTAATGCATAGTTTATAGCATCTTCATTGTAAGTGCCTCATGTTCAAAGTGAATATAATCTTCACTATTTCCACCCATTGTTCGGGTGGTAGTTAAGCAAAGAAAGCTTATACTTAGGTCACAAAGGATTTGGGGAAGCCAATAACATGGTTTTTGTTCTGGCAGAATGATTGATATAAACTAAGTGAAATTATTGGTTTCATTAGAAAAATGTTATAGCATTCAAACAGCATGGGCTAGGAGACATAGGTTCTAATCCCACCTGTGTCACATGTTAGCCATTTTATCTTAGATAGCCCACTGCCTAGCTGTGTGTAATGTTTTCATTAATTAAATGTAGATAATTTTCCCTGGTATCCCAGCTGTTTTTCCCAGCTATCAAGTTAGCTGTGGGGATCACATGTACTCATGCACATGAAAGAGCTTCATATAATATAAAATGCTCTACAGAGGAGGATTCTTGTGTTAGCTTTAGAATGACTCATGTCTATGTCTTTATTGAATTCCCCGTCCCTCACACTTTCCCTCTAAGGAATTCCCATTGCTGTCCCAAGGATAGTCTATTTCTGGTTTGCTGTCTTGAGTGTGGTCTGCTATTTTAGTTTCACAAGACATTTCCTTTTGTATTTAATGGATTCCCATTACAAGAAAGGATGGCAAAAATCTGTTCCTGCCACCTGAAATTGTTTCAGAAGTTGTCTCTGCATTTTATGTTAGAACTACTGTATTTGCTGGCATTATAGCTCCTGTTTTACATGTTCCTTTTCTCTATTCATAATTTCAGTGATTCAATACAAGCCTCCTTTCCTCTATTTCATTCTTGATGGGATATTAATTGCTGGCAACAATTAGATTCTAAACTTTGGAAACTGGGTAAGAGCACTTTATGGGATATAAACTACCTTGACTGTACTAAACCAAGTTGCATTGGGATGGATTAGATTATGCTACAGGAATAAAGAATGCTGGGGCTGGGGATATAGCTTGGTTGGTAGAGTGCCTGCCTCGCAAGCACAAGGCCCTGGGTTCAATCCCCAGCCCTGCAAAAAAAAAAAAAAGCTGAAAACCCAGTGATTTCCACCATAAAAGGTTTATTTTCTGCCTGTTCATATTACCCCTGTTACAGGTCTTCTGGGGGGCTCTGCTTTCCATTGCTGTCATCCTCACTATGACTCATGCTGCTGGAGAAGCAGCTGTCAGGAACAGCACCAGTCTTTGTGGCAAGGAAGAAAGGTTGTTGTGCAGGTTCCATCAGTGACAGTGCTCTGGTTTAAAGTCAGAGTCCATCATTTCCAGTTACAACTCATTGACGAGAACATGTTATATAATACCATCCAGAACCACAAGGAGGCCAGGAAGAATAATCCTACTATGTGCTTGGAAGAAAGGAAAAATTAAACATTTGACAACCCCAGTGACTGATACAAGTTTTAATTGTTCATTTATTTTAGGCTTCTAATTTATAAAGGAGGAGGTTGGAGTCTTTATCAGTTTTGCTGTTGACTATCTTTTGGTGTGTCTGAACCATCATTACATTTGCCTCTGAGACCTGGGTTATAGAGTTAAGTGCCGGGTTAAGTAAACATAAGCATTCTCTTCTGATGTCTTATGGTTTCAGTGATGTCAGTTGTTATTTTGATTGCAGGTTATGGTCACTTCCTGCTTTCCATATTTAGTCTCCTAAATGCTTTCAGTGATTAATGATATATCTTAGCAGTGGTAAGAAAACCTAAGGATTCAAGTTTGTTTTTGTGATTGCTTTTGTTGATGCTTTCAGTTTCCTATCATTCATTCATTCATTACCAATCCATCTGAACACATCTTTATATGTGAAGCTCTTTTACTTGGTGCTGGAGATAAAAAGCAGAATTAAGCATGATCTTCTTCCTGAAGTCAACCCAAGTGTTTATTTTTTAATCCCTGCCCCTTTTCATAAATAGGAAAATATCATGACTTTAAGGATATTTTATATTTCAAAGTATGACTGAAAACACGTCAAAGAAATGATCATTTTAAAATTGCTTTGTTAGAATTGCTTGGATACTTCTTTACCCAGAATTTTTTAATTTTTATTTTTCTTTGTTTATTTTCCATATTTTATTGGTGCATTATAATTATACATCATAGTAGAATTTGTTACTTTCTCATACATGCACACAATCTTACAAAATTATTTGGGCATTTCCATAAATAAATTTTATGCTCCAAGGGACGTTTCCTCCCTGCCCTCCATTTCCATAGAACTGTTGTACCAACCTGGTTGATAATTCCAAACTGATAGTCATTTATACTTCTGCCCATTGTTAGAATGGGGAGTAGGGTGGTTTTCAGGCTATGTTTGAGTCTGTGGCTATGCTTAAATAGGCCACAGTCCAGACTAGAATTTTGAAGAATTAGGAAATAGCCCTTGATCCCAAGTAGCATTGATGTATCTGACATAATGAATACAGATGAAATCATCTAAGACAATGCCAGAAGGCATGTAGAACTAGAGTTAGTTTTTTTTTTTTAAATTTTAGTTGTAGATGAACATAATACCTTTATTTTATTTTTATTTATTTTTATGTGGTGCTGAGGATTGAACCCAGTGCCTCACTTGTGTTAGGCAAGTGTCCAATCCTTAAGCTACAACCCCAGCCCCTAGAGTTAGGTCTTTAAGGAGGAATAAGTTTTGGGTAGTTAAGATAAAGATGGAAGAGATCACCCCCCTCCTCTGCCTTCTCTCAACCTCCTCCTTCCTCCCCTCCTTCCCCTGCCCTCCTTTCATCCCCCACTTCCTTTTTCCCCCCTGCCTTACTGCTGGGAACCAAATCCAGGCCTTGGGCAGGTTAAATATGTGCTCTACCACTGAGCTACACTCTTAAACCCTGGGCAGAGATTATTAATTGAATTATATATTGCATTACAATATAATTCTTATTCTATATTGCTTTTCTTTTTCTTTATATCTTTTCACAGTGCTGTGAGTATAGTGGTTGCTTCTAAACTTGATTGTTATGTGTATATAGAAGTTGACCTGCCCCCAAATGCTTGTTTAGAAGCTCACATATTGAAAGACAGGTAGAGCTAATGGGTATTTGTTGCAGCAAAAGCAAATTTTTAAATAGGAAAGTTTTTTTTTTTTTTTTTAATTTTTAGTTTTTGCGGTGCTGGGGATTGAACCCAGGGCCTTGTGTTTGTGAGGTAAGCACTCTACCAACTGAGCTATATTCCAAGCCCAATAGGAAAGCTTTTAAAAAATATTATAGCCTTTTACCAGGGATACTAAAAGATCATACTAATGAGGACATGGAAAGAAATATTGGGGAAAGGAACCTCCAGTGCACTATTTGGCTAAATTATAGGCAGAGTTAAATATTTTAGGACTGCAGCACCACTGCTCCCCACATACAACCCAGTCTTTCCCCAAGATGTGAAAACATCCTATTGTACTCATTTAGCCTTAGTGGTGTAGACCCTCATAGCCTGGTTGGAATCCTCAGCTCTCATTTCACTTATCTAATAAATATCAGAAGATCATCTGTGCCAGATTAGTGTTACAAGACAGACAGTTCCCCAGTACAGTTTCTTCTTGTACTATATTAGGAATCATCTTGCATGTCATAGAACACTTGTGCCAAAAACCCCAAAAGAAAATAAGAAGGGGAAATGAGATTCAGGGTTTCATGAGAACACCTAGGAAATTCCACCTATCGCATTAACTCCGCTTATGTTCTTTACCACTTTGGACCGTGGTCTACCTATGTTCATCTTTCTCTTCATTATGACTTTGCCATGATGTTTTCTATATTTTCTTTTGATTCTAGGGATTGAACCCAGTGGCACTTAACCACTGAGCCACATCCCCAGCCAGTTTTATGTTTTTAGTTATATAGAGTCTTGCTAAGTTGTTGAGACTGGCTTTGAACTTGGGATCCTCCTGCCTGATCCTCCCAAGTCAATGATTGTGCCACAGTGCCAGGCCTTGCCATGATGTTCTCTTGCACCCAGACCCCCTCCATTTGCTTTTAGGTTTCTTTCCAAACTGTGATCTTGTTGGTTCGCCTAAGGACAGGTCTTCCTTACTTATTGCACTGCTTCTCTTTGATTTTCACTAAAAGATAGAAAATTTATGACCTTCTTGTCTTCACCTCCAAGCTCTCACTTTACGTGCTTTCTTCAAGTAAATTCTGGGCAAGGTGGTGGGAGGTAATTGCCATTGTACATTTAGTCCATTGCTTTGAAGGAAATAATAATAATAGCAACAATAATTATTATGATATTTTGCAGCAAAGAATACTTTGTAAATCTGATGATTGCCTCAAATGATCTCTTATATAATGGGGAGAAATCACACAGGTTTCTTTAAAGCCAGATCCTCCTGTCGGTACAGACATTCCTGCTGTTCCTTTCTGTGCACAGCCATCCTCCTGTTATTGCTATGGGAAATTTCGGTGGGTCGTCTTTGGAAAATTCAAAAGGGTAATAACCTAATATTCTCTCAAAGGGTAATATCTTCTTGGAGACATGGCCACTTTTAAACTTCAGGCATAGTCAGCAGCCTTGTGCTCTACAGAAGGAGACACATGTATAATTTAAAAACCATTTCCTGCATCTTAATATCAAACTTTACCAGGAAAGCAAAGTGCTATTTCTCTACCATTTCCATCCCTTTGCCTTTCAAAGTCAATATTCTTTAGGGCAAACTAACCCAGACCTTTTCTTGTTGTTCCTTTATTCCCCTCTCTCCATTTACTAGGAAGATCAGGATTAAGAGGATTACATTCCTGTTTAATTTTCTGCAATGTGTATTTCCATTCTCTGAATATGAGACTTCTTGGCCAGATCAGGTCATTACTTGATTTTATTTCCCTGGTCACACTTTGGCCTTTAATGTTTTCTTTGTCTCTTGTATAGAAACATGTAATTTGAAAAATTTGGATCAAGGCTGGATCCATCTTCTGTTCGTGAGTTTTTTCTTCTGTGTTTTCTGGATTTTTGGAAAATGCATTTACACTACTTGCAAGCTTTTAAATATACTAAATGTGCCAGGAAGTGTCCTATAAAGTGGAGTGGAAGGAAAGAAGTTTGGTATTGATCAGGCTGAGAATGTTCTGGGACCACCAGCATAGAGGGGCTTTTTATTTCATAGTCTCTGTGATGATCAATATCTGTGATTAAACTCTTTATACAGATTTGTTGGTCAAGACGAATAGTTGAATGTATCACAATCTTGTCCCAATTACTTTTTTCCAACCCTTGGTTAAAAATCCCAGTTTAAGTTTGCATCCTTCAGGAAGCCTTCCTTGAGAACTCTTGATCAGATAAATTTTTCTTTCTTCTGAACTCTTGGCAGGTTTTCAGCACTTATTTACATATTACCCTGTGATAAACATTGTCTCAAATTGCTAATTTACACTGGTATTACTATTTAAATTTATCCATTCATCATTAATATATCTTACCCCCGTCCTTTAGGACATAGTTTGTATACTTTATTGATTCTTCTACAGGGCTTGGCATCATCCTTTCTAGATATGCTGTAGAAGTCATTAATTTATTAAGTGATAATTGTGTTTTAAATACTCAGTGACCCCTAAATTAAAGTAGATGAATGTATGTTTTTAAATGACCATTCCAACCTTAACCTGGGAGTTATCTTTGTGATTAATTTGAGTCATTTTTGTTGCACTTGAGTATACATATGCTTAAGCAGAGGTACTACTATCTTTTCACTACACTTCTTAAACACGTCCTAAATTTTTCTTCTACCTCTTTCCATAATTAGTGTTATTTCTTCATGGTGCTTTGTGCACCCTTTACTCATTTCCTGATGTATTTATCCTCTTGATAATTTGATATACTGTTTGACTTCAACTATCATCTTGTTGTGGTTATTTCCCAACCATAACTTTATGTTCGTCTCCCATGGATCTTGGGAAAATATTGTTAAATATGGATGAAATATTGTCACTTGGGTATATTTCAAATATGCAAAATCAATTTTTAATAATCCAAATCAGTGATTTCTTTTGCCAATAAAATCATCGCTTTCCGGTTTCTTTCTCCATTTTGCCTTTTGTATGTACTTCCATCATCCAAATCTCCTATACCTTGGAATCTTCATTCTCAGTCCATTCTTTATTTTTTTATTTTTATTTTTTTTTAGTTATAGATGGACACAATACCTTTATTTTATTTATTTATTTTTATGTGGTGCTGAGGATTGAACCCATTGCCTCACATGTGCTAGGCAAGGGTTCTGCCACTGAGCTACAACCCCACCCCTGTCAGTCCATTCTTATTTACCATTCATCTGCAGTCTGCCCACAAGTCATGTTAAATTTTTCCTTTGAATAGCTTTGGGAGCATTCCCTCCTCTCTGCTACCTCAGTGTGTGACCAAGGCTACACCTAAATATTAGATTATTATGTAAGTCTCTGAATTGCTTCCCCTGGTATTATTTTTGGTACTCATTATAAAAATGATGATGATTCTTGGCATAACTGAGTTGCTATTTATAAACCATTATGTGCTGCACATTGTACTAATGCATTTTATAAAGTGTATCTCATTTAATTATCTTAATAACCTAATGAGATATATGCTATTATCCCTATTTTAGAGATTAAAAAACATAATCCTGTGGCTCAAAGGTGGAAAAACAACTTGTAGCTTCGAAAATCTATACAAATTATCCATGACCTGATAGGTAATACGTTGAAAAAAA
>JAJEJO010050820.1:0-28653 GCA_020662805.1 Glaucomys volans | reverse complement strand
GGTGTCATCATTTGGGGCTACTTGGTTCACATGTTGGGGTGGGGAAGTGCCAGGAGCGTCTTGGGAAATCTGTAGTGGAGTCTGGGCTTCCTGGGCACGTGTCCCTCCCCTGGACCATCTTTTGGGGACCCGCTGCAGGCTAGGAGTGTTAGCTGTCCAGACACTCAGCGAGCTGCCCCTTGTCCTTCAGCTCCAGCATGCAGCCTCTGTCTTCAGCAGTCTGCTCACGCTGACCAGCTCCTGTGGCCAGCGACTGACAGGCTGTCACTACCTAACAGACCCTACCAAGGGCAGAAGCTGGGAGGAGGCGTGCCGCCTGGCCCTTGGCCTCCCTGTGCTCCTGGGTGCTTCCCTGCCAGAAGCAGCTGCTGTGCTCAGGAGGTTCTGGACCAGGCTGGACAAGTCCAGTTCCTCATCTGGGACCCCTTTCCCCACCCACCCAGCCAGAGGAGACCCCGAACAGGGGCGAGGAGAGCCTGCTGGCCCTGCCTGTGGAGTGGCCTGCTGGACCAGGAGCCTCAGGGCCCTGGCACAGAGCAGGATGTGCCCAGTGCCCTCCTGGGCAGCTCCAGACCTGCTCTTGCCCCAATGTCAACCCCTGGGCCACGTCTGGGTGAGTCTGTCATGGCAGGACGGCTCAGGACCCAGAGAGCTCAGGACGGTGGTGTGGGAAGGGGTCTGCAGCACATGCGTCACCTGGCCGAGGAAGACAGCGGGCTCGGGCAGGGGGGCTTCCAGCGGATTCCAGTGCCGCAGTCACAGCTGAGGTCGTTCAGGGAGGTGCAGTCCTGAGCAGTGATGAGCAGGGTCATTTCCCAGTTCATTCCCACAGTCCAACACCCACGTCGGCGCCCAGTCACTCAGTAATCCCAACACACACGGTGCTCCAGGGAGTCTCAGCTGGGGAACGCGTGACCAGGTCCCGAGCAGAACTAGGTGTGGAGCAGAGAGGGCATCTGTGGCCATGGCTGGTGTCCACCCTCAGCTTTCCAGGTGGCATTGAGGGTCGGGCTGAAGTTCTGAGCAGGTGAGCGTGACCTTGGGTCTGCACCTGAATTTGATTTACTTTCACACGCTGGGAACGGGGAGGAAGGCCTCCCAGCTTCTCAGGGTTGTGACCTGGACCCAAGAGAATCTGGACACCCTGGGAGCGGTTTCCTGCCATCAGTGATGTCTGTGTGACCAGGGCCTGGCCCCTGGGGCAGGCGGTGCTGCTCGGCGGAGCAGGGGCAGAGTGCTTCCCGGGAGGCCTCCGCGTCCTCCCGCCCTGCTCTCTGGCACTTGTGCTGACCACCTCCGTCCTCTGAAAGGGACGCAGTTCTTTGCTGGGGTTACGCGGAGGCCAAGCAGAGGAGAAGCTGTGTGCACTCGGCAAAGCAGGGCAGCATCACCCCCAGGGCCTGGGCTCCAGCTGGTCCTTGGCCCACCCCCCAGGTGGCCTCAGAGGCCTGCACCCCCCTCTGCCCTCAGCACACGTGTCTTCACCTGCGGGGAGCACAGTGTTTTCTCAGCCCCCGTTTTCTGGATTCTTGATTATTCAGAGCCCCTACTCCATGTGTGCCAAACCCTCCTGGGGCAGAGGAGCAGATGGGAGTGGGCAGGGCCATGGGGCACAGGCCACTGTTCCCAGCAGCCCAGGGCTCGGGGACTACAGCAGCAGGGCGCTAACCTCGGGGACCTTCTGGGTCCTTGGTACTGCCGTAGAGGAAGCTCACAGGCCCAGGGCCTGCCAGATCCAGGGTGAGCATCACGGCTGCAGGCACCGCGTGACCCAGCCCAGCGCCTAGATCTGCGTGCTCTGACACCAGAGCTGCTGAGGAAGGTGAGCTGCCAAGGGAGGAGGGTGCCCAGGTGGCACGTGGCCCTGGCAGCGGCAGAGACAGGATGAGATTTGCCCTGTAGAGAACCCCTCTGAGCGCCGCATCGGGGTAGAAACGGAGGGTGAACCCCTGCCTTCCCTTCCCCTTCAACAGCCCACTGCGAGGACAATGAAGGGGTGTTTGAAAGTCACGAGCCCACAGGGAACTCAGGACAAGAGGCCACCGCTGCATTCTGATTTTTTAAAAAATTTTTAAATTTTATTTGTTCTAAGTAGTTGTCCATGACAGTAGAACGCATTTGTACATTTTGATAGCTCACGTAAATGGAGTGTCATCTCATTTCTCTGATTGTACGTGTTGCAGTCATACATGTACATGAGGTGACAAGGTCTGCTTCACTCTGCTGCCCTTCCTTCCCCCATGCCCCTTCCCCTCCCTTCACCCCCCTCTACCTAATATAAAGTGTTCTTCCCTACCCGCCCCCTTGTTGTGAATTAGCTTCCACATATCAGAGAAAACATTTGGCCTTTGGTTTTTCTGGTTTGGCTTATTTCATATATATATATATATATATATATATATATCACATTTTCTTTATTCATTCATCTGTTGAAGGTTGGTTCCATAGTTTAGCTATTATGAATTGAGCTGATATAAACATTGGTGTGGCTGCATCACTGTGGTGTGCTGGTTTTAAGTCCTTTGGGTATAAACTGAGGAGTGGGATAGCTGGGTCAAATGGTGGGTCCATTCCAAGTTTTCTGAGGAATCTCCATGCTGCTTTCCAGAGTGGCTGCACCAGTCTGCATTCCCATCAGCGATGCATGAGTGAACTTTTTCCCACCCTTCACAAGATTTGTTGTTGCTTGTATTCTTGATATTTACCATTCTGACTGGAGTGAGATGGAATCTTAGTTTTGATTCGCATTTCTCTAATTGCTAGAGATGTTGAACATTTTTCCATACAGTTGTTGATTGATGGTTTATCTTCTTCTGTGAAGGGCCTGCTCAGTTCCTTAGCCCTTTTATTGATTGGGTTGTTTTTTTGGTGCTAAGTTTTTTGAGTTCTTCGTATGTCCTAGAGAGCAATGCTCTATGTGAGGTGCATGAGGTGAAGATTTTCTCCCACCCTGTAGGCTCTCTCTTCACATTATTGTTTCTTTTGCTCAGACGGAGCTTTTTAGTTTGAGTCCATCCTGTTCACTGATTCTCGATTTAACCTCTGGTGATTTAGGATCTTGTTATGGAAGTCAGGTCCTAGGCCTACACGGTGAAGGTTTAGGCCTACTTTTTCTTCTAGTAGTCGCAGGGCCTCTATTCTAGTGTCCAGGTCTTTGATCACAGTAAGTTGAGTCTTGTGCAGGATGAGAGAAAAGATCTAATTTCCCTTTGTTACATGTGGCTTTCCATTTTTCCCAGCACCTTTTGTTGAATAGGCTCTTTTCTCCAGTGAATGTTTTTGGCACCTTTGCCTATTATGAGATAACTGTATTTGTGTGGGTTTGTCTCTGTGTCTTCTATTCTGTACCACTGGCCTACGTGTCTGTTTTGGTGCCAATACCTTGCTGTTTTTATTACTATAGCTCTGTAGTATAGTTTGAGGTCTGGTATTGTGATGCCTCCTGCTTCACTTTTCTTGCTAAGGATTGCTTTGACTGTTCTTTGGTCTCTTATTTTTCCAAATGAATTGCATGATGCTTTTTTTTTTAGATCTATGAAGAATGTCATTGGGATTTTAATAAGAATTGCATTAAATTTGTCTAACACTTTTGGCCAGTCTAAGGTCTTCTTTAATTTCTTTTTAAGTGTTCTGTAATTTTCATTTTAGAGGTCTTTCACCTCTTTTATTAAATTGATTCCCAAGTATTATTTTTTTGAGGCAATTGCAAATGGGATAGTGTTCTTTATTTCTCTTTCAGTGGACTCATTACTG
Organism: Glaucomys volans; assembly: GCA_020662805.1. NCBI lineage: Eukaryota > Metazoa > Chordata > Mammalia > Rodentia > Sciuridae > Glaucomys > Glaucomys volans. The sequence goes on along the minus strand of JAJEJO010050820.1, from coordinate 24,900 downwards.
ATGTATAGGAATGCATTTGATTTATGGGTATTGTTTTTTTATCCTGCTACTTTTCTGAATTCATTTATTGGTTCTAGAAGGTTTATAGTAGATTTTTTGGATCTTTCAAATATAGAATCATATCATTGACAAATAGTGATAGTTTGAGTTCTTATTTACCTATTTGTATAACTTTAATTTCTTTCTTCTGTCTAATTGCCCTGGCTAGAGTTTCAAGGACAATGTTGAATAAAAGTGGTGAAAGAGGGCATCCTTGTCTTGTTCCAGTTTTTAGAGGGAATGCTTTCAATTTTTCTCCATTTAGAATGCTGTTGGTCTTGGGTTTAGCATATATGGCTTTTATGATGTTGAGATATGATCCTACTATCCCTAGTTTTTCTGGTATTTTGAACATGAAGGGGTACTGAATTTTGTCAAATGCTTTTTCTGCATATATTGGGATGATCATATAATTCTTATTTTCAAGTCTCTTGATATGATGAATTATGTTTATTGATTTCTGTATGTTGAACCAAGCTTGCATCCTTGGGATGAACCCCACTTGATTGTGTTGCACTATCTTTTTAATATGAGTTGCCAGATTATGGAGAATTTTTGCATCTATGAAAATCAGGGATATTGGTCTGAAGTTCTCTTTCCTTGATGTATCTTTGTTTGGCTTTCGTATCAGGGTAATATTAGCCTCATAATGAGTTTGGAAGGTTTCCCTCTTCTATTTCATGGAGTAATTTGAGGAGGATTGGTGTGAGTTCTTCTCTTCAGGTCTATAGAACTCAGCTGAGAATCCATCTGGTCCTGGGATTCTTACTTGATAGGCTTTTGATGGTATTTTCTATTTCAGTGCTTGAAATTGTTCTGTTTAAATCCTGTGTGACCTCTTGGTTCAGTTTGGATAGGTCATATGTCTCAAGAAATTTGTCAATGTCCTCAATATTTTCTATCTTATTGGAGTGTAAATTTTCATAATAGTTTCTAATTATCTTCTCTGTTTAGTTGTGTCCATTGTAATATTTCCTTTTTCATAACATATTTTAGTAATTTGGGTTTTCTCTTTTTTTCTCTTAGTGTGGCTAGGGGTTTACCAATTTTATTGATTTTTTTTCAAAGAACAAAGTTTTTATTTTGTCAATTCTTTCAATTGTTTCTCTTGCTTCAATTTCATTGATTTCAGCTCTGATTTTAATTATTTCATGTCTTCTACTGTTTTTGGTGTTGATTTGTTTTTCTTTTTCTAGGGCTTTAAGATGTAATGTTAGGTCATTTATTTGTTGACTTTTTATTCTTTTAATAAATTTGCTCAATGCAATGAACTTTCCTCTTAGTACTGCCTTCATAGTATCCCAGAGAGTTTGGTTGTATTGGTGTTGGTGTTCTCATTGGTATTGGTGTTCTCATTTACCTCTAAGTATTTTTTTCATTTCATCCTTGATTTCTTCTACTATTCATTCATCATGCAATAGTGTAGTATTTAGTCTCCATGTGTAGCTTCTATTTTTTATTTTTATCATTGATTTCTAATTTCAGTCCATTATGATCTGATAGAATGCAGGGTATTATCTCCATTTTTTGTATACTAAAAGCTGCTTTGTGGCATAAAATATGGTCTATTTTACAGAAGGACCATGTGCTCCTGAGAAATAAGTGTATTTGTGTATTGATGGATAAAATATTCTATATATGTCTACTAAGTCTAAATTATTGACTGTATTATGTAGTTCTATAGTTTCTTTCTTTAGCTTTTGCTTAGAAGGTCTGTCCAGTAGTAAGAGAGGTGTGTTAAAGTCACCCAGTATATCGTGTTGTGATCTCTTTGATTCTTGGAATTGAGAAGGGCTGTCTGATGTACACAGATGCTCCATTCTTTGGAGCATAAGTATTTACAATTGTTATGTCTTGCTGCAGTATAATTCTCTTAAGTAGAATAAAATGACCTTCTCTGTCCTTTTTGACCAACTTTGGCTTGAAGTCCACTTTATCTGATATGAGGGTGGAAACCCCGTTTGTTTATGTGTCCATATGAGTGATGTTTTTTCCCATCCTTCCTTTCACCTTCAGTCTGTGGATGTCTTTGCCTATGAGTTGAGTTTTTTGGAGACAGCACATTATTGGGTCTTGTTTTTTAATCCAATCTGCAATCTTCTGATTGATGAGCCATTAATATTCAAAGTTATTCCTGAGATATGACTCTATTCCAAGTCATTGTGGTTTATTTCTGGCTTTTAATTTGATTTAGTTTCTCTTTTAACTATCCCTTTAGTGTAGTTCCTCCCCTTGCTGATTCTCAGTTTTTCTTCACTTTATCCTCTTGAAATATTTCGTTAAGAATGTTCTGTAGTGCAGGCTTTCTAATTGTGAATTATTTTAACTTTTATTTAGCTTGGAAGGTTTTTATTTTACCTTTAAATCTGAAACCTAATTTTGCTGGATATAAAATTCTTGGCTGGCATCTATTTTCTTTCAGAGCTTGCAATATGTTGTTCCAGGACCTCTTACCTTTGAGGGTCTGGGTTGAAAGCAGTTGAGATTCAGATTGGTTTTCCACTATCTGTAATTTTTTTCTCTGACAGCCTTTAAGATTTTTTGCCTATTCTGTATTTCGGTCATTTCCATTATAATGTGTCTTGGTGTGGGTCTGCTGTAGTTTTGTACATTTGGGGTCCTGGTAGCCTCCCCTATTTGATTTTCCATTTCGTTCTTTACGTTTGGGAAATTTTCTGATATTATGTCATTGAAAAGATTGTGCATTCCTTCGGTTTGTATCTCTTCTCCTTCTTCTATCCCAATAACTCTTAAATTGGTCTTTTCACGTTAACCTATAGTTCTTGGAAGTCCTATTCTGGGTTCTTACCATCTTCTCTGGTCAACTTTATTTTCTATATTGAATATTTTGTCTTCATTGTCTGAGGTTCTGTCTTCCAAATGGTCTAGTCTGTTGGTAATGCTTTCATTGAATTTATAATTTGATTTGTTGATTCCTTCATTTCGAGGATTTCTACTTGTTTTTTTCACAGTCTCTAACTTTTTATTGAAGTGATCTTTTACTCCCTGTATTTTCTGTTTGATTTCACTCTTTATACCATCCCTTACTTCGCAGATCAGATTAACTATGTACGTACATTCTAAACTCCTTCTCGGACATTTCTTCTACTGTGTGGTCAGTGGCTTCTCTTATTGGGGCATCTTGGTTTGTTTGTGGCATTTTGTTCCCTTGTTTTTTCATGTTTCTTGTGTGTTTTCCCATCTAGTTGTATGGATCTGAGGCAGTACAGAGTCTATCCTGTAGACCTATATTGTCGCTGAAGATTTCCAGTGTCCCACCTTTAAGAGGGAGACCAATATCAACAGCCCCAGTGCAAAAAATATACAGCCCCAAATCTATTAGTTCCCAGCAAGGTGTCCACTGCCCTGTCATTATAAACAGAAATGATGAGTTCAGTCACTGTCCACAATAAAATCAGAAAATTTGCCAAATGAATTTACAATCTCAAATAGTGGACAAAGAAAGAATAGAAACAGTGCAGGACATGGTGGTCATGAGGGAGAAAGAGAGAAGCCAGAGCAAAACTCCACAGAAAGACTGGGAGAGGAGCCAACAGAGATTGGCTGTTAGGTGGAGAAAAGGTAGAAAGGGAATCTAGGAAGACAGAGAAGTGAGAGGAAGAATATATATAAAGAGAAGAAAAATTAAAAAATAAGAATACACAGCAGACCTGCAAAGCACCATGCACATGTCACTGTCTTCAACACTGATGCACAGAAAACCCCTGCTCCCCACATGGAGGAGAGAGGTGCCAGAGAAGAAGAAGTGAAAATAAAATAAATCTCGTGGAAAACTGAACAACTGTCTCTGCCAGCGTCCGAAAGCCTCTCAGCCCTTCTCTGACTTCCCACGGGACGCCTGACCCAGACAGGCCATGCAGACCCAGTCACTACCCACCAATCTGGGCCTCAGATGCCCTGGGCTTGGCCATGTTGCAAGCCCAAGATCTCAGTGCCCCTGGAATCTGGGGGGAGACCACCAGCGATGAGCAACCCTGATAGGCAGTAACTAGAGGGCGGCAACCCGCACTCCCAGGAGGAAGACCCCAGGTGCAGCCGAGCCCGTAGGCACCCCAACACTGAACCTCCAGGTCCTGGCTGGTGTCCCAAGGCGGAGGTGGCTGTGCCCCAAGATGGCAGTGGCAGCAACCCACCAGCACCCAAACAAACCCCAGGCTCTGGCTGGCATTTCAAAATGGATGTGGCCGTGTGCAACCAAACCTGGAGTCTCCCTGTCAGTGACCTCTGGGCAGGGGCGGAAGCAGCAGTAGCAGGAGTCGGTGGCAGCAGGCAGGGGGTCAGCAGCAGCTGCTGACCTCGGTGGCAATGGCAGCAGGTGGGGGACTGTGGCAGCTGAGGCGGCTGCATTGATGGTGGCTGCAGCTGCAGCAGCCCCAGAGAGAAGACCCACAGGTGACCCCCAGGGAGCGGCAGCAGCCTTGGCGGCAGCAGCGTCACTGGTCACAGCAGCAGCAGCAGTGTAGATGGCCGCCAGGTGTCCAGGGCAACGACCAGGGCAGCAGACTTCCCAGTGATGGTGACCACGAAGCATCAACAGCAGCAATGCCTGGAGAAAAGGTCTACCTCCTGGCACCCGCGCGTGGCTGAGGGGCAGCTGTGCCCTGCCCCCCAGAGAAGACCTCCAGTGATGGCAGCAGCGTCGGCCTCCATTCCTAAATCATAAGAAGCACCAAATAAGTTGTCGCAGGGAACTGGGGTGTGGGAATAAGATGAATGGAATGTCCAGAACCGAAGAGCAGAGGTTCCGAGGCTGGAGGGCCTCCCGAAGGCCCAGCACAGCAGGGGGGAAGGGACCTGGGCAGGCACGTGGCCCGGGATGTACGGCCACCAGGCAAAGCAGGGGTCCCGGGGGAGATCCAGGACTCTGGGTGGGCTCAGCCTGACGGCAGCTTTGGAAGCAATCAGATGAGCTGGGCCTCGAACCCGGGGCATTTCCCTCCCCCTGGAGCCATGCATGGAGCCTGGCCAGCAGTGCAGCCTTCAAGTCTGGGAGGCAGGGAGGCTCCCACTGGATCATCTGCCTGCTGACAGAGGGAAATCAGCACTCTCTGACAAGGAGCAGGAAGAAGCCCCACACACGCTTCACTGGAAAGTTAAAACAATTGTTAAAAAGGCGAGAAGTCCTGGAGGAGGGTTTCCATTCCTGCTTGCCTACTTCTGCAGCTCGTGTGCCGGGGAGACGTGGGCACTGCCGGGGTGGAGAGGCCGCGCGGCAGGCTCCAGCTATCCGGGAAGTGATCAGTGCACTTACTAATAACCCAGGGGCCAGAGAAGAATTCAAAAGGAAATTTAGAAAGCATTTTGAAGGGAATGGGAATAAAAATAAAATCTGTAGCACAAATGCCTACTTTAGAAAGAAGAAAAGTCTCAGATCAAAGGCCTGAGCTTAAGAAGCCAGAGAACGTTCTAGAAGTTTTCTGGTGGAGTTTTTTGGTCTTCTAAATATAGAATCATGTCATTGGCAAATAGTGGTAGTTTGAGTTCTTCTTTTCCTATTTGTATCCCTTGAATTTCTTTGGTCTGATTGCTCTGGCTAGAGTTTCAAGGATGATGTTGAATAGAAGGGGTGAAAGAGGGCATCCTGCCTTGTTCCAGTTCTCAGAGGGACTGCTTTCAGTTTTTCTCCATTTAGGATGATGTTGGCCGTGGGCTTAGCATGGATAGCCTTTAGGATGTTGAGTTATGTTCCTGCTATCCCTACTTTCTCTAGTGTTTTGAGCATGAAGTGTTGCTGAATTTTGTCAAATGCTTTTTTCTGCATCTATTGAGATAATCATGTGATTCTTATCTTTAAGTCTATCGGTGTGATGAATTATGTTTATTGATTTCCATATGTTGAACCAACTTTGCATCCCTGGGATGAACCCCACTTGATCATGGTGCACTATCTTAATACTTTTTATTTGATTTTCCAGTATTTTATTAAGACTTTTTGCATCTATGTGCATCAGGGATATGGGTCTGAAGTTTTCTTCCCTTTTTATGTCTTTGTCTGATTCTGTTATCAGGGTGATACTAGCTTCATAGAATGAGTTTGGAAGGGTTCCCTCTTTTTCTATTTCATGGAATAATTTGAGGAGTATTGGAATGAGTTCTTCTTTGGAGGTCTGGTAGAACTCGGCTGAGAATCCTTGTGGTCCTGGGCTTTTCTTGGTTGGTAGGCTTTTGATGGTGTCTTCAATTTCATTACTTGAAATTGATCTGTTTAATTATTTCTGTCCTCCTGATTCAGTGTAGGTAGGTCATATGTCTCTAGAAATTTGTCAATGTCTTCAATATTTTCTATTTTATTGGAGTATATATTTTCAAAGTAGTTTCTGATTATTGTCTCTATTTCAGTGGCTCTATGGTGACATTTCCTTTTCCATCACAAATTTTAGTAATTTGACATTTCTTTCTTTTTTCTTCATTAACTTAGCTAAGGGTTTGCCAATTTTATTTATTTTTTTCAAAGAACCAACTTTTTGTTTCATCAATTTTTTGAATTTTTTTGTTTCAATGTCATTAATTTCAGTTCTGATTTTAATTATTTCCTGTTTTCTACTGCTTTTGATGTCAATTTGTTCTTCTTTTTCTAGAGCTTTGAGATGTAAAGTTGGGTTATTTATTTGGTGACATTCTATTCTTTTAATGAATAAACTCAATGCAATGAAATTTCCTCTTAGCACTGCCTTCATAGTGTCCCAGAGGTTTTGCTAGGTTGTATTGCTATTCTCATTTGCCTCTTAGTAATTTTTTTAATTTCATCTCTGACTTCTTCTGCTATCCATTGGTCATTCAATAGTGTATTATTTAGTCTCCAGGTGTTAGAGTAGCTTCTATCTTTTATTTTATCATTGGTTTCTAATTTCATTCCATTATGATCTGATCGAATGCAAGGTACTATCTCCATTTTTTGTATTTGCTGAGAGTTGCTTTGTGGCCTGAGATATGGTCTATTTTAAAGAAGGATCCTCATGCTGCTAAGAAGAAAGTGTATTCAGTCATTGATGGATGCAATATTCTATATATGTCTGTTACGTCTAAATTATTAATTATACTTTTTAGTTCTATAGGTTCTTTATTTAGTTTTTGTTTGGAAGATGTGTCCAGTGGTGAGAGAGTGTGTTAAAGTCACCCAGTATTATTGTGTTGTGGTCTGTCTGATTCTTGAAATTGAGAAGGGCTGTTTGACGTACATAGTTGCTCCATTGTTTGGGGAATAAATATCTATGATTGTTATGTCTTGTTGGTGTGTGAGTCCCTGAAGCAGTATACAGTGCCCTTCTTTGTCCTTTCTGACTACCTTTGGTTTGAAGTCCACTTTGTCCATATGAGGATGGAGACCCCTGCTTTTTTAGGGTCCACATGGGTGATATGTTTTTTTCCCATCCTTTCACCTTCAGTGGATGTCTTTGCCTATGAGGTGAGTCTCTTAGAGACAGCATATTGCTGTTGGGTCTTGTTTTTTAATCAAATCTGCTATTCTATGTGTGTGTGTGTGTGTGTGTGTATGTATGTGTGTGTGTGTGTGTGTGTGTGTATATATATATTTTTTTGCAGTGCTGGGGATTAAAACCAGGGCCTTGTGCTTGCAAGGCAAGACTCTACCAACTGAGCTATATCCAGCCCCAGTCTATATATTTTGATTGATGAGTGTAGGCCATTTATATTCAATGTTATTTTTGAGAAATTATTTTTATTATCTGTCATTTTGGGTTATTTCTGGTTCTTAATTCTAATTAGTTTATTCTTTGATTGACTGTTCCTCTTTTTGCAGTTCTTCCCTTTGCTGGTTTTCTCCTTCACTTTTCATTTCTTCTTCATGAAATATTTTTGCTGAGAACATTTGGTATGTATACAAATGGAATATTACTCAGCTATAAAGAAGAATGAAATTGTGGCATTTGTAGGTAGAGGGACTGGAGAATATTATGCTAAGTGAAATAAGCCAGTCCCCCAAAACCAAAGGCAGAATGTTCTCTCTGATATGTGGATGCTGACTCAAAACAAGGGAGGGGAAGATTAAAAGTTCACTGGACTAGAGAAAGGGGAATGGAGGGAAGAGAGGGGGAGCGAGGACAAGAGATGAGTTGGACGTACTGTCCTTCCTTGTGTGTGAATGCACGGCCCGTCCCTCCACATCACGTACAACCACAGTGGTGGGGTCCCACCCGGGACGTGTCCTCCTTACTCTGTGTACGTATAACATGTCAGAATACCCTCTACGTCATGTGTATCTAGAAAGAACGGATTATAACCAGACAAAAAAAGAAACCAGAGAAAGGAGAGTAGGTCTCACACAGATCCAGCAGAAGGAATGGGCATGAGCAGGAGCAGAGAAGAGCAGTGTTAGAGGAGTCACCCCAGGATGAATAGCCCGGCCCCTCCCCCTGGGCCCGCCCAGTGCGAAGTCAGCCACGGAAGGGAGAGCACGAATTCCAGGCCACAGGGAGGCCAGGCCTCTGCAGACGCTGCAGGCCACCGTCACCGACGTTATGCCAATAAACTCAGCACTCAGTGACATAGATGAGACCTAAAAATACGTCCCGCCGGAGCCCACCAGGTTGGAGCAGGAAACAGGAACAGCCATCCCCTCACGAGGGTGTTGAGCTGGTTTTTAAACCTTTGCACAGAGGAATCTTCAGGACTGTTTGCTTTTGTCAGTGAATTTTAAAAAAATTTTAAAGAGGAAATAACTCTGATTTCCACAAACTCTGAAATCACAAGAGGGAGGCAACTCCTCCACTGCGTGAGGCCAGCCTCATCCCGTTGCCCATCCTGAAGGAGGAGAAGGTCCGACCAGTGCTGCAGGGAGCAGCTAACCAGCCCGCAGAGCAGCGTCCCAGGGACGTGCGCACACGTGATCTGTTACATGCATTTGTACACGCAGACATGTAAGTGCATGATGTGGAGACGTACGATTGTCATCGCACTCTTACTATGCACGACGTAAGTTACATCACATATAATAAATCAATAATCTATCAGTTAATAATCATATTTAACAAATAAATACACTAGCACAGAATACACAGCATACGTGCTCACATGTGACCCGAGCCCAGGTTTTCAGGGCGTTCACCCAGACCCCGGTGTCTGGCAGCACCGGTCACCTGCCGACGGCAGACGCAAGTCTCTGGGGGGAGCAGGGGTGCAGCCGCCTCTGCTCTTCTGAATCCCACAGGAGGAGGCCACCCGCCTCCCGTCTCCCACGGCCTTATTGACAGACGCTAAAATACTTGGTCTTCCAGAAAGAACAGCGATCCAAGGAATCATGAAATTCTGTCTTGTAAGAATAGAGTTCACGGTTCATCTTTGAACGATTCTTCTGGCTCAACTCCGCAGATGCGAGTTTTATCAGTTCTATTTTTCGTTATGACATAGTATTGACTATAGCATTGACACCTAGGATGCTAGGTTTATATACCATCGTACACATTATATATCATATTTACTTACAGGTTATGTGTTCGTATATAGATTGTTTACATATAAATAAGTCATGCATATTTATATACATATACACACAAACAAATGAGCATAATGTCTACACATAGATCCTACATTTAAAAATAGTTGGCAAAGTGTCACCCAGTCTGACCAGCAGAGGCGCAGGTGGACTCTGTGCCCACACACCCCGACGGGCACTACCCTCTGCCGTGTGCACATGCACCTGTTTCAGGCTTCACGTGCATGTTGGCAGAGCACGTGTGGGGTCCGGGGAGCATCAGGATGCTCCAGTGCTCAGAGTGGAAGCCTCAGAGCCTCTCCAGGAGGCGCTAGCAGAACACCTGACGGCATTCCACCTGAGCAATAGGGGACCAGGGGCCACTCGGATCCCGTGAGCATCTGCCAAGAGCCCCGGGCTGCCTGCCCTGGAAGCAGGGACGAGCCTGAGTCTCCAGGGCTCCCCACCCCCCAGGGCGAGGGAGGCCCTGTAACCCAGTGGGACAGATGTTGGCACAAGACGCACAGAGAGCCTGCGCCTGCCCTTCTTCCAGAGACACGGCAGCCGGCCCAGGGAACCTCCAGGGCGGTGCAAGACTGATGGACGAACAGCTTGTTGGCAAAGATCAGGTGGCTTCAACAGACATCCGGAAAATCCATTTCCAACAGCATCCAGCACACGGGGCTCAGGGCGAGAGCTGGAGGACACACGCAGGCTTGCCGCCCCGAGGACAGGGGCTCTGCTGGGGAGGTGAGAGGAGCCAAGGAAATGGGAGAGCTGACTTCATCAAGGGTCGGAAAAGGCGAGCCACGGTTCTGGCGAGGAAAGGGGCGTCTTGGAAAGAATTCCCTCTCCCACACGTATCTGCAGTCCACTCAATCCCGACCAAACCACGCTGTCCTCCTAGACCTAGAAACAGACCCGAAGGTTCTGGAGCGTATGTAACCCGAACAGGGTCGGGAGATCCTAGAAGGCCTCAGGCGGAGACTCCCAGGGCGCTGGAGGTGGGCCAGGGGCACCTGCTCAGCACCGGGGTCCCGCCTCCAACTCCCAGCACCATAGAAAGAAGAGGAAAGGACTTGGAAGGAAGCCCAGGTAATCTAAGTGTGACATTGGCATAAGAAGGAAAGGACGTGGCAGAGGACAAGACGGGAGTCTGGAAACGGATTCCGTCTTTTACGATCACCTGATTTTGGACCCAGTCAAAAAAGAAATTCAATGGGAACTGGTTTGGACAATGAGGGCTGCAGTCGCCCAACTCCACGTGGAAAACAGGGTCCCGTGGGGCCTCAGCAACCCTCACAGAGCGACCCTGCCCGCTGCGTGGGTCTGCAGGGGAGCGAGGGCCCTGGAACTCGGGGTGCGCGCATCTGTGAGGCAGGCAGCAGAGGAAGTCGTCCCCCACGGACTCCGAGCAGAGGAAAGGGTCCATCAGACCCAGACCAGCAAGGAGCCCTCACGCAGGGGAGGCCAATTAAAATGATGGGCCAGCTGCGGGGCAGCAGAAGTGGTCAACAACTAACCACTGGCTGACGGGGGCCAGCACGCAGGGAAGGCCAAGAAGCCCAGCTCTGGGCTCACCGCCCGGGGGCAAGGACTCCTGCCCACCACACGGAAGCAGCGGGCAGGGGCTGACAGGGACACCAGGAGCCAGCACCGCCAGCTGGAGACAGGAAGGGGGGGCTGCAGCAAGTGACGGGGCAGGAGGGCAGCCCGGCCGGGAGCCAGGACCAGCCCTGCTGCTTCCCAGCCGTCTGGAAGCATCTGGCAATGAGCACCTGAGCTGTGACCTAACATCTCCACTCTGGGCGGAGACGCGAGCCCAGGGCCCCCACTTCATATGCTGAAATCCTAACCTCCAAACTGGTGGTGCTGGGAGGTGGGGCGGGGGCAATGGGGTCACGGGCGGAGCCCTGCTGAGTGGACCCTGCTGGCCACCCAGTGTGCTAGGGCGGAGGGAGCGGGGTTGGGGGAGGGAAGCCCCTGGAGTCGGGCTGTGAGACGAGGTTCACTGAGGAGCGCTGTGGCGGGGCCCAGTGGGGGTGGGCCGGGCAGGTGCCCTCTCGGTGCCCCCAGGAGGGCTCAGGTCAGTTGCAGAATCAGCCTGGCTCAGCTCGCCCTGCCCCTGAGGGAGCCCCAGGCAGCCCCGTGTGCCTGTGAGAAGCAGCTTCCTGCGGGCACTGCTCACTGGCCCCTATGGCCTCCCTGTGGATCTGGACCTCCTGGCTAGGTATTTGGGAACAGAAAGTGCATTTGGGGACACTGTGTTACTGTCCTCTTCCTTAAGGATGACACAGTGCCCTGATAAGAGAGACCCCCAGAGAGACCCCCAGCCTCTTCCTCCAGGTGAGGACACAGTGAGAAGGAGGACCTCTGACCAGGGGCCTCACAGACACCAGATCTGCCAGCGCCTTGATCTTGGACCTCTACCTCCAGGACCGTGAGAAACACATTTCTGCTTTTTATAAACCACTGGCTTGTGGTGCTTTGTTATAGCAGGTCCAAAAGACCGAGAAAGACAGAAGGTCATGCGTTCGCCAGAACACAGAGGGCACCCGTGACCTGACGCCAGCCTGAGTGCTGGCCCGCTGCCCGGATGCAGGGCGAGTGTCTGTGAGCCATTGCACAGGACGCAGAGGAGACTGGAGAACGCAGTTCCGGTGGACGACAGTGAGGGATTGCAGGGACTCCGCCTCTCCTGTTGCTCTGAATTCTCATCCAGGACCAGGAGGTAGGCACGGTTCTGTGAGCATGCGGGTTCTGGGTGGGATTCCTAGGGTTTCCTTGATTAATATGTCCTGGCCTCTGGAGGACGCTGTCCGGTTCTCCTGGGAGGAGCAGGGCCCGTCCCGCAGGCTGGCTGTGGCTCAGCAGCACCCAGGCCTCTTCTGGGAGGGCGTGGACGCTCACCTCGGTGGGGCTCCACCCTGGGGACCGCCCGAGGACCCGAGGCAGGGCGGTCAGGCGCGGTGGCCCATCATGCCAGGAGGGCCTCCTCTGCGCGGAACTGTTCCTCAGCGGGCAGGGGAGCAGCCCTTGCTCACACCCGAGCTGTGGCGGCGTCCAGGGCGCAGTGGGGAGCAGGGCCTGTGTGGCAGGGAGGGCGTGTGGCAGGGAGGGCCTCGGGCAGGACGGCAGCACCGTTCAGAGTGGACAGGAAGCAGAAATGTCCACCGAGTGGCAAGCAGGTGCCCTGAGGGATTGGAGGACACTGCTGGTCTAGGAAGGCATGAGGCTCCAGCCTGCCAGCGAGAGCGTTGGGGACACGGTGCTGGTGACAGGAGTGATGGAGGTGTAGAAGGGCCAGGCAGCCAGGGCAAGGTGGCAGTGAGGAGGCCGGGCAGGGCCAGAGCAGAGGAGCCCGGAGAGGGTCTGTGACGAGGCCAACTTCCTGCTGGACGAAAGTGCTCGTGGACACAAGCGGGGACCCAGTGGGACAGACACTTCTGTACTCCTGCTCCTAAGCGGGGGACCCAGCAGAAAAACTAAAACAGACACGTGGACAGAGGGGCCACCATCAATAACAGTGAGGAGCGCGTGGACGGGGAGGAGACAAGGAGAGGAGGAAACTCCAGAGACCATGAAAGGAACAGGCCAGACTCCCCGCAGGACTCCCCGCAGGACTCCCCGCAGGACTCCCCTGCTGCTTGCTTGCTGCCTCTGTCCTGTGTGAAAGCTCACAAGGGCTGTGGGTGGCCAAGGAGTGCGCTCGCCAGGCGGGTTCACCAGAGTCAGACAAAAGTAGTGGCTTGAGATTTATTGGAGTCCGTGTCCCGGGCGAAATCTCCAGCCCCCGGGGTGAGAGTCGGGGTGGGAGAGCCAGGAGAAATCGCACGTGGCTTCGGCTGCTCAGGGCTTTTATACAGAGGAAAGGGGTCAGGGGTCCTGCCCAGGAAAAGGTGGACCCAAGGTGGACGTCAGGGTCAGCAGGTCTGCCTCATTGGTCACTTCTGGCACAGTGTGTTGCTAGGTGACCATGCTCCCTCCCCCTGCAGCCGCCCAAATTCGACCTGACACCGTCCTTCAGTGCCCTGCGGGGTGGAGATAAGGAGCCCAGCACCCCTGGACGGTAAGCGGCGGGTGGCCAGCTGCTGCCTCGTGACTGCTGGTGCCCGTGCATGAAGCTCAGCCAGGGGCTCCCGAGCGGCAGACCACGGCGCCTGCTGGGGTGAGACAGGGCCAGGCACCCACGGGCTGCGGGTGATGAGACACCCGTGGATGCACTAAGGCCGCTGATGGTGGGCCTCGGGGGTGAGCCACGGAGTGTGAGCTGGCCTCTGGGGGTGCTTGGGATGAAGCCAAGCCAGCCGTGGGTCAGGCAGGGGCCACTGGCGTTTGGTGAGGAGGTGGTGCAGGGCCCTTGGCGTCCCGGGTTGTGTTCCCCATGCCTTGGCAGAGGGCCGCAGGCGTGCTGTGGGGAACGGGAGGCCTGGCTGGGTCGCCCACCCCCGTTACCCCAGGACAGGGTGCTCCCTGCCTGGCGGGCTCCTGGGCTCAGCCTGGCCACCTCTCTCGGGGTCTCAGCACTGACGCACAGAAGCTGCTCCAGGCCACCCAACGGGCCCTTCAGGGTCAAGAAAAAATGCTAGCAAACACGTCTCGTTCTTCCCCTGACATCCAGCCCAAGTGTGAATTCCATCAACCTCATGGTCACTTCCTGTCGGAGGAGGGATGGGGGGGCGCCGTCCAGCCAGGGGTGCTGGGGAAGTGTTGTGGCCAAGCCCCACAGGGTCAGAGGGAAGCTGGGGGCCCTGCCTTCTGAAACCCTGGGAGCCGCTGGGTTCCCATGAGAGCCCAGACCTCCTGGCAGAAGCAGAAAGCTGGGCCAGGTGGTGTGAGTGAGGGGCCGGCTCCCGCAGGGGGCCCAGCAGCAGGCCCAGGGGGCCTGAGCTCCCTAGCTGATCAGCATAGCAGGCTGCAGTGAGCCGAGGCCACACCACGGAGGCTCATTGCTGCCAGGTGATGGAAGTGCCCGTTTTCAAATTGAAGTCTCCTGCTTAGAGAGAGGCAGGGAAGACCCTTGCCTGGGCGGTCTGGCCCCACCCCACGCTCAACTGCTCACTGGGGTTCTGAGTCACCTGCTGGAGTCTCCCTCCCTGGAGCCTGGGCTCTGTCCTTCAACCTGGCCCCGCCTCTCCACGGTTAAAAGCCATGTGGTGAAGTTCCCGTTTCGCTGGCCTCTGAGCCGTGCTCTGTCCAGGCAGGAACGGATTGGCGTCTTCTTCCCCCTGAAGGCCAGGCGCTTCCTCGGGGTCCTCTCCATTCACAGAAGTGCGTCTGCAGCTCTAAGGGGCAGGGTACCATCACCTTGCTCCACGGGGGACCAGAGGGGAGCCACTGGGTCCGGAGGAGGGCGCGCCTCTCTCCCTAGGACACGTTCGTTCTAGTAGAGGAAGTGGCTGCTCGTGAGCTTCGCTGCGGGCTCTGACCTGTGGCTCCAGCTCAGAAGCCAGTGCCCACCTGGAGGAAAGAGGACACAAGCCACAGCCTTTTATCAGGTGCTCTTCTCCAAAGGACGGGTGGGGCTGAGGGATGGCGTGCGCGTCCAGGCTGCGCTGGGAAACGGAGAGCAGCCCTGCCCTCTGGCCGTTCTACCTGAGAGCCCTGATGACTGCCATCTGGCAGAGCTTGCCCACCTGGCAGGTGTGGCTCAGCACTCACCTGGGCAGAGAGCTGGGAAACTGTCCCGAAGAGCCTCCTGGTTGGGATGACGGTCACTTCAGGTGCATCTCTGCTGTCCCGTGCAGATTCCAGGCGTCACTGGAGGACGGTCACCCTGCCTGAGTCTGCATGCGCCGTGGCCCTGCAGTGGGTGAAGAGTCCGAGCTGCTCTGACTCCAGGGCAAAGCTGGGCCCTGTGCCAAGGACTCCGAGGGGCCTCCCTTGGCCTTGAGCATGCCCAGTGCTTCAGGGGCAGGGCCTCTGGTCAGCACAGTCCCTGAGGGACTCCCCATCCGCCTGCTGCTGGGGGCACCTGTGCGTGCACCTTCCAGATCCTGCAGAGGTTGCTTGAAAGCAGGTCAGCAGGCTGGGTAGGCCGGGCTCCAGGAGAGACCTGGGCACTTCCCTCCTGCTGCCCCTGAGACCCCTGGTGCAGCCCTGTGTCTCCCCTCAGTGTTCTCAGAAGGGCCCCAACCTCTGTGGGCTGTGGGGTGCTGGGTCCCTCTCCATGGTCCGGGCACTCTCAGGGTAGGTGCTTCTGGCCCCCTCCCTGCCCCTCGTCCAGCTCAGCAGGAGGAGCAGGTGGGCTCTTGGCAGAGGGAAAAGCTTCCAGCAGATGGCTTGTGGCAAAGGAGTGGGGGGCGCTGGACTGTTCATGCAGCAGCTGCCTTTCTGGGGCCCTTGAGTGCTGTTTGCTGAGTACTGTGGACACGCAAACCCCTGTGTGCACCTCTGCTGCCAGAGGGGGCCTGAGGACCCTGGCGGCCCTGGCAGCTGCTCCCAAGGGGGCATCTGATAAAGGAGCATTTCCTGTGTTCTTAGTCCAGTAGGATCACAGATGGTGACGGTCACTGCAGTGTGAATTCTGACCCTCTCCCGAGGTCCTGAGGAGCCAGACGAGGCCAGTGCTTGTGGCCCCTGCCTGGCGAGCGTTCGTAAGTGCCCTCTGGAGCCAGGAGAGGGGGGCAGGAGCCAGGCTGCATCCTCACCCTGCAGCGGGGGCCGTGTGGGGGCTGAGGTCCAGCCTACTGCTCGAAGCTGGGCCTGCTGGGTGGCTGCTGGTGCCCTACCAGAGACGGCTCATCCCGAGATGCAGGATGAAGCAGCTGCCCCACAGTCGGAGAGGATCCAGAGTGAGCCACAAGGACCAGGTGAAGAGGCTGGTGAAGGGCAGATGCCGGCTCGGGGTGCCTGCCCCCACCCACTCCAGGCCACCCCTATGTGGTGCAGGCACTTAATACAGAGTGGGGGTGCAGGGGGCCGACAGGCCTGGGAGCCCTGGGAGTCTCCTACAGAGAGGGCACTTGTTCCCTCTGCCGGGGGGACTGGTAGGGGGACTGGTGGGAACCTGTCTTCTGCAGGACAGTCACCAGCCCAGGCTGAGATCTGGGACCCAGCGAGCACCTGGGTAGGGGCAGGTCCCCAAGCCTGTGGGACAGTTGCACACATCTACTCCACAAAGCGGGGCTGCAACCACCTGGGGCCACCCAGGGCTCAGGACCTTGGCTGTGTGTACGTCCCTCCAGGCCACCAGGCCCACTCTGAGCTGGTGCCCTTGACCATCCAGCTCCGTCCAGTCTCTCAGGGCTGAGCGGTGATGGTGGGGCAGGGTGACGGAGGGAGGAGAGCAGCTGCTAGGAGGGAGAGCAGTGCTGGGGGTGGGCAGGGGTCTGGGCCTGGCCTGAAGGATGAGCTGGAGGAAGTGGAGGCGGGAGAGGGAGGGGGTGAAGAGGAGGAAAGGGGGAGGGTTCCCCAGGGACAGAGTGGAAGTGCGGTGGGAGCCTGGAGGAGGCAGAAAGGACCCCTGGCCCAGGAACTGGGCCACTGGGCACACCCCCAGCTCCTGCCCCATCCTCTCCCAAGGCCTGGCCTGGGCCAGCCTCTGGAGGAAGTGAGCCCCATGGAAGGTCAGACTACTGGGTGGAGAAGCCGCCATGCTGCCTGGGGCTGAGGACAGAGCCCAGGGAACGGGGCTTGCAAGGAGCAATATCAAAGAATGTAAAACAGATATAATTTTTTACAGAATATGTGTGCTATGTGGTGATGAAGTGAATCATCATGAATAATTTGTGTGAGAACATTTAACCGAATAATACAGCAATTGGCAATATAGATAAGAATATAAAGTTTAGTTAAATCTTTGGTGTGAGGCTTGTTGGTAAGATGTAAGGTGACTCTAGGTGAAGGGTGAGCTGTGTGCGTTGGACTGACAACGCAGGGGACCCCGTGCTGGGCACAGCTGTGCAGGACTGTGTCGGGCTGATAAGCAGAGTGACGCAGGGCCCCACGCAGCAGGGCCAGCGCGTGGAAGGGACTGACAGGCCCAGAACTGCCATATAAACTGGCAGGCTTGGGGGCTTAGCAGCAGCCCCCACTCTGGCACCAAGACGCACGTCAGGCGTGAGGAGCAGTTGCTGTTGCCACTCGCTCACTTCCTGAGACAACTGCTGGGACATCTGGAGCACCTCCAGCTTTGCAGACCGCGGACATCACCTCTGCACCGCAGCCCGGCCACGACGTCCATCACCGATGGGGACATGGCCGAGAGGGAACTCCTGCACCAGACACTGGACAGGAAGAGATCCACTGAGCCAGCGTCGGTGGCCTCTCGACTAAGACACGCCACCTGAGAGCGGGACTTCGGAGTTGGTCCTTGACAGCTGGCCGTGAGTCTGGAGCTTCACTCTAGTGGCCTTCTAGTCACTAGGGATCGGTGTTGACTGAGTGCGATGTGCTGAATCGCCGCTCGGTAAGTCCTTCCACACAGTCCTTAACCGACGTGCTGTTCTAATGCTGATGAGGGGTGTTGAGACATTTGAAGTGTTAGCATCAATAAAAGCCAAGCAATTGGATCCAAATTTTGGTTTATGACTCCTTCTTGCCACTCGAGAGAGGTTGGTCCTTCCTGGGGTCCCTGGCAGCCCTCTGTCCCCTCCGCAGCCACCTGTCATCGCTGGAGGAGGAGACGAAGCCTGGGCACCTCACTACAGGGCTCCCATCTCCCCAAGGCCCCACTTGGAGCCACCCAGCAGCCCAGGAGAGAGACTGCTCAGCCTGGCCAGTGTCCAGGTCCCAGTGGTCACCAGGCCCAGGTTCCAGCTGACCTGCTCCTCCTGAGCATTGCGAACAATGAGGGAGGGGCTGCTGGGAATCCCGCCGACCCCGCAGGTTAGGAAAGGGGCAGACCCCTTTCCTAGGACAGTTCAGCCTAGTGGTGGACCCAGGCCAGGGGACACAGGGCGTGGGAGGAGAGGCTGAGGCTGGAAGCCCAGGACTCTGTCCAAGGAGGCTGCGTGGGGTGGAGGCTTGAGACGCACACACGACCCGTGTGAATGCGACCCAGGCGCTCGCTCACATGACGTTCCCACCAGAGGTCTCCCCCCCTGCTCTGCTGGGGGGTCCCGTCTGAGGTCCTCCTTCCTGCCCTGGCCTTTAGGGCCTGCCTGACAGGACAGGAGCCTGACTGCCCAGGTCTGTGGGTGGGTGCGGGGAGGACAGCCCTGCTGGACCACACACTCCCCGCTGATCCCACCTCCCACTGCAGCCCTGTGGGACCCTGTGGCCACTGAGGCTGGCACACAGCGAGAGGCCCAAGGGCAACTGAGACTCCCCTGGCAGGGAACACCTGAGGAGACCCTCCCAAGGCTCCCCAGAGGCAGGTGAGGGGCTCTCGCCCTGCGAGGAGGACTGCCCCCTGCTGCCTGTCCCACCCGGGATGTAGAGAGAGGTAGAAACGTGGCTACCGGGTGACCCAGGCGGAAGTCAGGGTCACAGTGCTGTGTCCTTGGTCCACAAGGGAAGGTTGGGAAAGCCAGCCTCTGCCTGGGGACCCAGTGGATCCACGGGGCTGGGGGACAGCGTGTGCCGAGGAGCTTCTCTTGTTCTGGGAAGCCATTTGTCACCCCGTGCGTGTCAGGGAGTGGCTGGATGAAAGGCAGGGTGTTCAGAGCCGAACATCGCCTGGGGAGGACGCGTGGTGGTGCGAGGAATCTCAGTGTGTGCATATTAACGATTACAATCTTAAGTGGCCATTTACAACCGCGGGGCTTGCTGGGCTTGCCCAGTCGCTGCCCTGGCCCCTTGGGGCCCGCCTCCAGCCTCCCCTCTCCAGCCCTCTCCTCTGCCTGGCTCAGGCAGGGCCTGTGTCCTGTGCTCCTCAGTCTTTGGATCAGGGTCAGGGCAGCTGGGGCAGCTGGGTGCCTGGGGCCCTGGGCTGGGGTGGATCTGCCCCCACTTCCTGCGTACCGGCAGCCCACACCCGTCCCTAGGGTGCTGGAGAGGTGCAAACAGCGCCTTTGGTGGCCTGGGTGTGTCCAGAGAGGGGCCACCTGCGGCTGCAATCCCTGCAGAGATGGGGGAGTGGCGGGGGGCGGTGGTGGGTGCAGAAGCAGTTTGTCCCAGGAGACAGTAGGGTGCTGCAGGGCATGGGCTGTGTTCAGGAGGTGGCCAGAGGGCCACATATGGGCACGCTCTCCAGCTGCCCTTCCCTCCCTCACAGGAGTGGAGTTTCTGGACTCGTGCTGGGCAGCCCTATGCAGGGCTCCCTCTTTCTCCACATATCGGACCCTTGGCTGTGACACTTGGGCCTGCCCGGACCCCCACACGGGCTGTGCTCTGGACTTTATGACATGGAAGGTTGCCAGAAGCTTCTGTTTCCCCCCAGAGCAAGGCCCTGACTCCCAGCAGATGACATCCTGGAGAGGGCCCAGATGTGGGGTGGGGGCTCAGGAAGACCCTCCTCAGAGGGGGTGATATCCATGCTGGCTGCTCATCCAGTGCCGTGGTATTTCAGGGACCACAGTGAGGGCCTTTCCAGAGGGCAGGGAGGCCTCTCTGTGGGTGGGCAGCTGGTCACTGCACTGCCCATGGTGAGGGTCAGACACAGGTGGCACTGCTTGCAGGCCCCAGGCCAGCATGAGCATGAGGTCCAGGAGGACTTGGGCCCAGCACTGAAGCTCCAGCCACCCTGGGGATGGGGGTGGGCTGCCTGTCCAGGTGAGGTGACCACAGAGCCGCACACTAGCCCTGGGGGCACCTCTCAACAGAAAAGCCCTTGGGGCGGGTGTGGAGACCACAGGACTGGCCACGGGACAGGAGGAGAACAGAGAGCCTCCCTGAGGAGCCACCCCCATCAGGCACACGTCACCCCTGGGAGCGTGGGTCACAGCACTCGGTGACCTGATCTCTGTGGAAGGAAGCGGGCAACTTGGCCCAGGGCACACCCTGGCAGGCCGGGCGGAGTTACAGTCAGCACGACCTCCTCAGCCTTCTCAGGCCGCTGAGGCCGGAAAGGTGTGCAGATGAATTATGGATGCAAATTACATCTCACGTTACGGATCAATTGTCGGTGAATTATACATGTGTGATTTATGCATGAATTATGCATCGTGTTTATATATAAATACATAAAGCCTTTCATCCATATTTATGTCTCGTGCATTCATGGAGGAATAGGACTGCCTTTCTGCTTTCTATTTTGCTTAATAATTAATGCTGAGATTCTGTCTACATGGGACTTGGGGACACGTAGACCTATCTCATTCTTTCAGATGGCGGGTGGCAGGCCGTGGAGGACGGCCTGTCATTTATACGTCCTTCCACCTTGACAGCCGCTTGGCTCAGGTCCAGCTGTCCGTCATGGTGAGGGGTCCGCAGTGAGCCTGCCGTCCTCTCACCTGAGTGGAGGGGCTGCTGGAACTCTCGGCGTGAAGCACCTGCGTTCTCCGAGTGGGCCGGTGGGGATACGCGGCCTCCGTGGGGTGGTGAACCCTGCTGCCTGGGGTTTGGCTCAGACGCGTGCGTGGACAGCCTGCGCTTCCTCTTTTCTGCAGTGCCTTGGCAGCTTCCCGTACAGCGCCACGCCGGCTGCGGGAACGCATGCTCTTCTGTGTTAAGCGAGGCCGGCGAGTTCCAGCTGCACAGAAGGGACGACGCCTGGTGCTCCTGCCCCGGCGGCTGGGGACGTCTGCACAGGTACACGGGACTCGGGACGTCCCCGTCTATCCCTGCTGCTTAGCAGGAGGGAGGATGTGGAGTGAACCAGAGGTCCCCACCTAGGGAGCGCGTGTGACGGAGGGCGTGGAGACCGCTTGTCTAGCGTGTGGCCGGTGTTGACACGAGTGCCTTCCCTGTGTGCGGAATTCATACTCAGCAAGGTGTCTAATTCTCATTAATGACATCAAGCTCAGGTCTGAAGCTCCGGATCATTTTTAATCTACTTTGCTATTAAGGACTGAGAGGCCTTCCACTTCCGTTGGTCTCCATGGAGTCTGTCGCTCAGCTTCCTGCTCTTTGCTTCAGTGGACGGGAGCCCGTTGCCCCACGGGACCCTCAGCTGCAGCACAGGCACGCGGGCTCAGCAGTCCAAGGGCATCCTGTGTCCTGGGCTGGACGGGGCCCCACCACATCCCCACTCCGGCAGCCGTCTCACTGGGCACAGAGAGGAGCAGCCAGAGTGTCCAAGGCCTCGGCGGGGTGCCGAGCTGCTGGAGGCCAGTCCACCCATGACAGTGCAGTTCCCTTGGGCAGCAGAGGAGCTGACCAGGTCAGACTGGAGCTTCAGGAGGAGAGGGAAGGCCCGCGGGTGCATCAGAGCTTGCAGCAGCCCCACGGCTTCCTCCCCAGGGAGGCAGGAGAGAAGGTGACAGCTGCCCACTGGGCCCTGCTGCCCGAGGCTCCGGGCCTGTGATTCCAGAAGCCCTGGGCCAGCACTGAGGGTGGACAGCTCCCAGTGAGAGGTGTGGCCCCTGCCTGCCACCTTGCAGTGTCCCAGCGAAGAGCAGGTGCACCACCCGTTTTAGCCGAGTCCAACCTTCTGTGTCCAGGTCGTCCACACTTGGCTGAGCTCCGGAGCAGCAGCTGCCTGCCTGCTGTTACAGGGCCAGCACCGAGGGTGGACAGCACCCAGTGAGAGGTGTGGCCCCTGCCTGCCACCTTGCAGCGTCCCAGCGAAGAGCAGGTGCACCACCCGTTTTAGCCGAGTCCAACCTTCTGTGTCCAGGTCGTCCACACTTGGCTGAGCTCCGGAGCAGCAGCTGCCTGCCTGCTGTTACAGACCAGCGAGCTGGGTGCTGTGAGGACCAGGGCGGAGACAGGCCGCCCCACAGCGAGCTGAGGACGGTGGGACAAAGAGCAGGGCCACATGCGAACTCACAGCAAGTTGGACAGAAGGCTTCCGCCCAAGTCGTTACCAGTTTAACCCCTTGGAATTCAGCGCAGGGCAGGTAGGACCGTCCAGATCCCCACCCGGCTCTGACCTGCCTCCTCTCTCCACCCTCTCCCAGCGGCCTGTCCTTCGCGTGACTGGGCCACGTGTCTCAAGGATGGCTGGTCACTGGTATACACTAGTGACACTAGCTGACCTGAAGCACCGGCCACTTGCCGAGGCTGCCGTGTGTTTGGAGGGGAGCTCTGCCTGTGCGACGCTCCTCACCTGCCGAGCCCATAGGCTGCCCGAGGTGCTGGGCATCCATGAGCCCTGTTCCCAGCAGGGTCCCTGCCCCAGCTGCCTCCCAGCATTCAGCTCCAGCCCTGGGCACAGTGGGGTTCAGATAGCCATAAGGAGGACCAAGCAGGTTGCCTGCCCAGAAGGCTCACTGTGGTCTCCGCCCTGACACTGCCCCTCACTCTCAGCCACACCTTTGCCACCTCCCCCAGGAAGCCTTCCAGATTCTGGCCCAGACCAGCCCTGGCTGTGCCCACAGAATGCTGGGGAGCTGCACTGCACCCTGTGACCATGCCCAGCTGGACCCTCCCCTCCCCAGGCTGCAGGCCCCCTGGGAGACAGCAGCGGGTCCTGGTGATCCTGGGGTTTCCAGTCAATGATGGTCAAAGGGAATCAATGAGGATCCGGGAGGCATGGGCAGTCATTGCCTGGTGCACGGTGGACTCCTCACCCCAGCTTCTGCTTGGACATCCAGCCCGGAGCAGTGACCTGGAGGCAGGAGACAGGCCAGCTTCCGGAGTGTGAGGGGCCGGTCACGGAGGCACCTCCCCAGCTGCCAGGACACCGCTTCTTCCTTCTCTTGTCCAGGTCCCTCATCCCTGTGGCTAGGATTTCACAGCACCATCGAGAAGCAGCTTTATCGTTGTCACTGTGAAAGATGATAGTCGTCCACCATGATTTTGAAAATTCGCACATTCGGAAAGTGGAAGGAAAAAGAAAGACAGACCCTCCTGGGGCTGCACACCCAGAGGGGAGTGTGGCTCTCCCGTCACTGCCCTGCAGTGTGGAGGGGAAGCCCCCCAGGGACGGGATCCGTGAGTGGCGCCCTGTGGTCAGCTGTGGGTCACACTGCACACAGGAATGTCAGCTCACCTCTGGGCTGACAGACCCAGAAACGTCAGAGGACAGCCCGTAATGGATGCTGGATGTGCTGCGGGTCATTTAGCCAGCTTCATTTTTTTTTTGTTTTTGGTACTAGGGATTGAACCCAGGGGCACTTGGCCACTGAGCCACATCCCCAGCCCTATTTTGTATTTTATTTAGAGACAGGGTCTCACTGAGTTGCTTATGGCCTCGCTAAGTTGCTGAGGCTGGCTTTGAAGACGATCCTCCTGCCTCAGCCTCCCAAGTGCTGGGATTACAGGCGGGCGCCACCGCGCCTGGCTTAGCCAGCTTCATTTTGATGGACACATGCCTGGTTCAGTTATTGACAACACAATGAGGTGCCACAGTGGGCGCCGTTGTGTTCTGGGGGTGCTGCTGGGCCACAGCGTGCACCCCTGAAGAGCGCAGGGCATTGCCACATGACTCCCTGTTCCAGGGGTCCCACCTGCCTCTCCAGCACGGGCCTGCAAGGAGGCCACTGCCCCCGGCACTATAAGCACCTGCTGGGGAATCCAGGGTGACCTGGGAGCAGCAGGTGCCTGCTCCCTAGAGCAGAAATTAGAATTTCTCGATTTATTGGCAAGATGGAGATATTCTCCTGTTTGGAGGTGATGTTTCCTGATGAGCAAGGGGCATCTTTCCTGATGAGCAAGGGGCATCTTTGCTACCTCGCAAAAGACTATCTCAAATGGCCAAGAGTGACGTGTGTGTATTCAGAGACTCACAGAGGTCACGTTGCATAACACACATGAAGAAGAGCAAGGCTCTTGGTCGCACAAGATCACAAAGCAGTTTTTAAAGATTTGAATTTGATTACGTTTCAAATTCAGTAAGGTCCCAAAACTTGGAAGCGTAATAAAAAAGTTAGAAGAGGAGTGAAATGGCAAAATGTGATAAAATGCAAATGGACATGTGATTTCAGACTTAGAGGGAAAGGCCCAACAGACTAGGTGGGAGGCCCGCTCACGGTCCCGGGAGGGCACACAGGGTGCCGCGGGGCTCACGCTGCCCTGCGGGCTGGGGTTGTCTGCAGGCTGCAGGCTCCCTGGGTTCTTCACCCCGTGGCCTCGCCATGGGGTCCAGGTGGGGTATGACTTCCAGGCCAGGGAGGAGAGGCTGGGGCAGGAGGCAGGAGTGCTGCAGGGATGGAGGCCTGTCTTTTTCCCACCAACTGGCCTGCGTCCTCTCTGCGGTCACTTCTGCTGCAGGCGGCCTGTTAGAGGCTGGTCCCTGGGTCCAGCCACAGCGAGGGGTGGGAGTCAGCTTCCCTCTCGGGCAGGAGCATCTGGGGGTGTGGGCATCATTTGAAGCCACTCGCAGCCCCGGGAGAAGTAGGGACCTGGACTCCTCCTCAATTCAATATGGGCTCTGGGCACCTGGTTCAAGACCAGCAGCTCCTTGTGCTCCAAAGGACGAAGGG
>JAJEJO010050818.1:0-17615 GCA_020662805.1 Glaucomys volans | reverse complement strand
TGCCCCCTGGAGCATCCCATCTTCCTCTTCTAAGGGCTTCCTGAGGGTCTGCGCTGGAGGTGTGCAGGCTTCTCCCACCCTCTCTTGCCCCAGGCCAGCTGGACTCCGCAGGGCAGCCTCTGCAAGACCTTAACTCCAGTCTCCTCTGGCCCTCGGGCCCCTCAGCTAGGGCAGGGAAAGCTCCTCCCACAGGCCAGGCTCTGCTCTAAAGGCTTCAGCTAAGACCTGGGTCAAGGTCACACTCCTACTCCTCCCTCCAGCAGCTCCTGGTCTACTTCCTTCTGGGCTCCAATAGTGCCTGCTGGGTTTGTTTTTTTTTTTTTTTTTCCTGTTTCAAACTTTCCTTCCTCCTCTCCTCCCTTCCTGTCTTTCTCCACTGAAAGATGTGGCAGGGCTGGGTCACTGTCCCGCCTGCTCATCAGCAGACCGGCTTTCTTAACTCCGGGCATGATTGGCACTTGGGCCGGATGGTGCTTGGTTGTAGGGCTGTCCTGTGTGTTGCAGGGTGACCAGCAGCACATCGCTTCTTCCAGTTGTGACTGTCCATCCAAGATGTCTCCCTCTAGACATGGCTAAATGTCCCTTGCAGGGGCGGGGGGTTGGCCCGATGAGGACCCCTGTCTAAGACACTGCCTGGCAAGAAGTAGGTCGTGACTCAGTCTCTCTCTCAGCCACCAGCTCCCTGCTTTTGAAAGGGGTCTGGACACGATACTCATGCCCAGCCATCTCAAGCTGGACCTCCGTCCCCAGCTGAGCCCACATGTGGGGATGTGACCAGCCACACTCTCGCCAGGCAGCATCAGCATGTCCCCAGGGCTTCTGTAAGTAAATGCGGTATCGACCACCTCTCTCTGCTCCTTTCCCGAGATCCCAGGAGTGTCTCAGATCCTGCCTTGGCCGTGAGGCCAGGGATGGCATCAATTATCGATGCTGCTAAAGGAGTAAGTGCTGGGTGGGGGATCGTCTCTGCCTCCAAAGGAGAGGAGGCAAGTGCAGAACAAGTGGCCTCAGGCGAGGGGCTCCTTAGACAAGCATCACAGCATCCCACCAGGCAAAGGTAGGCGTGAGGACAGTCAGCCAGCAGTCCAGTGGCTGGGGCTGAAGCTGGCCACAGGCATTTGCGATGCGTCCACACACACCGCTTTTGCAGTTATTGGCTTAAGTGACTCATGAGTCCCTTAGATCGATCCACTTAAAATCTAACACGTTAAAATACTCTCTTGATGTTTTAAAACTACATGTTGGTGTGATATGCTGCACTCCCTGGGCAACTCCATGTCCCATCCTTGAAGAAACATCATCCTCGACAGAACTACTTATCACCAGGTCTGGGAATCATGCTGGGAATGAAAATTTAAGAACTGGATCTGTCAGAACAAAATGCCATCAGTCCCTAACGGGGGTGGGGTGGGGTGGGGGCGCCCTGAGGTGACTTTCCCTGACTTCTCATCAATGGCAAACTTGATTAAGAGAGTCTTGCAAAGATACTCAGGCAGACTCTCTGGGTTGGAGCAACCCCACCTTTCCCCTGTGGGAAGGGCTTCTAGGGTCTGGACCACCACCCTGCCCTCAGTGCCTCCCATGTGCCCCTAAGCCAGGGGGCTCAACTAGGGACACATTGCAAAGGGAACATTTGGCAATGTTCTGGAACACCTTCAGTTGTGACAACTGGGGGTAGGAGCACAACTGGATGCATGGAGAGAGACGAGGGATGCTGCTGATCACCCTACAATGCAAAGAGCAGACCCTACCGTATAGAATCATCCACAGCGCCCAGGCTGGGAAAGCTGGTTTGGATAGGAAGAGAGTCGGAGGGGAAGATGCCTGCCTGCAGGTCTCAGCCCCGGGGCCTGTACCCCAAACCCCTTCCAGGGGGGAATACAGCTGTCTTGAACTGCATCTGCTTATGGTCTTATCCTTCTCTCTCCAGGTCTGGCTGCAAATCGGGACTTGGTTTCCCCAGCTCCTCCCTGCTCCGGCTTCCTGCCTGGGCTTGCGACCACAGCAGAAAACCTGCAGAGAGCATGGGAACACCAACAGGGCAGCCATACTTCTGAAACTGGGCAGAGTACTGATGGCTCTGAGCCCGGCCTCCACTTCCTGCCTCCTTTCGGACACCAGAAATGGCTACACTCTTGCTTTTTGCTCTCATTCCTGCAGGTGGAACCCTCTCTTTCTGGGACAGCTGTCGTTTCTGTTGCCCAGCGTCCACTCTCCCATTTCTGGAAAGAGCTCCTGGGTTTCCTTTGGAGAAGCCCTGTTGAGCTCTAGCTCCCAGCCTGGACATCTGACCCAGGCCTGGCCAATCAGACCATCGATCCTCCCCTCTGGCCACACGGACTGGTTTATGGGAAAGCAAATGGCCCAAACTAGGCCTGTGGGAATCAACCCTAGGATGTGGGCTAGCATTAACTGGAAAGAGAGCTTCTCTTTGTGCTGGCTGATAAGACAGAGGGACAGGCCCAGCCCTGGAGAAGAACACATTTTCCATCCCAGGGAGAGAACCTGTCAGAGCTAACCCAGAGGAAAGAGCTAGCAGAGGACCAGAGTCCTGGTGCCTTCTCCCCTGGCTGGAGCCAGATCGGATCTCTGCAGATCCAGTAGCTTCCCTATTTTGAACTAAGCCAGTTGGAACTGGAATTCTATCACTTGTCAAGTCCTCAAATTCCTCCCCTCTGGAGTGGCCCCCTTTCTCCAGGAAGTCCTCCCTGGTCAACATCCAGGCTCAGACATGACACTGAAGGCAACCAGGAGTGGTCCAGTTGTCACCAGTGGGCCATTATCATTCGATGTCCACTAGGTGACAGTCACCCAGCTCCACAGAACAATGTGTGGCTGGGGAGTGTCCCACAGAAGCCAAAGCCACAGCTCATCTAGGATTTCCAGGGGATTCTGCACCATCTGACAACTAGGCACCCTCCCGTGCAGGCCTCCCTCATTAAGCCCCCAGGATCTGCGGAATGGCCCCCAGGGTGAGTACTCGACTGTCTCCATTTTACAGGAGATAAACACTGCGGGACAGGGAGGTCAGTGGCTTGTCCAAGGTCATCCTTGGACAGAGGTGGAGCCCAGAGGCAAATAATGGAACTATTGTTCCTGGGCTCTTTCTAGAAGTGTCACTTGGTGAGACTTTCGCTGGCCAGTGTATCTAAGTGTGCGTCTCCCTGCCCCCACGCGCTCTGTGCCAGGGCTGTGGCTCATGGTCTCTGTAGCATGCATCAGGATTCTCCATTATTTTATTTTATTGCTCTTTTGATCAGTTCTTCCCCACTCCAGCCCAGGCCCAGGGCTGTTTTGTTCTGGCACTCAGTTGCTGAATGAATGAATTCATAAACACAATCACTATCCCTACGTCACCTTCCAAGGGTGGGTGTTCATGCCCAGTTATTTGACAGCAGTGCCAGGGAGCTAGTTAGAAATGTAGATTCTCAGGGGTGGTTCCAGCCACCTGTGCTTCCACAGCCCCGCAGGCCATGCTTGGGCACACTGAGGCAGGGTGAACGGGACACTCCAGAGGGGGAGCCATCTCCTTCCTTCCACTTCACCAGCTCTGCACCAGGCCAAGCAGCCAGGGCCTTTTCCCTGTTGCATGTTACCACCAAGCAGGTAAGCCCCCATCCTGTTAAATTAGCCACCTGGTGTCTCCCACCTGCAAGAATCTGCGGCTCTCCAGAAGCCCCAAACAGAACAATACCAGATTAGAGGGTTCAAGCCAGCCTCCAGGCAAGGCTGGCTGGGAGGCCAGGAATACATAGCAACAAATCCGTGGGATGCAGGCGGGCGGCTCCTCCAAAAAGAGTAATGAATAAATGTGAAGGACTCGGCAAGGCTGGGCTCACATACTAATTACCCCTGCTGCCAGCCAGGCTCCCAGCAGTGTGACTCATTCAGATGTTCTTAAACATACCGCACCACACACACCACACACACACACACACACAGGCACCCTGCAGAGGTTGGAAAGAATGCAGGCAGCACCCCTCCTGTGAGGACACCAAGGTCTGCCCAGGCTCTCCAGCCCTGCTCCTTGCCAGGGTGGTGTGAACCTCACAGCCAGACCTCCCAGTTTTCAGATCCTGCCCAATGGGCTGGGGGTGCGGCTCAGGGGCATGCAGGAGGCCCTGGGTTCCATCTCCAGCACCACAAAGACAACCAATCAAAACAAGAACCCCAAAACTGTCCTGTGCCACTTGCTAGCACCCTGTGACTCTGGGCAGCTGACTTAGTCTTTCTTGCCTTGGTTTCCTCATCTGCAAAATGGGGATGATGCTAGTGCCCTACCTCATGGGGTTGTGGTGAGGCTTAAGGTAATTAACAATTAGGATTTAGGGTGGCAGTTAACATGGGGTAAGCATTTCATAAAAAATCTGTTGAGTAAATAAAAAAGATTGGCAAATACTGGCTTGTCAAAGCAGTGAATTCTTCGGAAATCGATTTCCTAGGAGGGGCGGTTGCCGTGGAGATGGAGATGTAAGAGGTTCACCAGGAGTTTGTCCACCACTAGTTTCCAATCTCCCCCACCACACACTAAGCAAAGAGGTCTCAAGGTGGCATGAAGGAGAGTGGTCTCTGAGGGTGGCCTGCCCCAGGGGACCCCCCCCCCCAAAGTTCCTGCTTCCCCTCAGCAGGGGATCTAAGCGGGAGCCTTGCTGTGGTGGTAGGACCCAGGTCCTAGAGGACCCAAGGCCGGCCTGGGGGTCCTGAAACCTGAGGTCTTTCTTGCAGATGCAGAGCCAGGACTAGGGAGACTAGTCACCAGCCCTTCTCCCAGGAACCAGGATCTCCTTCTTCCCATCCCCCTTTGAGACAGTAGAAACAAAATGTACAAAACCCGCTCTGGAACACTCCATTCCGACTGGCCTGGCCTGGGTTACGCTGCTCTCAGCAGGGTTTCAAGGACTTTTATCCTCCACCTAGGGTCCCCTCCCAGGGCCTGGCAGGTCAGAGGCATCTCAACTCCACCCTCTAAAGATGGGGAGAGCCCTGGAACCAGGAAGGGAGAGAAAAGATAAGCAGGTGTGTGTGTGTGTGTGTGTGTGTGTGTGTGTGAAGGGCGATGAGCTTTCCTAGCCCCCGCATATTTAATAGTTCAGTGCCCAGATGAACACCTGGCACAGTTTCCAGTCCCTTCAGACTCCACGAGAGTGGAAGACCTCAGTGGGAAGGAGGCCAGAAGAGGGGTCTCTGACAGAACTACGTGATAGAGCCTCAGTCTCTTTTTCTGTAAAATGGCCAGAGGCTGACTGGAATTTACAGCCAAGCTGGGACTAGAACCCACTTTTTCCCAAGGCCTTGACCCCCAAGGCCTTCCCACTGCACCCCTGTTCTGATCCCCCCCACATCTGGCAGCTGCCCAGGAAGGGGCTGGGGAGGAGCCAGTGTCCCCATGTACCCCAACATCACACCATGTCCCAGCCCACTCCGCTAGAGCCCACCGTGCACTTCCTGCTTGGCTGGATTAAACGGTTACAAGGTTTCCTGACATTAAGCTCTTTCCCAGATCCCAAAGTCCCCGCCTCTGATATCTTTTCCAAGTTACTCGATCTCATAATCTTCATTTCCCAATGCTGACTAGACAGCGGCCCGTTTGGGAGGGATCTGGGAGGGGGCCTGGCTGAAGGGGATTTGCAAGAACAAGCTCTAGGAGCCATGAATATGCAAAGCAGCTCCAATCCTGTAAATAAAAGCAATCATTTAAATGCAAATTGCATCCTTGGCCGCGCATTCCACGGTGGATGGTTCCTCTTGGGCTGTAATTCTAAGAAGAAAATGTGACTAACTCCAAAGCCCTGGTGAAGCCCTGTGCAGGAAGTGCTAGGGGGTGGGCCTGGGTTTTGGAGAGGATGGATAAGAACTGCTGGAAAGTGGGGAGTGGGTCTTGAGACCTCAGGCACCCCTTCAGTTGGCTCACAGGGCTGGCTGGGGTCAAAGTGATCCCCACATACTACAGAGTCCTGGGAGATTCTCTGTCTTCTTGTGTAGGTCAAGGGAGATTTGAAAACTCGGATCCCATGGCTTCCAGCTCAAAACCCTCCAAGGCTTCACTAGCTCCAACAGAATAAGCCCTACACTTTCCAACGCCCCAAAGATGGTGTGATCTGGCCAGTGCTTGCCACTCCCCCACCCCCACCCCAAATCTGCCTCCTGCTCCAGCCACAGTGGCCTTTGTTCAGCTACTCTGAGCTCATCCCCTCTCCAGTCCTTGCCTGGTTCAATCTTTCCCCAGGATCTCCTTCCTGAGGGCAGGCCCCCATCCTGCTGGGCTCCTGTACACCCCTGTCACTTTCTTTTACATCGCTGTCTTATTTTCTTGGCAGCCCTATGGCGATCCTGGGTCGTATCTATTCGTTGTTTCTCTTCTTCCTTAGTGTTTCTTTACAGGCGTTTTCAGGCTCCCCGCCCCCCATAAAAGCAGGGGCCGGTCACTTTGACACCCTGTTCTGTAACTAGAACATTTGTTGAAATAAAAATTGGCCAATATCGATTTTGGGCTTACGTTTCTAACAAGACTGTAGGTCTGGCTGCCTGGGCCCCAACCCGCGAGTCCTTCCTCCTCCCTCCTCCTCCCCCTCCAACCCAACTGACCCCTTTTCCCTTAGAGCACAGAACGGTTTGGAAACAATGTTCACTCCACAGCTCAGATAGAAAACCGGGAGGGCTCCCAACCAACAGATGCCAATTTGCATTCTATTTACATGCCATTTGCATGCAGTTTCACTGAAGTCTGGCTACTCCGAAAGCCCCCAGTCCCCACCGAAGAAACTTCTGAAAAACGTTCCTTGGCTGAAGTGCCGGGATTTTGTGCCAGGTCCCTCCCCCACTTCTCTTGTCTTTGCAGGGATCCCCCCTCCCGCGTTCTTCCTGGGCTCTGCTCAGGTGCCCCCCATCTTGGCGCAGTTGGGCAGCCAATGTGGCGCGTGTGCGGGGGCCCCAGGCCGGGAGGATGCTGCCCGCCACACTCCAGGGGCCTTTGTCCGCGTTCCAAGGAGCCGCCCCCTTAGCGAGCCGGGGACAAGGAGGAAGGAATTGGCTAGGCCTGGGTGTGACAGAGCAAGGGCTGGGGAACGAGTCCGCTGCGCTGGGGCGTCTCTGGGGCAAGGTCGGCGCGCCCCTCCAAGGCTGGTTAAGCAAGTCCCCCGGGGCCAAGACTGGTGCGGGCTCCTTCCGTGTTCTGGCCTGTGCGCCCAGGCTGTAGGGAAACGGATTCGTGGGGTCTTCGTGGGGCTGGGAGTCCGCGTCCCCCCAGAAGCGGGGCCACAGCACAGGGTTAGTCCTTAGCCCTAGCTTGGTCGACCTCTCTCAGAGGCCCAAGTGCCCCGCGTCTGGAACGGAAACGACTCCCCTCCATTGTATGCAGCCTCCCCGGGTTTGTCCCCCAGCCTCAGATCTCGGCTCAGCCTCTTTCCCCTGCCCCCGCCCTTGCCCAGTCGTGCGCGGCCACCGCGGGCTGCGAGATTGGCCCCCAGGCCCTGCGGCAGGTGCCGCCGATTGCTGGCCCCGAAGTCCGGCCCTTGCGCTCTTAGCTCTCTGTCCTGTTCATAGCAAGCCCCCCACCCGCCTGCCACGCGGCCCCCAGGTCCTCTCCGAGGTTCCGCTCACACGAGTCACTCTGGCACGCCAGGACTCCCTTACGCTCCCAGCCGCCTTTACCTGTGGTCACCCCAGACCCTCTCCAGAGACTTGATCTCCAGCTGGAGTGGGAGCAGTCCCCCCTCCCCCGATCAAGGTCCCCAGCCCCTCCTCCCCCGCCCCGCCCTCTGCGGCTCCTCTCCCGCCGCACTGTGGTCCCCCTCGCCCGAATCCCACATTGCTCCTCCAGATTAACCCCAGAAGGGGGGTTAGAAAAGCCCAAGAAGAGGACCCCCGCAATCTTCCCAGGCTGAGGCGGGAAAAGTTTCTGGGGTCCCCGCAGCGCCCTCCACTGCGTCGGCGCGGCTCGCACTCACCGACCCCCGCGGCCCCGCAGCGCCGACTCTCCTGTTGGCCCTCGGCCGGAGTCACATCTCTGCAGCGCGGTGGCGGCCCCCACTCCGCGCACGCCCGCCTGCCGATCCAGACTCACTGCATTGCCCTAGCGAGCCGCTGCCGCGCGAGGCGCCCCCTGGCCCGGCCCGCGCTGCTGCAGCGGCCGCGGCCCCGCCCCCGCCCCCGGCCAGCCCCGCCCCTGGCCTCCAAGCCCCGCCCCTGGCCCCGCTGTCTATTGGGCTTAGTCTGGGCGCGGGTCTAGGCGCTGTCAGCGAGCACCCAGCCGCGGAAGCTCTTCGTTCCTTGCTCAAAGCGCTGAGACGACCCCCAACGTCCGGCGTCCCCAGTACGAAGACATTTGCCCCCATCCACAGTGCACACGTGAACAGTACCGACGCGACATTCCCCAAGTTGATCCAATTGCAGGAACACCCCCCAACACACACACACACACTCTGGGGAATACTCCCACGGGGGCGCGGGGCAGGGACCTCCTCCGGCCCAGTATACATTCCAATGTGGGTTCGTAAGCAGTGACTTTCCCACAACACACCAGCACCGGGTCCAGGCGCAGAGTGGATCTCGCGGCGAGTTCCAAAGTCACCGACGCCGGGGTATGCATCTAAGGCACACACGCAGCTCGGCCTCCCCTAGGCGCTTCCCTACAGAGCACTCTCCCCGCCCTCCTCTACCCCGCTGCCGCACGTCCTTGCCCTTTTGCTCACACTAAGCCCAGCACGCAGAGCCTTGGCCACTTCAACACACCCACCCACACGTCGACATGGTGCACCCCTCACGTGGGTCGTACGCAGGATCCCCCCCCCCCACCGCACACAACACCCACGTACGCACACGTCCACCACTCTCCCGGGCGCACATTTTCAGAGATCCTAGCCACCAGCTGTGCGCTTCGCAGACGCTCAGGGCACAGCCAGGACACGTGTCCACCCGACTGCCGGGACCTGCGTGAAGAAGGGGTCCAGGGCAGCCTCCAACCTCGGTACTTAGCCCCCTCCTAGTTCACCCGTCAGTCTGAGGTTGCGTTGCCCCGACCAGGCTGGCGGGTGTGTGTGGGGTGTGTGTGTGTGTGTGTGTGTGTGTGTGCGCGCGCGCGCGCGGTGTGTGTGTGCGCGCTCGCGCCCGCCCGCACGCGCTCTGAGCTTCAGTAATCCTACGGAGCTGGTTCCTTGGGTGACCTTCGGATCTGCAATCTGGGACTCGTCTCAGGTCGTTCCTCCTGGAGACAAAAACGGGTGGTTGAGAGTCACCCTTTTCTCCCCATTCTGATTTCACAGGGTGAGACCACCCTTCCTATTCCCAGCCACAAAATATATGAAGACACAACAGGGAGATGATCCCACCTCCCGGGCAGGAGGGCTGAAGAATAGCACTCCTTCCAGGGGTGACTGCAGTCCCTGTGTTTTGGAAACCGCTGACCTTCCGAAATACTCCCTTTCCTTCTGACCTCTCAGTTCCAGTATCTCCAAACCAGTTTTCTCCTGGTCAGTTCACATATCCCTTGGGTACGCATTTCCGCGAATACCTTTTATTTTTAAGGAAAAACGGAAAGGCAGGCCCCCTCCCACTCCCCCGAATTTGCTGAAGTAGCGTATAGCGAATGCCTAGAACAGTGCCTGGCATACAGCAGGCGCTCATTGCATATTTGCAGGGCAACGGTTTTCCCCAGCGTACTCCCGCCAGACTGCGGAACTGGAAGTGGATGGCCACTGCCCCCTGGTGGTATTCCGTGGAACTGGCCTCGAGATCCTTCTGTAAACGTGAGCAGGTTCGGTTTTCGGAGTGTCAATGTCCTCCTCTGTGAAAGGGTTTTAATAGTTAGACCCTTATTGGTAAATGCATGACGCATGTCAAGTGCTTCATACAGGATCTGGAATGTGGAAATCTCTTAGCATGAGTTGATTAATATGATAGTGATGGTTAGATCCCTTTTCTGGGCTTATTTTAGGGGGATTTTGACGGCTTTGGATGTTGATACTTGGACAGCAAAGCATGATATTGAGGCAGACTGAGTGGCAGGTGCATTCCTTCCTCTCTCCCTAAAAAGTTCAAAGACCCATGGATGATGACAATGACCGATGACCATAGCTAACATTTTACATAGAGCTTGCTATATGCAAAGAGTTGTTCTAAGTACTTTAAATCTTTTACTTAATTGTCCTAGCAATCCTTTGGGTCAAATACCATCATTTGTCCCATTTTACAGATGAAGACACTGAGGCCCAGAGGGATTCAGTACCGGCCTATGTTCATCGGCTGGCAGATTTGGGATCCAACCCAGGCATCTGGCTCATATTCTCACTCAGTGGCTGAACCTTTGCCCCCTGCAGATATCTCTGGAGGGCTTGCTGCATGTCCAGCTTGGGGACTGGCTCTCGGAGGTACAGGGAATGGTGTCAGGCTCTTAAATGCTCAGTCCACTTTGGGCTAATGAAAAACAGTGGCTTCCTTGACCCTTCTTCTCACCTGAAATATGGTGAGGGCCATAGCTTCCCACCGACAAATGTCATAATGGTTATCAGGCATTGGTGAGGCTTGCAGGGTCTGTCTCCCCCAGCAGACCGTATTTCAACAATCTGCAGTGTCCAACATGGTAACCCCTAGTCACATGTGGCCACCGAACTCTTTACATGTGACTAGTATGACCATAGAGTTGAGCTTTCCATTTTATTTACTTTCAGTTGATGTAAATTTAAACAGCCACGTGTGGCTAGTGGTTACTGTTTACACAGCACATCCCTAAGCTCCCTGAGGACAAAATCCCAAACCCATGTCACTTGTTCATCCTTGTGTTACCAGAGTCCTAGGGCAAAGGCCTCAGTTCCAGGATCCTGACAGACCAGGCTTGGCCACCTGTGTCAGCATGCCAATCACAGAGGCAAGCCGCTATAGAGGGCAGGAAAGGACTTCAATCAGTGTGACCACACTGAGAAGAGCAGGCACAAGGGTACAGTGACCAAAGACCTGTCTTCA
The DNA here is from genome assembly GCA_020662805.1 of Glaucomys volans. Lineage (NCBI taxonomy): Eukaryota > Metazoa > Chordata > Mammalia > Rodentia > Sciuridae > Glaucomys > Glaucomys volans. Next base: position 6,659 of record JAJEJO010050818.1, on the reverse strand, counting down.
AGGGGCTGACAGGAAGTTGGAGGTTTTATAGAATAAGACACTTTCTGGGAGCTTGTGTGTGCTGGATGGCTGGGAGCTCTACCTGGATCATCTTGGTCAGGTCATGGTGTGGGAGATCGCTATCTCAGGACTGGTTCTTTGAAGCTCTGGGAAGGTCATGATCACTTCAGGGGACAATTTCGTTCCTGTCATGAGGCGATTGCTCCTGCTTAAGGGCAGCCCTGGTTCTATCATGGGGTAATCGCTGCTGCTCAGGGGGCAGTCGCTCAGCAGGGCTCACAGTTGCTTGGGGGTGATTTCAGTTGCTTGTCATACAGATGCTTATCAATCAGACCTATGGTTCCTGGAATCCATGATAACTATAGAAGAAAGTGACTCAAGGAAAAAAGAGGTGAAAAGGCAGATGGAGTCGCTTCGGTAGGTGACTGGGCCCTCCTTGTTTAATCCTGTGATCTGTGCAGGGAAGAATGCATTCAATACTTGCTAACAGAGATCAAATCGCAGCCTCAACTCCCCTTTGAAGTGTGTCTATTCTGAGTTCAGACCTTTCAGGACCCTCTTTTCTGCTAATAAGTTAGTAGATCATTTCTCAAATGAATTTGCTGCCCCTGGCTTTGAAGTTCCAGTGGATCATCTTACTCTAATCCTGGGACTTTCTGTAGGTGTCTCTATCTTGCATGTGACAAAACTGAAACTTGGTTTTGTCAGATCCTGTTGGTGGCCCCTTGAAGGATACTATGTGATTCTGTCCTCAGGGGCCTCCTGGTCAGTGGAAGAGGCAGGACCTCCTCCTGAAGTCCTGGGAGCCCTGACTTGGCAAGGCAGAGAAGGGACTCAGGCTCCCCAGAGACTCCAGCTCCTGACCTCCCCGCCTGGAGTGGGAATGGGAGACACTTCCAGCTGTTCCTACCTCTGGATGTGTCTTTGGGGTGAGCAGTCAGGAGCACTGAGGGAACAGATGTGGCATGCAGCTACCACTTCATGTCACGTGCCCATGACAGATATTACCAATCGATTGCTAAAATTTGTCATTGCATTTAATGCGTCAGCCTGTGACTTATGCCACCCATTGTATATTCAAGGATTTAGTCACTGTTGCGAAGTACTCCTCCTCTTCCACTTATTTCTGGGAGTCCACAGCAGGACATAGATGTCCACAAGTCAGTGTGTCTGCTGCAGTGACCACATGGCAGCCACCTACTCTTCCTTTCCCACAGGTGTTGTCCACAAAATTGCTTGGAGTCACCTGATCATGGTCCCCCGTGAAGCTACCATGGGACACTCTCCCAGTGTCCCAAAACTGTTAGGAAACATTCAGATAACAGAACAATTATTATGACCCAAACGGTAGGAATTTTTGTTACCCAAGTTGGGATGTGGGTGATCTCACAGTTGGTTTGTTGCTCAACAATGTCAACAAGGGCCCAGATGCTTTCCAACCTTCTGCTCTTCTGTTTTTAGCTTGGCCCCTCCTGGTCACAAGATGGTTGCCACAGCACCAAGCATCAAGTCTTTAAGTGACAGTTTTCAATGGGAGAAAGGTGTTCAGGGAAGAGAGCTCTTCCATGAGCCTCCCTGTTAATTAGAAAATCGTCCTTAGAGTCATACCAGGTATAGAATTTCCCTTGGTCTGAAAGTGTTACACAGCTTCCCCTCTTGGAAAGAAAGTTGGGAAGTGATAACTTGGTACAAAAAGACTCAGTAAAGAAGGAGAGTGAGAGAAAGGTGGTTGAGGCAGGAGCAGTGGGCCCCAGGTGTCCCTCCTCAGAGTGGGCAGCCAGGAGGGATTTGACTCAGCAGTGTGCCTGTCCAGAGTCCCACCCAACCACCCAGGAGGGTGACTTCTGAGCTTCTGACAGTCACCACTATATAAAATAAAACTGAATTGTTGCAATTCCAGGTTACTTATCTATCGGTCTTCATGAACCTTCCCAGTGGAGATTCAGAAATCTCAGAACATTTATCTTTACTGTTATCAGTATCAAGCTCAGAGTGGTGTGGGCTCCAAGGTCAAAGTCAAGAGAAGCCTGAGGTGGGGCCCAGCTGTGCCAGTCCTAGAGCCTGGGCTCTAACCACTGTTTTATCCTGCCATCTTACCCCTGAACCAAAATCCTATTTGCAGCAGCAGCCCGTCCCCTTAGCCAGGCATCTCCCACCGTGGTGTGCACTTGAATCACCTGGGGCTCATGCAAAATGCAAATTCTGGTTCAGCTGGCTGGGAGGATTCTGCATTCAGTTGAGCTTCCAGGTTGTCCCTGGTCCTAGAACCTGACTTTGAGTAGCAAGGCCATAGTGCAGTTATTGTCAATGCTGGTTGCTCGTTGCGATCATCTGAGACACTATAGATGAACCAATGAATGAGAGAATGGAGAATGGATACAAGGTTCCTGGTCCTTCACAGACCAGTTAAGTTGGAGTCACTGGGGATGGGGCCCAGGGATCAGTCAAAGACTGAATAGGGCTCAGACTGTTGCTAAGCTAGCCGGGAGGCGACATCAAAGGTTCTGGGGATGGAATCTCTGGATGGCCATGTAACCTGAGAGAAGTCACTTTGTTGGTCTGTGTCTTGGTTTCTGCATTTGCACGAGGGGGTTAGGGTGACCGGAACAGTCCCCACCTGTAGGAGCTTGGTAGGAGTGCTGACCGAGGGACTTGCACTAAGGATTATCCATTGACCTTTAGCAGAACCAGTCCAGAAGGGAGTAGGTGCTTCTGTTTGAATTTAAAAGGATTCAGAGGGGGATTGGGGTCAAGAGGGCAGATCTGGGTGTCTCATGGCTCTTCCTCATGGTGCCATTGGTTGAGTATAAATTGGGTGAAAATATGAAAATTTGCCTGTTTCCCAGCTCTCTCTCCCTATCCTTTGTGTACCAGGGGATTCTCAAAGTGTGGCCGGGGGAACCTCCCAGAGGGCCCAATGGCCCTAAGACCTCGTTCCCTTCCCCCTGTGGCTCCATCAGGCCTTAAGACCCCAAGTAACTGCAGCTGGGAGGCTCCAGCTATCTTCAATCAAGTCAGACTTCACAGAGATTTTCAAGAATGTAAAATATCCTGTGCTTCTTACTTTTGGTTTTGGAAAATACAGTGTTTTTTTTTTTTTTTTTTTCCATAAAAGAGTTCATGTTAACATGTAAAGGGTTTATTGTTGTTTTTAAGTGAATGAATCTTTAAAAAAAATTCCTTGTTTCCTTGTTTTAACTTAAACTGAGGTCAATATTGGTATCTGACCACCAATGTTACCTCCTTCAGGTTCTTTTAAATTAAAACAATAGCACTGTTATGGTTTGGGTATGAGGGGTCCCCCAAAGCTCCCGTGTGAGTGCAAAAATGTTCAAAGGGGAAGTGATTGGACTGTGAGAGCTGGAACTTCATTGGTCCAGTGGAGCTTGGATGGACTGACGGGTGGTGGGTGGGCGAGGCTGTGGGCAGGTGGGCGTGGCTAGAGGAGGTGGGTCACTGAGGGCTGCCCAGGAAGGATGCCTCTCCCCTGTACCCCTTCCCTCCTTTGTCTCTGCTTCCTGGCTATGGGGGCAGGGGGAGAAGCTTCCCTCCACCACACCCTTCCGCCAAGGTTCTGCCTCACCTTGGGCCAGAGCAATGGAGTCGGCCTTCTGTAGACTGAGACCGGAAACCGTGATCCCCACTGAGTCAGAGCTGGCTAAGGTAAGCATTTAAGCCCCTACTGGGTGCTGACTTGGCTGAAAAGCAGGATGCAAAGTATCTGTATGAATCTACACAGAATTCCTCTGGGATCTTTTTCTATTTTTATTTTTTTGGAGTAACTGGCCCCAGGGCCTCGCTCGTGCTAGGAAAATGCTCTATGCTAGCCCCACCCAACCCATCCTCATTTTTTTTTTTTTTTTTTTGGATAGAGCATCTCTCTGTGTTGTCCTGGCTGACCTTGAACATCTGGGTTCAAACAATTCTCTTGCCTCAGCCTCCCCAGTAGCTGGTGTGTGCCACTGTGCATGTCTATCTTCTGTTAATATTGATGTGCAAAAGGTTTCCAAGAACCACCATTTGCAGCACGCTTATCCAGAAACCTCTCTCTAAATAAAGAACAGGGCACAGTTACAAGGCATTTGCAGATTACCAAGCACTGTTCTAGGTAATATTAATGTTCTGCTCCTCATGACAACCCTGTGACAACCCGGTGAGGTACACCACTTCCCCATTTTACAGAAGGGGAGGTTGAAGCCCAGAGAGAGCAATGACCCGAAAGCCACTGGTGTTCGCTGCTGGAGGACACAGGCCTGGGCTTGCAGAAGGGGCCCCTGCAGAGGTCCCTCCTGCCAGGTGAGCAGTCCCTGTGCGGTCCTATCGCTGGGTGAGGACTGGCCTCCTCCTCTGTCTTTCCACATTCGCTTGGTTCAGCCAACCGGGAAAGATCCTCCTAGACAGCCGAGGCTGAGGTGAGAGCGGGGAGGTGGGCCTGGGAGCCTGAGGTGACTCAGTTACATAAGGACCCCTGGGACAAGGACAGTTATGTAAAGACAGGGAGGGGGGAGAGGAGGCCCAGGATGGCATCGTGAGTCAGGGCAAGGGAAGAAACCAGGAGCTGGAGGGGAAGCAAAAGACAGCGGAGCAATGTGTCCACTCGCAGCCGCGGCTGCAACGCCGGAGGACGCAGGGACAGACCAAGCTGGACTTCCTCGATCCTGCCACGTCCTCTGGTGCCCCCGCCCTGGAGGCACCATCCTCTACTCTCTGGGCCCCTCTGAGTCCAATGGTGCTGAACGCCGTGCTGTAAACTCCCTTGCTGTTTAATTAACCAGAGCCGGTTTCTGTTGCTTGCGAGCAAGAACCTTGGTTATTACAGAGCCCACTTCTGCCGCGCGACTGGAATGGGTAGGGCCCTGGAGACTCCTAGGGATACAGTGGGAGAATAAGGACACAATGGATATTTATGTACTTTCTCGTGGTAGTTTTCACTGTGGTGCCTTTTCTACTTGGAGCCCACTTCTGTGGTCAAGATGAACTTTGGGAATGTCATATGACCCTCGAGAGATGATTATAATAGACATGGCACGTGATCAAAGGGAGGCAGCGTGGAGCCAGGGGAGCTCAGGGTAGGGGCTCTTAGCTCCAGTGGGGGTGTCAGAAGACTCTGGAGAGGTGCTGGCATCTATGCTGACCCTGTGGGTGACTGGCAGCCACCTGGGTGAAGTCAGGGAGCTGGTGCCCCAGGCAGAGGAAACAGCACTCACAAAGGCCTAGAGGTGGACAGAGGGAGAGACGCCCCAGGCAGCTGGCGCCCAGGGAGCAGGCGGCCTGGAGGAGGGCGGGAGGTTGGTGAGGTGGCTCCCAGGGTCAGGAATTCCGGTCTTGTCCTGAGGGCTGTGGGGGCCACCAAAAGGTTTTGAGCTGGGTCAGAGGATCCAAAGGAACCTTCCCTCTGGTGTGGGGAGGGAGCAGAATGGGGACCTGCAGAGATGCTTCTTTGCATTTGAGTCACTCTCACTAGGTCCCCTGCAGATCTCAGCTGCCAGGGAGGCTACATGGGGACAGAGGAGGTCCTGGGGACTGCCACCTGACCACTTCGCTTTCTTTCCTTTATTTATTTAGTTTTTTTTGGTGGCTTCTGGGGTTCTGTTTTCTTTTTAATATGCAGTGGTGTGGTGTTCAAGGGCGGGGATTTGTTCCGAGAAGCACGTGGGTAGGAGGTCTTGCTCTGAGGACATCATAGCGTGCCTTGACGCAGACTGAGATGGCTATGCTGTCTCTAGGTGACAAAATCATACGGGGCCACTGTCACATATGCCACCTGTCATTGACCAGGACGTTGCTATGTGGTTCGTGACTGTCATTTGTAGTGAAACATCTTCCTTATTAAAACAACAACCAACATGTCCTGATCATAGAAAAATCCAGAGTACTGTAAATTTTCAGTGAAACACATTTACCATCATCTTCCTACTCCGAAAGAACTGTTTTCTCTTATTACACGTTATCTAATTTATATGACATTTCTATACTTGAAGTAGTTATGTATGGCTGTATAAGTTCTGATTTAAACATTCTACACCGTAGCCTTAGTGTTTTGGCACATAATTGCATTTTATTTAAAATACTTTCATTTCCGCATTGCATTCAGTTGTCAGCCCGGGTAGCTAATTGGATAACTAACCCAACAACGCATTCTTAAAAACCAGTTTCACACAGGACGTTTTATAAAAACCATTTTCTAACCCCCCGTTCTTGCCTCCCAGGATTGGCGATGATCTCACTCTTTCATTATTGTTGTGTAGTGAGATTATTTTCCAAATTTTCCCTGCCTTTAACAGCCCTGCAGGGAAGGTACTTCTTGGTATTTTCTAAAACATTCTTTCTTAGATGTTGATTTACAGATTTTCTGTATTGAGATGAATGAAGATCCAGGTTTTGTACCAACACACACTATTTGAAGTAAAGTTACTGACATTTAAAAAATTTACTTATGTCTTGGTGGAGATGTTCTCGTGCTTCCCAAACAGCGATGCATGAGGTCCCTTCCTTCAGGAGACGTGGTGGCTGGTTATGAGGGGTCCCCTCCAAGCTCCCCTGTTAACACAGTGGGTGAAATGGTTGGCCTGTGGGAGCTGTTGCCTAATCAGCGCATCCTAGTTTGAATGGACGGACTGGGTGGTGACCGTAGCAGATGCGGTTTGACTGGAGGGGTG
>JAJEJO010050817.1:0-53647 GCA_020662805.1 Glaucomys volans | reverse complement strand
CCTCCAGGTTGGGAATGATCAATGCTTCTGGGCAGAGGCAGCCTAGTGTTGATAGACAATTAGATACAGCAAGGTGGTAGACTCCGGGCCTGGGTGTGGGCCTGGGCACTAGTTCAAGTTGGGGTGGTGTCACAGAACTGTGCTCAGTGATGGAGACACTGGGCTTGAGAGCCCAGGCTGACCTGAACTCCTCGCTTGGGGTTCAGGCAGTGGCAGGTGGTTGCTCTCTCCTGGGGACACTGTAAGCTATTGCCAAAGGCCCAAAGCTCCCTGCCAGATCACTTCAGACACTGCTGACACTGCTGGCGGCCCCAGGGAAGCTGGGGGAGTGGCGCAGAGTAGTTTCCACTCCCTGCCAGAGACTGCGTTCTCAGAGTTTCCCGGCTGGAGCTCCCCCTGAAGCCGCTGGCGTCCCCAGGAAGCTGGAAATGGACCCCCACTGCCAGGGAATCCGCCAAACTCAGAGCAGTTCCACCTCCCCTGCCGGAGTCAGTGATTCCAGGGGCTCCGGGCCCACCCCTCCAGGTGCGGTTTGAGGGCCTGGGAAGCCCAAGATGGGCGCTCTCTGCCAGGGAAGCTGGGGGGAGCGGCACAGAATAGTTCCCACTTCCCGCCAGAGACTGCGTTCCCAGAGTTTCCCGGTTGAAGCTCCCCTGACGCAGCCGAAGGCCCCAGGAAGCTGGTAATGAGCCTTCTCCGCCAGTTAAGCCGCCAAAATGGTGTGGGGTAGTTCCATCTCCCCACCAGAGTCCGCGATCTCAGAGTTTCCGGGACGCCTCTGAATGCCCAGGTGGCCTGAGATGCTCGGTCTCTGCCTGGGAGGCCGCTGGCTGGTGCTGGAGCCCCGGCCAGTGACTCCGAAGCGCTACTGGGGACCCGCACTCACTTGGCTGTCGCAGATCCAGGTCGGTGGCTCCGAAGCAGCTGCAGGTTCAGGCGCTCCCGGATCGGATCGTAGCTGTCCGGCTCCCGGATCGTCGCTCGCTGCCCGCGGGCCGAGCCCAGCCCGGCTGAGTTGGTTCTGGAGCGGCACCTGGGGACCCCTTATATGTGCTTTGAATATTAAATCTCGTTGAGAGTCATATTCCTGCTGTTTGAATCCCGAGCAAGTAGGAATCCACGGAGCAAGTAGGAATGCAGCCTTCCTCTAATCCGCCATCTTGGATCCCAAAATCTTAGTCCACTTTAAAGGGCCAGTTCCTGCAGTGATTTCAAACAAAGATCTTGCTAATTTTGCAAAAGAAGCATTCTAAAGTCTGCAGTAACCTCTTATTCCCAGAAATTCAAGGAATTATCTTTTTGTAGTGGTGCTGGGTATCTGAATGATGGCTTGTTTACAAGCCCCTGTCTGTGTCTGAAAGCATCTTGTAGCCTTTCAAGAAACAAGTTCGGAGCCTCATCGGGGGGCCCTGGGAGTACCTCAGTAGTTTTAGACAAATTAATGGGCTTCCTAGTAGCACTTTTTTGTCCTACCAATACATGTTAGTGATAGGCATCCAAGTGAGCCTGGCCTGCTCCAGAGTTAGGGTCCCAATCAGGATGGATATCAGGAAGGGCCTCCTCCAACAACAGGCAACCTTCTGCTTTGGTGCAGCCAGCTGTCCTCAGGATAGCCCTCCTGGCCTCTGCACTGGTGTGGTTCTGCTCATCAGAATTAAGAAGAGTCAACAAAAGCTGTTGTAATCATCCCAAGTGGGTCAGTGCATGGGAAAAGTGGACTCAAGGAGAGAAATGAGGTCCTGAGGACACTAAGAGAAGAGAAGGGGATATAGACATAGGCAGTGCTTTCATCCCTTCCCTAGGGAACTTCCCAGAGAGGTAACACGGGAACAATGGGGTTGGGGGAGAAGTTGCACCCAGGAAAGTAGCAAGGGAGTGACCAGAGGGAAATTCATGGGATCACAGGCAAGAAGAGATGGCTGGGAAGGGGACCACCGCCTCCATCATAGGTTCATTCTCTCTGAGGGTGAGAGAGAGGTTATAAGTCCCTCTGGTGATGGAAGAACAGACTCAGGGGACCTTGGTGAGGACACAGATGAATAAGAAGGGGTCTGGGGTCCAGGAGAACTATAATCAGGTAGCAAAATTCATCCTCAGCTGAAACAGGTAGAATAGGGGCAGAAGGGTGCCAAGAAGAATTTTTCACATCCTGCCTGTTGTGACTCTGGGAACCTCAATATTCTGAACAGCCAGGACTTTGGCCAATGTGGTTAATGCTCTCGAGGGCATTTTGTAACCATTTTGGAGAATTTAGAATCAAATATGCCCATTGGTCTACATATGGGAAGTGGTCAGGATGGCCATGCCTGCCAGTTACCATATTCCAGACCTTCTGTAGTGTGAGAGGATCCAGAGATCCCTCAGATGGCCATCCCACATTGAGGGTGAGACATTCCATCCCACATAGGATTCAGATGTGCCCCAATATCACAGGCACTCCTTAATCAACATGGAACCCAGGTGGGAAGTTTGTTAACATACACTGTCAGGGAGGGAGGAAGATCTTCTCTCTGGAGCAACAATGAAGGAGCAACTTTAGAGACCGCTAGACAAGCACGCACAATCAACAAAAGACAATTTTCCACAGAAAACACTGTCTCCTCCCATCCCAGGCTCCAGACCATCATCATGGCGTTTTTATCAGAAACTCTGGGCCAAACCTGGTGTCTCATCAGATGACCACCTAATTGAAACACCTACAAGGTTTTATAATCAATCTAGTTGAAACATCTTTGGGCTTCGCATTCATTCTAGATGAAACACCACAGAGGATTTAGCATCAATCTGGTTGATATACCTTTAGGCTTTACGTGTAAACCAAATGGAGAGATCAAATAAGATACCTTTAAGCACATGTAGCTCGTTTTCTTTCCTTCATGACTGGGCTCAAATTGGTTGCCACATAGTATCCAATCCCTGCAAAACAGAGAGCTCCCCCAACCAGAGGGGAAGGTGCCCCTCTCTGTGTTTGTGGGTGTTCAGGCCCAGAACTCCTGAAGGTATCTCACTAAGGCCTCCAAATGTTGGGGCACTATTCTTAAATTTCCAAATAATCCTCCAGGTTCTCAGTGTTCTTTTATGCTCAGCAGCTGTAAAGGGAAAAAAGACGTTTGTATCATACATAGAATTGTCTTTTCCATGTTTGTGCTGAAAGAAATGTTGATTAAAAACCCAATATGTAATTGGTTACATGGGTATGTATGTTGTCAGGAATTTATAGAATAGTTGTGTGGCAGTGATGCAAAGAATAACATTTCATTATCAATATTTATCCACATATCAGTGATTATTTTGTTCTTTCCTGAAAACCCAGAATGATGCTTGGATCAGACTTTTCTAGATTTGAGGAAAATAAGAAAAACAAACAAAAACCCAAAACCTTCTTCAGTATTCCCACTTTTTTTTTTTTTTGGTAAAATGAATTATGGCTAGCTGAACCCAAAAACAGAGCCCCCTCAACTACCAACATGGGGAAATACGTCTCCTGTGAGGATGTCCTTCCCAGAATGTAGAAGGAAATGTCACAGGAAGACACCACACAGACTCACACATAAAAGAGTAGCTTCACCTTCTAAATCCTGCCCTAAACACATATTCCCAGTATGAATAACACACTTCTCATTTCCAAATTAAATGACTTTTTAAAGTAACCACCTGCATTATTTCCCTGGAATACATTAGTATATGGGTTTGTGCTTACGTGATTTTCCATGTATGAATATGTTATATAAGAAAATGTAAGAACTTTTTGATTCTCAGAACTGGACCCTCAACTATTTCCCAGAAAATTTCTTATAAATAAAACACAATGTTTCTTTGCTTCAAGTCAATGTAATTAATGTGTTTTCATTTAACTTAAATGTTGATTATATTGGAAAACAGTACAGAGATGATTTCCCATTCTTTGTTTTAAAGTTTAATTAAAGTGGGCTATTTTCATTTTTAAACATGACTTCCGGTATGCCAAAAGTCATATCGGATTGACAGTATTAGAATAATAATGTTAGAAAAATTGATTTGAGGAAATATACCTGTAATGGAATGTTTGCTTTCCTAAGAAAAAACAGTGGTTCTGAAATTAAACCATAGACTAATTTTACTTTCTCCCATGTTTTATTACACTTACCTTTGGTACTTGATTACAATATATTTATTTCCAGTTAATGGATGGAAAGTAAATTATTTCCATCTTAAATTAGAGCACTGATGATTTTATTCATCGCTAATCCTCTAAATGTTATTTACAAAATAAAGTTGTATTTTTTCCATATTAAATTTTCAGAGGTTAGGAATAAAATCAATTCATTCAATTGACATTTGATAATATATTTTCAATATATTTAAGTGCCATGAAAATCATCGCATGAATACTTGGATTACTCTATCACTAAAGGCATTAATAAAATAACTGAGATATGATAGAAATGAAAGTATCCTTATTTTGTCTTCAGGTATTTCCTTGATCTAATGAAATTAGTGGTATGTGTATTTGTCATAAATCTCTGTTTTTCATTTTCTTTTTTTTCCAAAATTAATATTTTATTTATTTTTTATTTTTTAAATTTATTTATTTTGATTCATTGAACACAAATGGAGTACAGCTGTTGTTTCTCTGGTTGTACACAAAGTAGAGTCACACCATCTGTGCATTTATACATGTACACAGGGCAATGATGTCTGTCACACATTCTGTTATTATTAACCCCCCACCCCCAGCCCACCCCTCCCTTCCCTCTATGCAATCTATCCTTCTTCCATTCTTGCCTCCCTTCCATCCTGCATTATGCATCATCATTCACTTATCAGAGAGATCATTCGGCCTTTGGCTTTTTGGGATTGGCTACCCCAGTTAGAATGTCTTTTATTAAGAATACAGGCAACAACAGGTGTTGGCAAGGATGTGAGGAAAAAGGTACACTCATACATTGCTGGTGGGAGTGCAAGTTGGTGCAGCCACTCTGGAAAGCAGTGTGGAGATTCCTTAGAAAACTTGGAATGGATCCACCATTTGACCCAGCTATCCTACTCCTTGGGCTATACCCAAAGGACTTAAAATCAGATTACTACAGTGATGCAGCCATTTCAGTGTTCATAGCTGTTTTTCATTTTCTTTGTCTACATAATGTGGCAGGGTAGACTTTGCTCGCTTGCTTGCTTGCTTACTTTCTTGGGGAAGTAGGTTTGATGAAACACTGAAAATCAATGGGCGACAGTGGTACGTGTTAAACACTGAATAGTTGTTAAAGACAATAATGATTGTTAATGGTGTGTTACACTGCCATCCCTGTCTCAAAAAAAAATGCATCTCTGTGTGAAGTTAATATTATTAGCATTGTGAGTAAAGATGCGCCCCAGGTTCTTCAAGGCTCTGTTTCTTTGGAAAAGGTGGCAAAAAGAATAGTGTGAGAAAAGTGTGCTGCAGCAGTAAGACCTGAAACTCTCTTTGCACAGACAGGAAACAGCACTTGTTGGAGGTCTACCTTCTTATGTTTGGGGGGTGAGAGCTCCTCTCTTTAAGGTTCTCATATTCCAAAGGGTTAATATATCATTGTAACAGGTAAATATAAAAATGTGCTGCATTTATTAACAGGCATAAATGAATTGTTGAGGAAGCACAGAGTTTGGAGTTAGAACGACCCTGGGAAAAGAGGAATGATTTCCTACATGAAATGCCATTGAATCAGGAAAATGATGATTTAAAAGAAGTTTTGCAGGTGAAGAGCGGTAGATCATGCAGACCAATGGGACTGTAAATAGATCACATATGACTATGGTCTCAATTAAAGGACAGAATTGGAAGGTCAGTTAAATGAAAGCATCTTGGGGCCAGAAATTTTTATAGGCATATACTCACAAACATGTAATATGGAAGTATTAATGTACATTGTCTAAGTGTATATAGTCACATATTTAAAAGTGCTTTTGGTTTTTGTATAACAACTTTTCTGAGAAAAGTTCCACCCATTCTCCCCCTGCATCTACTTTGCATTCTCAGAGTCCACATGAGTATGGTGTAAAATAAAATTCCAGTTAATTGGCTGCTAAGTGCAACTTACACTTGTTAAGGAAATACAGAGATTTTTCTTATACTTGTCCTCAAAGTTTGAAATAAAGAAAGAATCTCAATCGTCATGTTCATAGCCTCCTTATTTTTTTGTTAAAAGCACACTTTCCTTTTTTTCATCAACTTACTTCCCAGAAAGATAGTAAACTTCATCCTGGACATCATCGTCTCTCTACAGGACACTGTGATGCTCATTCCTTTTTATCACTGAACACATATTCCATTGTATGGATGTGCCACAGTTTGCTCTTTAATCTGTCAAAGGACTGATTCCAAGTTTTGGAATTATAAGTAAAGCTCCTTTAAATATCACTGTGCTAGTTTTTCTATGACCAAAAATATTTAATTCATCTGAATAAACACCAAGGATTATCATTGACCTGCCATTTACCAAAACTCCTCACATTTGCAATATTTCACTGATGAATCAGAATTTTTTTTTATCAGCCTGAGAAGATCAAGAAAGGAAATCATGTTCTGTGGCATCCTTATAACATATCCTTACATGGTTAACTGTGCCAACCTTTTCTGAAACATCCAAGATTTACAAAATCTTTGTAAATTATCCTTGCTTAAGTATATCAATAATAATCAGCATTTTATTAACATTTATCATATTAACTGTAAGCATACTTCTTTATTGCATAAAATTTCCAGAGCTGAACATAATATAGTAAACTAGGAACCTAGAAGTATATATTAATTTTTTTTACCATTTTTGGGTATTATAATGATCCTTTTGATGGGATTTTAAAAGGTCACTATTGGCATATTTTACCAATTTTATCTTCAGTTCTTACATTGGTCTCATCCTCAATTCTATGTCCTTTGATTTAGAATAACAAATCCCTTCCTTTTCTAAAAAGTTCTTTTATTGTCCCCTAAATTTTTTTTTTTTTTTGTACCCAGGATTGAACTTGGAGATACTTAGCCACTGAACCACACTAACAGTCCTTTTTTAATCTCACTAAGTTACATAGGGCCTTGCTAAGTTGCTGAGGCTGGTGTTGAATTTGTGATCCTCCGTCCTCAGCCTTCCAAGCTGCTGGGATTATAGGTGTGCACCACTGCTCTTGGCCCAATATTTAGTAAGAGCCTCATAAACCAACAAAACTCTCTCAAGCCACTGTCTGAGATATATATATATATATATATATTCAGTATCTCCTCCAATTGGAAAACAGACATGCTTGTTTCCTCTCCTGACTTTTGCTGGTGGTGTCCCATATGGGAAGAGTGTATTTTTCTCCTAGGTGGCACTGAAGTCATTTCCATGTCCTGCAAGCAATACTTCCTGATCTTCTTAAAGGAATTTTACATTTTAGCCATGCCAAGTCCTGACACAGTGTGCCTTGAGCTGGTGACTGGGGAAGTGAGTGGACATCCCACACTTTCAGCCTAATGGATATGTAAGTATGGCTTTTCTACTGTCTATCAGGTGCTGCTGTGCAACAGAATTTCTCAGAAGGAAATTTGTATGTATTTCCCCAAATCAGAAAATCCTGAACACCTAATGAAGGTTGGAGAAGTTGTGTCTTATGAAGCTGCAATAATGTTAGGTTTCCGACCCAAAGTCTGGGCAATTCTTGTCTTGCACCACATAAAGCAGAGAAGCTTCAACACATAGAGAGAGTGACTATGGAACACTCAAGATCGTTTCTTGCACAACCTTGGGGTCTAATTTCTATTCCCACAGAATACTTATTAAGGCTCACTTTCCCTTTTAATTAGGAACATGTTTTGTCTTTACAAAAGAATATGTCTGTGGTAAATGAGGTGAATGACATAGTGACTGATACAAAACCATGAATCCTTTATATACTAAACCATGTTCATGGTCTAAACCTTAAATTTTATTAATTAATCAAAGAACATTATGTTGAATTTTATTTAATTAAAAATGTCAAGTTCTATATAATAAATGATATTTATGAGGTTTTTGTTTGTTTGTTTTGTTTTATGGTATTGGGAATTGAACCCAGGACACTCTACAACTAAGCTACATGCCCATGCTTTTCTGTTTATTTATTTATTTATTTTCAAGACAGGGTCTCCCTAAGATGTCCAAGCTGACCTAAAACTTGTGATCCTCCTGACTCACCCAGATATTTGTGTTATTTTGATCCAACTTTCCAATTTTTATATCACATGAATGACTTTGTGTAATACATAGTAAAAAGATTTATATTAAGATGATACCTGGATAGGATCTTTGAATACATTCATTCAGTCATTTGACATTTTATACTTTTGTATTACTAGTGCATAACAATAAAGTGTGGATAAATGAATGAATATCAACCACCTAGATGATTTAAGTGTTTCCCCAAGACCTGACAATAAAATGGTGAGCAAACCAGACAGAAACGTGACACCAGTGTAACGGGTTGAAATAAGATAAGCATGGATCAAATTAATAAAATAATAAAGAATGTACATCATAATAATTGCTGTGAAATTTGTCTCATCATTCTATGACAGGAGATGATATACTTATTGAACCTCATTACAGGGTCCGGGTAAGATTTCCTTTAAGGGTAAAATTCCAAGTACTCTATGGAGTAGGAGTGGAGAGAGTGGGCATCCTGTCCTGTTACTGAGTTGAGAGGCAACACTTTAAGCTTTTCCTCATTCAGTATAAAGTCGGCCCTGTATTTGGCAATCATGTTGAGGCAAGTTAATTCTATCTCTAGTTCTCTTGGATTTTCATTCATGAAGGCATATTGAATTTTGTCGAAGGTTTTTTCTGCATCTGTTGGGTTTATCATGTGATTTTTGTTCTTGATTCTGTTTATGTGGGGTATTACATTTATTGATTTATGTTGAGCTATCTTTGCATTTTTGCCTTCCTGGAATGAAGGTAACTTGATCATGGCATATATATATATATATATATAGTGCAAGCATTTTATTAAGAATTTGCATGTGTGTTCATTAAAGATATGGGTCTATAATTTTCTTTCATTGATGTATCTTGATTTGGATTTGGAATCGGGATGACACTGAACAAGCAAGAAAAGAAAGACAAAATAAAAGTGTGTGAAGTTCATGTTCCTAAGCCTATCTTCAGAGTTTTCTCCTCACTGATCTCTAGCAACTTATGCAATTATGATAGCAAACTTTAAACATGTATTCTCTGTGGCACAGAAGGGGACAGCCTCTCTGTGAAGCAGGCAACATCTTTGAGTGCTAGGGATTGAAGCACTGCAAGCTATTATTACAGTCTGCATCCCGCTTTTCTTAGGCATGTTAAGGTGACTTGAGCCCAGGCACCGGAAAGACCTCTGAGGTGATGGTTCCAGAGATTTTTGGTTCCTATGGTTGGAAACTTCCTCAGTGTGGGTGATAAGCATATGCAAGCCTAGGAGATCCTGGTGCAAAGGAAAAAGTGCTGTGGCCCCAGGTCTTAGAATGTGCCCCACCCTGGCCTGCTCAGCTCCAACCTCTGTCAGGGACAGAGCTCAGTAACCTTCAGCTCCCAGTGATCCCACTGTATTATTTAAGAATCTTGCTTCTAATGCATTCCTCTGTAACAATATCTGCTGCTATGGCCAGAGAAGATGAAGATGCAGGAATTTGTTTTCCCCAAATCCACAAAGTTAATTGTGACCTTCCCAAAAAAGCTCATCATGGTTTTCCACTTACTAGCTCAGAGAAGCTCACTCATATGCCACATAAAAGCTATGTGGCTTTTAGATGAGCTAAATTTAGTCTGATTTTCCCACTTTCCTCTATCTCTCTCCCTTTGAGTCACTTCCTGCTGGCCTTCCACCACGTTCAGAACTGGAGAACTCCCCCCTTCTAGTTTTCTGTTCCAGTAAACAGATTCTCTTTGTCTTTCCAGGTCTCTGACAGTCTACGAATGAACCTCAATGTTCTCCAGTCCTGCATCACATTGTGTAGCTAGCTGTTCTCCATCACAAATCGTGGAGGACTTGGAACTCTCAGCGGGCTTCTCGGCTGCCATCTTGATCTTGTGTCTTCCTGGATTAAATAACTTTATTCCTCCTTGCTCCTTTAACTTCATTTTGATTCATTTGCCTTCATATTGCCTTGTTTCATACTAAAAAGCTTAACAATAGATATTATTGTATGAATCCTGGACCAATTTAATCATCCATTTATAATAGATGTAGAATAATTATATTTTCATTATTTTCTTAAAAAATTGTTTTAATTTAAATTTTTTCCTTTTTAAATTTTATTTGTTCTATTTTGTTGTACATGACAGTAGAATGCATTTATGCATTTTGATAGATCCTACATAGACACAGTGTAATCTCTCATTTTTCCGATTGTACATTTTGCAGGATCACATCAGGCACTAACGTCTGTGTAGGTGTGCCCTATTGTTCAGGCATGCCCATCTGTGTCAGTGAGTGTGCAATAAGGTCATAAAACAAGTTCTACCTTTGGAAGTTCAGGGATTTTATATTTGATTCAGTACATAATTTTATAACAGTTTATAACCACAAGATACACTGTTCTAAGGGTGTAAACTTCAAGAGATACTTATGAGTTTCACCTTACTAATGTCCTAATTTCCTTTTTCTACAGTAACATTTCACAGGACGATAGATCTTTATTAATCTCTGAAAACAGTCTTTTTTCTTTAACTTGTTTTTGGTCCTTTTATCAGCGCTTTTACATAAATTTAAAAACTGTCACTGTCTACACAAAATAATGCCTTTAATAGAGCAGTAATCTTCTCAAGACAGAGACCCACCCTGCTCCAGCCATCACTTGTTTTGTTTTATGTGTTATTCCTATTTCAATCCTTCCTATTTTTGCCTAATATATGTTTATACTTTGTCATTTTTAAAGTCATTTTTTAATATTACAATACACTTTATTTTTAAAAAAATATCTTACAATCTTCATACGTTTAGGGGGACTTACAGACTTACATTTGTCAGCAGTATTTTTTATTTCAATTTAATCATATTACATTGTTCAGGGTCTCCATTTGTTTCTTTCTTTTTGATATTTTTGATATCTTTCTTTTATTTAGACCATGCATAAAAATCCAGTGATAAAGTTGTTATTTCATTGCTTTCCCTATTATAAAAATACTCCCCAGGATTTAAGATTGTTCTTTACAATTTTTTTCCTTTAGTGACAAAATGTCTCCAAAACCACTAACAGTTTCTTTCTGTCTGATTCAATGAAAAATGCACAATTAGATCCTTGGTTTTGGTTTAGTTCAGCCAGTGCAACCTAAGTTAGGGACAGAAAAGGGGGATAATTTAGTAGCTATTGTTTCCCCTCTGTTTTGCTGAAGTCGTTGTGATGGTGTGGTCGAATTGCAGAGTCTGCGTAGTTCATGAACTTCTTTACAATGGATTTCATTTTTCTGTACCGTCTAGTGCAACTGTGCCCTACCTTACATTTTAATATCACCGACTCATTTAATGTTGAATCAGATATTTTCTTCTGAGAGATCAAAAATATACATCTAAGGATGTTTCTTTTTGTATTAAACCATTTTATTAGGATAAAGTTTCCCCAGTCAAAAGTGCTTTAACTTTACATTCTCACACTATTATCAGGGTTGGTATTTCATAAGTGATGAATCTATATCCCTAAGATATACAGATGATTCAGGGGAGGCAAATAAATGCTTATATAAAGTGAAATAAGACAATAGGTCTGTTTTTCTTCTTTTTTTTATTTGTATAGACTGCATTTTGATTCATTATACAAAAATGGGGTACAACTTTTCACTTCTATGTTTGTGCATGATGTAGATTCATACCGTTCATGTAATCATATGTGTACATAGGTTAATGATGTCTGTCTCATTCCACCATCTTTCATAACCCCGCCTCCTCCCCGTCTCATTTCCCACATCGTAATCTAAAGTTCCTCCATTCTTCTCTCAACCCCCAACCCCAACAAAAAATGCAATCGATAAATGGGCCAAGGAACTGGACAGACACTTCACAGAAGAAGATGTACAGGTAATTAATAAATATATGGAAAAATGTTCAACATCTCTAGTAATTAGAGAAAGGCAAATTACAACAACTCTAAGATTTCATCTTACTCCAATTAGAATGGCTGTTACCAAGAATACAAACAATACTAGATGCTGTTGTGGCTGTGAGGAAAAAGGCACACTTTTACATTGCTGGTGAAGTTTTAAATTATTTCAGCCACTCTGGAAAGCAGTATGGAGATTCCTCAGCAAACTTGGAATGGACCCACCTTTTCAACCAGTTATCCCACTCCTCAGGTTATATCCAATGGACTTAAAATTAGCATACTGCAGTAACACAACCACATCAATGTTTATAGCTGCCCAATTCACAATAGGTAGACTTTGGAACCAACCTAGATGCCCTTCAACAGATGAACGGATAAAGAAGCTGTGGTATATATACAGAATGGAATATTATTCAGCCATAAAAAGAATAATATCATGGCACTTGCAGATAAATGGATGGAATTGGAGAATATCATGCTAAGTGAAATAAGCCAATCCCATAATACCAAAGGCTAAAAGTTTTCCCTGGTTAAGTGGATGATGATACATAATGGGAGGAGAGGGTCAGGGGTGAGAGAGGAATGGAGGAACTTTAGATTACATAGAAGGAAATGAGAGGAAGCAGGGAGTGGGTTATGAAAATGGTGGAATGAGACAGACATCATTACCCTATATACATGTATGATTACATGAATGATATGAATCTACATCATGCACAAACATAGAAGTGAAAATGTGTACTCCATTTGTATACAATAAATCAAAATGCAGTCTGAACAAATAAAAAATTAAAAATTAAAAAATGTATTTAATGGAGAAAATTAGTCATTTATTATTCCACAAATCATTGATAATGCTATTAACATTTGTATATATTACCCATCTTTTAATTTAAAAATATAAATATACATACATTTTATAACAATATTGGGATTGTACCACCTAGCCTCTTTTGTTACTGTTTTGCCTTTTCCCAAGTACTTTTAATGTTCTTTGCATGTCTGTAAATATTCATCTAACAAATCACATTTTATTTTATAGCTTACTTGACAAGATTATATGTATGTATCTTGCACAACATGATGATTCCAAGTACATATATATTGTGAAATTACTAAATCTAACTGACATATGCATTACCTGACATAGCTATCATTTTTGCAGTTAGTACACTAAGCTCTTAAATATGTTTATCAAATTCCCATTCAGAAAATACATTAAATATTTCAAAGTCTATACGGTTCAGAATGTAGTCTTTAAAAATTAACCTGATTAGGCTTAACAAAGTCATTTTGAATGTGTCCTTATTTATCATCCTTTATCATACACCCAAAAGTGAACCTACATGATTTCAGAATTTGATTTCTTAAATCTGATCTTTCAGAAAATTGTGTGATCTAAGGATTCTTCTAAGTCTGTGTACTCAAGAAAAAAAGCACTCATTTCAAATCAGCAAAAAGAGAGGAAGGAGGGAGAGAACAGTGAGGGAAATTAACAAAAAAAAAATTTAAAAAAGAGACAACTTTTATTTTTTCTAAAATGCTAATCATTTTCCAATTTTACTTTATCATAAAGTGATTTATGATTAAATGTATGTTCTTAAATCATAGTGCTTCATGATCAATATTTAATAGAATACTATAGAAGCTCAGCATACTTTTCCTAAACAACTAAAGATACATTATTTATAAGAACTTTGAAAATCCAGATACATTTTAAGAATCATAAGGAATAAAAATAATGATTTATTTCCTTGCATTATTATGATCACTAAAATTACCTGTGCCTTAAGTCTGTTTTCTGTCCTTTGTTTTTACATACAACTTGGCTAAAAATAAAAGCTGTAACATGCAGTTTCAGGAGCACAGGGTACAGGATAAGAGCATGCTGTATAGACCTATCTTGGAGGAGTGTGTAGTTGACCCTTGTCATTTACTACTTGTGAGACTGTCAGAAAGTTATTTTAGCTCTGTGTTCCTCAATTTCCTTTTTCACATAGTAACAGTACTTAACATATAAGGACAACCCTAAAGAAATTAAATGTATCAAGGTATGTAAACTTCTTAAAACATGACTGGAAGAAGATAAGCACAAGGAAACTTGTTTCTTTTTATTGGACTCAATTTTAAAACAGGTAACATGAAAATGGGGCACTTGTAGGTTGTGTTCCTTAGAATGTGGGACTGACTTGATTCACATTGGTATAGCCAGTGGAAATTCATCCTGATGCAGGGCCTATAGAATCAGGATGATGAAAACAATCCTAAACACGCCCTCTCCAAATGTCTTGTTGCCTGAGTTAATAAAACTAAGAGACAAACTTGAATTGTATTTTATCTTTGGCTAAAGAAATAGAAATGCTTTATAATTCTGTGTTGAAATGACATTAGGAGAAGAAGTGGGAGATGGATATGTGTAATTTGGGGAGGTGTGGGTAAATAAATATTTTTATAAATAGGATCTGCATGTTTGAAAAATCCTGTTTCTTGTGAATTCCATAGCACAATATCTGAGTTCCTGTCTGGAAATTATGTGCCATTTCAAATGGCATTTTGAAAAAGCACAGTTGTAAGAACATTATAAAATAATTTTTTTTTGTGCCTTGAAGTACTTTTTAAAGTTTACTCAGTGGGTATCACATTTCTCTTTTTGATGAATGAAATCTTAGGAGCTGCTCATGAATTTTCCTATCAACCTTAAGCAAAAACAAACAAGAAAACAAATAAAAGGGACCACATATACAATGCAAAAGACTTACAGTATTATAATATCAAGAATTCCAAGATGGGTAGGAGATGTAGCTCAGGGATAGAACACTTGTCTACCATGCACAAAGTCTTGGACTTGATTCTGAGCATAATAATAATAATAGTACCAAATTTGACTTAAAATGGATTCTCTTCTTACTCGAATAACATTTATTTTAGAAAAGAATCTTGATGCCAGAGAAGGTTGGCTTTTCCATATTGGCATGTAGGAAAAAGAAAACTGAGCCAGTAAGTTTCTTACCTAGTTATTATACCAGAATCTGATAACATAGTATTAGTGTGACCACTCATTGTCCTTGGGAAAAATTTATATCTAGTGGACACTTGCCTGCTTCACTGGCTGTTTTAGTGAGGTTTTTGCTGCTGTGACTAAAGGACACAACCAGCACAATTGTAGAGGAGGAAATGTTACTTGAGGGCTCATGGTTTCAGAGGTCTTAGTCCATAGAAGGCCAGCTTCATTCCTTGGGACTTAAGGTGAGGCAAAACATCATGGTGGAAGAGTGTGGCAGAGGGAAGGAGCTCACATAGTGATCAGGAAGCACAGAGAGACTTCCCTCTCCAGATACAAAATAGATACCCCATAGCCAGCAGCCCCAATTAACCACTTCCTCCAGGCACACTCCACCTACCTCCAGTTCTACCACTCAGTTAGTACCATCAGGAATTAATTCATTGATTAGATTAAGACTTTCATTTGTCCTCTGGACCTTCTTGCATTGTCTTTTGGGGGACACTTCATATCCAAACCATAACACTGGCTATTCCACACCACTGGTAATATTTAGCATATTTCCCTTGATGGAGATAGATCCATCTCAGTCTTTGCCTACTCATTACTTCAATGATTACTTCAATGATGACATTGGTGATCCCCTAGGAATCCGTTTTTCTATTTGTTATAGTTGATGGGTGAGTCAAAATGCCTGAGGTCATCAACTTAGAAAGAGAAAAGGTTGCTGTTGGCCAACAATTTAGGAGGTTTCAGTCATGGTTGGTTGGCTTCATTGCTTTTGGTCTGTGGGACACAGCACATGCTGGTAGGAGTGGGTGGGGGAAGAAGCCCATTCACCTCATGGTTGGAATGCCAAAGAAAGGAGAAGGAAGTTGTTGGAGTATCACTATGCTCTTTAGACCACCACCCCCAAAGATCTCAAACCTGCAATTAGGCCTCAGCTCCTAAAGTTTCCACTACTTCTAAATAGCAGCACGGGGCGGGGGGGACTAAAAACTTTATTACATGGACTGTTAGAAACATTGTACTTCCAAATGATAACACCTGAAAAGTTTCTTTTTAAAACAAGAACACAATGATTTTTTTTTTTTTGTGTGTGTGTGTGTGTGTGTGTGTGTGTGTGTGTGTTATGACCTACAGCTGGTCCATGGAAGCCTTCTACATCTTTGCTGGGACTAGATATGTAGGTACTTCCTAAACTACATTCTTATTTTCTTCATCTTTCATTATTTTATTATTTATGACTTAGACCCCAACTCACTTTTTTCTATAAACCTTTTTATCCATGTAGTTATTTCTTCAATTGATCTCATTAACGGTCTTTTTTTCTGTGTGAGGATATATACCATGAGAGTGAAGAAAGTATGATTTCATACCACTGTTCAATCCAAAAGTTATTCAGAAATTCTCACCTACAAACATTATTTTGTATTAAAGAAACAATTCAAGATTTTCATAGCAGTGTTAGAATTCACCTTACTTTTGTCATAATTGCAAATATCCTGATGGTAACATATCTGGTCTATTTGTTATGAAAGTGAATTTCTTGAGGTCCTGAATACCAGGAAGCAGCTGTATTTGGAGCTGTGTCATAATCTGGCTAACACATTGTTCACCGCGACTGCATATGATTTATGTTCATCTTATACATGAAATACTCTCACTCTCATCCTAGGCTCTGAACATTTTCATCCTTTAAAATTTTGGAATCTTATCATTCAAATTAACATTTATTCATGGGCTTCTCAGGAACACTTCCCCTTGACAAAGACCTGTGAACCAAAGAGAAAATTTACCAATTTCCCACTGTACAGATGCACAATATAAATAGATTGTCTTAGGATCCTATTATTGACATGCTTATTCAAAAGAGGGAGGAGGCACAGAAATCACTGTTCCTTAGGATTTCTGAAATCCAGCAGACAAATGCAAAATTTCTCTGTTTAGGAGTCTGCCATATATCCATGAACTTGTCCTCCACAATGATTGACCTTTCCATTTGGAATTCTGAATTCTTGATTTCACAAGTAATTGAGTCACTTTCTCAATCTACCTTCTTTTCATAAAAACTTGGATTTCTAAATACCTATCTTCAGTTTTTTTCCTCTTCTTTTTAAATCTGTTTCAGCAGACCAAAACACAGCAAAAAATATGTATTTTCCTTCAAAATATCATCTATGTATTTTAATTGAAGTATCTTATACTTTGGTAGCAGTTTTGTGTATATTATTAGTACAAAGCTTTTTTCAGTTTTACATATTACAAATATCTTCTTCCAGTATGAGGGTTCATAGGTTTTGTAGATATGAATTAGAAAACATATCAATATGCATTTTAGTGAGTGTGCCTCAGTGTGTCAATATATCCTGATTAGTTATTAAGATCTACTTAAGAATGTTTTAGATTTTTTTTTGTTTTGTTTCCATTAATTTCTTTTATTGATTTGTTTTTGTCATGTGTAACTTTAGGATTCATTTTGACCTAATGATAAAAGTACAGAATATGATTATTTTTATTTTATTTCATTTTTTAACATTTTAAAAATGTGTTCTTTTCAGTTTTAATCAAAGATCAAGTCAATATTTCCCTAGGTATTATATAGAATTTCTCATGTTACTTTTCATTTGGGATATAAAATCCCCAAAACACACAAGGGGTCATTTGCCTTTCTTTTCAGATATGCATTGATTTCCATGCACATCAGTCAATTCTCAGCAGTGAAACAGGAGAGTGGGATCCAGACACCACTGTTATCTATGAATTGCACTACTGAGGCCCTTTCACTTGTCTGCCTGGGAGAAGCATTCTTAAAATTGCTTCCATAAAGTTTAGGATGACTCCAGAAGTAACTCTCAACCCCACATCCTGCCCTCCTCCCTAGATATCTTTCCATGAAACTGGGGGATGAGCTGGAGAGCTGGAGTTATGAGGAATTGGGCTGTAGTATAGATTCATTCTAGTGTCCCTTCACCAGTCCCTAGAGTCTCTCAAACCGGACACACAACATCTGCTGGGTTCAGCTGTGGTTGCTTATGTACCTGGCAGAAGTTCTTCTCAGCCTGTAGTTATGTGAGCGGAAGTGAAGTTCTCTCTCCTCCCTAACGGTTTGTTTCTCTGTTGAATTTTAATAGTATTTGATGGCCCATGTGAAGTTCTAATGTATTCTATTATATTATTTATGTCAAAAAATAAGCTAACATAAAACCATATATGCAGGAAAATAATTCATTAAACTTTTAAAGGAAAATGATCTAAACTCATAAAATAACCTGACTTTACTTTCCAACAAAATTATCTGCTAAATTGCAGAAACTGTAGTGTTGAGCTAATCTTCCAAGTGGGTGGTGAGATAAAAAAAGAAAAGAATAGAATAATTTCTACTAGTATAACTCTTATTAATGTTTCAACCCTACATACCGAGTTGAAAATTTATTCTTTATTATGTAGTGTCTTCTATTCAAAATCATTCAGTGAATCTTTCAGTTATTAATTGCACATGGGATTTGTTTTTGTGCTATGATAGTTCTTCTGGAAATGAAGTTATAACACAGGCTATGTGAAAATTTACAAGGTGCTAATGAGCTTTCTTCAAACACCACAAATTATTTAAGTAACTTAATGCTGTTGTTATTTTTACAGTGTCAGAAGAGTTTTCACACTAATGTGAAGCAGTCACATAATTTATTTCTCTGTTTTCAAACTTCCAAGTATAAATTGAAAACATAAGCATAATGTCAAAGAGAATGACATTAATTTATTTCTTTCAAATGTTGATATGCTAAAAAAGAATTTTTAATTCAGGGAAAAATAATACATAATGACGTGATTGATTTTGATCTTCAGCAATCTGAAGCATGATAGCTTTCAGATAGGTGATGTTCATACATTTAATTATAATATTAAATGTTATGTTCATACATTTAATTATAATATTAAATTCCTATTGATTTTATGCACCATATTAGCATTTCACTCATGTAGATAATTATACTAAAATCCTCTCTGTCATAGTTTTTCTCATCGCATCACACCTGAGGGTCAAATAGATTCTTTTTCTCATATGGAGATGTAAACATTGTATAATCATAATTTTTCTAGTTTTTATGAATCCTAGGAGTATAATTTGCAGTGAAAGGCAGAGCTAAGGGACCTAAAAGAAAGATAAGGAATCTCAAAGGATAAATGGAGGTTGGGTTTGGAGTTCCTGGGTGTAGCACTAGCATTAGGCTCTGGAGGCTGTAGGGTATGCATTTGTATTGTTCTAAACCCCACAAGTGAGATAATGGGAAGTGGTAGGGAGGTAGGCAGGATTTTTAAGATCTCATCCAGTGAAGGTAATGCTCAGTGCTAATTTAAAACCGGGTCACACTTAAGTTCCTACCAAGGGAAAAAAACTGATCAGCAGCGATCTTCTTAAAGACTGAAATTCTAATACAAATTTCTACGTGTGTGTCAGGATATTTAACCCTTTAGAGAAGAGGAACTGGGTGTGCTAGATTCGGTTTTCAACCCTAGGTTCATGACTACTAACTTTAGGATCTTGATCAATTTACCTATAATCTATAAATACCTATTTCTTCATTCCTGAGACAGTGATTGAAATAATACAACTCTAATCAGGTGTTTTCTATGTTGAAATTAGTTAAAAAAATTTGAATGCATCCCTGGGTGCATGACAGATTAGTGTCACTAAATGTGCTTACTTGCCAATTAGAATGTCTTTTATTAAGAATACAGGCAACAACAGGTGTTGGCGAGGATGTGGGGAAAAGGGTACACTCATACATTGCTGGTGGGATTGCAAGTTGGTGCAACCACTCTGGAAAGTGATGTGGAGATTTCTTAGAAAACTTGGAATGGATCCACCATTTGACCCAGCTATCCCACTCCTTGGCCTATACCCAAAGGACTTAAAATCAGATTACTACAGTGATGCAGCCATATCAATGTTCATAGCTGCTCAATTCACAATAGCTAGATTGTGGAACCACCCTAGATGCTCTTCAATTGATGAATGGATAAAGAAACTATGGTATATATACACAATGGAATATTAGTCATAAAGGAGAATAAAATTATGGCATTTGCAGGTAAATGGATGATGTTGGAGACTGTCAAGCTAAGTGAGATTAGCCAATCCCCAAAATCCAAAGGCCAAATGATCTCTCTGATAAGTGATTGATGATGCATAATGTGGGATGGAAGGAAGACAGGAATGGAGGAAGGATAGATTGCATAGAGGGAAGGGAGGAGTGGGGTCAGGGTGGGGGGTTAAGAATAATAGCAGAATGAGACAGACATCATTGCCCTGTGTACATGTATGAATGCACAGATGGTGTGACTCTATTTTGTGTACAACCAGAGAAACAATAGCTGTACTCCATTTGTGTACAATGAATCAAAATAAATAAATTAAAAATAAATAAATAAATAAATGTGCTTATTTTCCATGTCAAAGGTTTGTGGATCTTTCCTTCATTCCAATTCATGGGTGCTTCTTCTATGAGACACAGTGTGTCTTTGTTTATCTGTGTCCCCAAATTCCTCTCTCAGTGTCACTTGGCTCAGTCCATCCAGCAGCTCTCATGGGTGGGAGACTTGGACTTGCACTTTTCCCAGGCTGAACTTGAATGCTGGTGGTAGTGCAGTTTTTGGGTCTGGTGGGCCTAACCACTCTCCTGACTCACAAACCAAATGAAGACACTGTGCAATGGCCTAGAATCTACTGGTAGCTCCACTGGACAATGTCCTTGGGGGTGCTCTCTACAGTGGCTCTGTCCATGTGAAAAGTCACACCTATACCTCTAGGCTGTGTCAATGACAGACTTTGAAATCTAGATGGAAGCCACCACTTCCCACAGTACATGTACTCTGTGTTTATGGAGTCTGTACTATGTGAATGCTAAAAAGGTTTGTAACTTGTGTCTCTGGGGTGGCATGAGCCTCGCCTGGGATTGCAGAGTTGTGGGTGAAATGGCCAAGGAGCACCGCCCCACCACGCAGGCAGCAGAGACTTGGGGTGGGGGACAGGATAGTTAGTGCTGAGTTCCACAGGTGCTCCTCTGGAAGCCTGTCCCTTAAGGTCCTACTTTTCCTCAAAGATCTTTGAAACTCGTTCTGGGTCATTCTCCCACTGTGTTGATGAAGACCAGCTCTCTCAGTCTGTTCAGTCAGTCCTTTATAATTGGTCATTTGTCGCACACTTGGACGACCCTTCCTGAGACAGATTTTCACTTTCATGGGCAAAAAGTTGTACATTATTCCAATTTTTTTAGTCTGTTTCCCTTTTAGTTAAAAATTATGTCTGTAAATCATCTCTCCTTTCCTATCTTACTATGTGGGGTTAAAAGTAACCACAGGGATCCTTCAATATTTTGCTTAGTCATTTCTTACACCAGGTATCCTAGTTCACCACCCTTAGGTTCGCAGTATCCTAGGACACAAAAAATTTTGTCATGTTCTTTGCAATTATGTAATAATGATCCACTTTCAAGTTGCTTGTTCCCCTTTTTTGTCTGAGGCCAAATCAGAATAGCCTTTACCTCAATATCTCCACAAACTTTTGATCATGACCACTTAAGTGGAAAGTGGTCTTCTATGAAGACTGGATTCTCTGAACAGCACTTGTCTTCTTCTGAGCCCTCATCAGAATTCCATTAATGTGCCAATCATGGCAGTCCAGTCATTCTGTAGCCTGCTTTTTCAAGTTCTTCCAGGCTCTAACCATTACCCAGTTCCAAAGCTGCTTCCACTTTTTTGCATATTTTTATAGTAGTAGCCTCACTGCTTATTACTAATTACTGTCTTAGTTTATCTTGTGCTGCTAGAACAGAATACTTGAGATTGGATGATGCATAAGCATTATATTCCTCTTTGGATCCCAACTCTAGAAACTGGGAAGACCAAGAGCATAGGAAGTATCTATGAGCACCTCCTTACTGTGATATTCCGTGGTGAAAGGCAGAGGGCAAAGAGCACACACTTGGGAGACAGAACAAGGACAACATTATTTTTATAGTGGGAAACCACTTCTATAATAACTAGCTTATGATAACTAGCAGACTCCTTCATAAAAGCATCAATCCCTTCAAGGAGGTCAAAGCAACCATAATATAAAATAATAGTCACAATTTATCAAGGTTATGATATGGGCTTGTATAATTATTTCAGCTCAATTCTTTCAACAGCTCTAGATGGAGATGAATAAATCCATGCTCTAAGACGGTAAATAACCAAAGTCTTACAACTAGGAAAACATAATTGTAAATCTTACCTATGGTTAGTGATTTAAAGTGAGATCTGATCTGTAAAAATCATTAATGTCAACTAATTTGCTGATTATTAGCCAGAATGAGTTCTAGGTTCTACCGTAAATTACCATTTAAAGTCATTGACCCACAGCTTTGTTATTTATAGGTAATGCACATCCAGACCAGGTTTGAAATGCTGAGCACACCAGTTGGCTTCTGATTTTAAAGCACATTTGTAGCATATGTGCCTTGTACATTTCAGTTAGGGTTTTGGACTTGTACCACAAAGTGGTGTGTTGCCTGATTCTCCTGCTCTGCAAACAGATGGTAAATTCCTTGCTGCTTTTCAATAAAGGGCAAGTTTTTCAGAAGCATTTCAAGGACTAAATAGGTAGAAATTTGAGGCACATATATAGGCAACTTTATGGATGGCAGAAAATACATTTTTGATAGAATATGCTGAAGTATACGTAACTCTTAAACAGATGATTTTTTCTTAATGTTTTACACTCAAATCATCACTGCTTCTTTTATTGAGGTTGGGCTCTAAGAAGACAAAGCAAAGCTATTGTGTAGCTCTTGATTGACTTACCTAACTCTAACTACATGGCTTCCACTTGGCAGTTGTAAAATTTATTTATTTTATTTTATATTTCAAATATAAAAATATATGTCACTGTTAAATTTGGAGGTTGGTGTTTAGAAATGTAGAGTTTGATTTAACCACAAAAAAGTATCTTTGCATAGAAAAAACATAAATTTAATTTTGTTAATGAAACAGTAGGAATAACAAGGAGAACTAAGAAAACTCCTTCCATTTCATGTGCTAAGTAAATATTTATATATCCTACTGGCCCTATGAATTTACTTCTGACCATCTTTATTGATCAGAAATGACCATACAATTTTTATATACCATAAAAGCTTCTAAATCATTTAATTGAAATTCTTCCCTTTATAAGTTAAAAAATTAAAATCTATAAAATCTTCAAAGAATTTTCCAAAATGACAAAAGTAATGGAAAAATAAATTCAAATTTAACCTGATTAAGGATAAATGCTGTTCCCACCAGGCACTAAATTGTCCTGATGAATTGCTAATTAAGTCAACAAAACTACAATATCTAATATGGAAGCCACCTGATATTGTCTTCACAAGGGCAGAAAGACACAATCACAATCTATTCTAGGCCTCTGTTTACTAGAGATAATTGTGTGAAAAAATACAAAATAACAGCATAGAATTCAGGAGATATCATTCAGACATATATGTAGAACTTAATGTACAATTATGTAGTTCATACCTACATATATGTAGTCACAAAATAGACACTTTTATATTTGCCATGACTATAAAAATATGCACACGACTGACCAGGAAAATCTATGAGAAGTTATGAAAGAACTTTTGATGTCAGCATGACTGGATATATGTATAGACAGATAGATGTATATGTATATGTGTGTGTATCCATGTATAAATGAGTGGTGTTTATTTGAGATCCATTAATGTGGAACCTTCTCAGCTGAAGGACATTTCATTATGGAAAGAGGTAATAGCTCTGGCTAAGGTGGAAGTTGAAAGATTACTCAATATAGTCCAAACTCTAATTTCAGGTGTTTAATAATCCTCATTCTAATTTTAGGTCCTTCTCAAACTTTAGCTTACAGTGTTCATGCTCTATTCCTATCTTCATGCATTACAACAGGTAACATCACCATTAGTCTATGAATTGTATTGTAAAATATTTTGTATGAAGTTCAAATTTATTTTGGAATATTTTAATATGCAAAATATAGAAAGAGCCTAAACATTCTCCATTTCCACTATTAATGGATAAAACTTAAAACCCAACTGAATTCTTCCTATGAATTAACAGTAGATTTACTTCTCTTTCACAAAGAGATCTTTGAAATTCTGAGTTTGTGTTTATTATCATTTATAATTTCCTCATATTTTACTACATATATACACAATTTAAAACTTCAAGCAGTATGTAGATTCCTCAGAAATCTTGGAATGGAACCACCATTTGACTGAGGTCTCCCCCTCCTCTGTCTATATCCAAAGGTCCTAAATTCAGCATACTACAGTGAAAAAAATACTATCCATATCAGTACAAATGAATGTCAAGAAAAAAACTTTATATAGAAATAAAACAAGTTAGTTGGTGAAAAGAAAGGTAGCAAGTATCATGCGAGATACATAAAATTTTGCTCAATTTTGTGAATATTTGTAAATAAATATCTCTGCTGCTTCTGCTTCTATTGCATATAGCTTGCTAAACAATTATGATGGTTGCTTAAGAAAAAACCCTGCTCCCTGTTCATGCTCATAACAGGCAGGCTTATCAATTTGATCCTATGACTAGGGACCACAGACAGTCTTCCTAATAACTATCCTTATGTTGAATTCCTCAGAAGGCACCAGTGATTCTTCTCTGAGTCCCAACATCTGAGATTGCCAAACAGAATCCAGAGCTGTGTTTACTGAGATGCATATTGCTTCTGAGTGTTTGGCCATTCTTCTGTAGTGTTGATATCATTCACATCAATTGTTCATTCTCTATTTTTTCTTTTTCTATTAATTTTTTATTTGTCCTAATTGGTTATACATGAAAGTAAAATGCATTTTGACACATATACACAAATGGAGCATAACTTCTCATTCCTCTGACTGTACATGGTGCTGAGTCACACCAGTAGTGTATTCATACATGTATAAAGAGTAGCAATGTCTGTCTCATTCTATCATCCTTCCCATTCCCACTGCCACTTAACTGCATTCTTCTTTAAGGTTTAGTAATATTCCATTGTGCATATGTACATTTTCTTTATCCATTCATCTGTTGAAGGGCATCAGGTTGGTTCCATAGTTTAGCTGAATTGAGCTGCTATAAAAATTAATGTGGCAGCATCACTGTAGTATGCTGAATTTAGGACCTTTGGGTATAGACAGAGGAGTGAGATACCTCAGTCAAATGGTGGTTCCATTCCAAGATTTCTGAAGAATCGACATACTGCTTGCCATAGTGGTCCCACCAATTTGCATTCCCACCAGCAATGCATGAGAATACTTTTTCCCCCGGATCCTTGCCAATACATATTAATGCTAGTATTCTTGATAATTGCCATTCTCACTGGAACAAGATGAAATCTTAGTTTTGATTTGCATTTCTCTAATTTCTAGAGGTATTGAACATTTTTTTCATATATTTGTTCTTCAATTGTGTATATTCTTATGTGAAGTGTTCAGGTCTTTAGCCCATGTATTGATTGGTTTATTTGTTTTTTTGTGTGTGATACATTTTTTGAGTTCTTTATATATCCTAGAGATTAGTGCTCTATTTAAGGTGTATGTGGTAAACATTTCTCCCATTCTGTAGGCTCTTTCTTCACATTCTTGATTGCTTCCTTTACTGAGGAGAAGCTTTTTAGTGTGAATCCACCAAATTTACTAATTCTTGATTTTCCTTCTTGTGCTTTAGGAGTCCTCTTAAAGAAGCTAGGTCCTAAGACAACATGAAGGGCCTCCAAGCCAAACAAGATTTGGACCTACATTTTCTTCTATTAGGGACAGGATCTCTGTTCTTGTGCCTTCTTTGATCCCCTTTGAGTAAATTTTTATGGAGGGTGAGATTCAGAAGTTAATTTCATTTTATTATGTATATCTGTCCAGTTTTCCCAGCACCATTTCTTCTGCCATTGGTAGAAGAGGATATCTTTTTTCCAGTGTAAGTTTATGGCACCTTTGTCTAGTATGAGATAACCATATCTATGTGGGTTTGTCTCTGTGTCCTCTATTCCGTACCATAGGTCTGCATGTCTATGTTGGTGCCAATACCATGCTGTTTTTGTTACTGTGCTCTGTAGTGTAGTTTGAGGCCTGGTATTATGATACCTCCTGCTTCACTCTTCTTGCTCAAGATTGCTCTGGCTATTCTGTGTCTTTGCTTTCTCCAAATGAATTTCATGATTGCTTTTTCTAGTTCTATGAAAAATGTCATTGGGATTTTAATAGGAATTGCAATAAATATTTTAGTATTATGGCCATTTTGACAATACTAATTCTACCTATCCAAGAACAAAGCTATCTATGCCAAGCCCAAGGCCAATATCATTATAAATGGAGAAAAACTGAGATCCCTCTAAAATCTAGAGCAAGACAGGATGCCCTCTTTCACCACTTCTATTCAACATAGTCCTTGAAACTCTAACCAGAGCAATCAAACAGACGAAAGAAATTAATGGGATTCAAATAGGAAAAGAACTCAAACTATCACTATTTACATACAACATGATTGTATATTTAGACCATCCGAAAAAGTCCACCAGAAAACTTCTAGAAGTAATAAATGAACTCAGCAAAGTAACAGGATATAAAATCTATGCCCATAAATCAAATGCATTTCCATACATAAGCAAATCAGCTGCAACAGAAATTAGGAAAACTACCCCATTCACAATGACTTCAAAAAAATTAAAATACTTGGGAATCAATCAACAGAAGAGGTGAAAGACCCCTACAGTGAAAACTATAAAACACTAGAGAAAAAAATTGAAAAAGATGTTAGAAAAATGGAAAGATCTCCCATTCTCTAAGTTTGCTGGTGACACTTTATCACTCTTTAGAAACAATGTGCACAGGTCTTTTAAATCTTTCTATTTCCCATCTCTCTGTTCAGTTGTGCAATTTATAGGTTAATAATGTGTTTTCTCTCAGAATCTATTTTACATAAGATACATTATCTGGTATATTTTAAATAAAAATATTTCTCCCTTAAATGGGCAAGCTAATTCTTCATAAGGTAGGAGAAACCATGTAAGTTTGCCTTAACAGGGTTGCTCACATTTTCTTCCTCTGCAAGCATTGTGCATTCCTGTGTTATAGAAATACATGCACCATTGTACATGAGAACAATTCCATTAACTATATGTCCTAAGTGAAACTAGGAAGCAGTAACACAAAAGAAAAAAAACAATGACATGAAAAGTTTCATTCTAAGAATATTAAAGAGATTTCCCATTAGAATTAAAGGATAGAGAAACCAAAGTTACTCCTAACCCTTGTGAAAACTTTCCTTCTCTTGCAATAATAGAAACAATTGCATCAGACACATATACTGAGGAAATGCAATAAAGAACAATGAAACATAATTGAAGTGCTTTTGGCCATTACAGTCAAGCCTTCGGTGGTAAGGAGACAAGTGCTATTAGGTGTGACTCTTGCTGTTGTTATTTCATGTCAGTTTAATATAGGTGAGTGCACAGGTATTGTGCTCTGTTAAATTAGTCAAAGTTATGTCTTGAAACTGTAAATG
This sequence comes from Glaucomys volans, assembly GCA_020662805.1. Taxonomy (NCBI): domain Eukaryota; kingdom Metazoa; phylum Chordata; class Mammalia; order Rodentia; family Sciuridae; genus Glaucomys; species Glaucomys volans. The sequence continues at coordinate 26,024 of JAJEJO010050817.1, read as the reverse complement.
CAGAGTAAACTTGTTGGTATTTATTAACTGTATTAAAGATCAAACATACAAGAAAAAAAATGTTCCAACATTTCTAGGAATGATGGATAGATATATTTTTAACATTTTTATTACTGTGTGCATTTATATTTAAGTAAGAAACAAACAGACTTTACTCATTTATTTCGAAAGATTATATCTTTTGTTAAACATTTTAGTAAGGTAAATGATTATATTTTGTCAATGATCAGTTATTTCACTGGAATAAATTATATTTGCCATCACCAAATCTGAATTCACAGTATTTTAAAGACTTCCCATTCATCCTGAAGCAACACACACACACACACACATTCAACAAATAACATCAGTTTGGTACTCTATAATAAAGGTAGCTCTTTTCTTCTTCAAATCTTTTTCTTTCTTCACCTTAAACAAGAGTCTTTCTCATCTGATCATCTTAGCTCTAGGAGATACACAAATGCCTATTTGAAGTAGATAGACGGAAGTCAGAATACAGCACAAGCAAACTGCAGAGGACTATGTCTGTTTTCACAATGTGCCTCTACTAGTACATGCCCTCCACCTATTTTTTTTAGGTAAATTATGATTGTAGATTAGCAGTGGGATTCCTTAGGCTGTATTCTTACATGCACACAATTTCATCTTTCTCATTTCTCAGGAGCATCCCTCCTTCTGCCCTGTGATGCATTTGCTCTTCTCTACTATTCTCCCTTCTATTATTATTTTAATGAGTGCATTATAATTTTAGACATATGGAATATATGTATGAATCCTACATTCATTCTGGCATATTCAGACATGGACATCATATAATGAGGAAGATTTCATTTTCTGATACTTTCCCATACCTTCTCCTCTTCCTTCCCTCTCCATCCCCTTATTCTACTCTATTTATTTCCTTTCTGTCTTCATGAGAGCCCCTTCATTATTCTTTTTATTTAAATCCCTTCCTAGCTTCCACATATGAGAGAAAACATTTGACACTTGACTTTCTGAGTTTGACTTGTTTTGCTAAACTTAAGTTTCTCAGTTCCCACCCACTTACCAGCAAATGACATGACTTCATCCTACATTATGGCCGAGGAAAATTTCATTGCATATACATGCCACATTTTCTTTGTCTGTTGACTTGCACTTTAGATTAATTCCATAAATTGGCTATTATTATGCTTACAAACATTGCTATGCATGTATTACCATAGCATGCTGATTTACTTATTTTTTGTTGTTTTTGGATAAACTTCAAGGAGTGGGACAGCTGGTCAGATGTTAGTTCCATTCTAGCATATTGAGGAATCTCTATACTGCTTTCCAAAGTGATTATATTGTCAGTCGATATATTAGTGTACCAATTTCCCCAAATTCTCACCAGCAATGATGCTTAGTTAGTTTGATGATGGCCATCCTTCTGGAGTGAAATTAAATCTCATTGGTGTGTTGATTTGCATTCCTGATTGCTATGCAGGTTGAACAGTGTTTGGTTTTGTTGTTATGTTGTTTTCTTGTTTGGAATTATGATTCTGAATTATTTATATACTCTGGATATTACTTCCCTATGAGATAAGTAGTTGCCAAAGATTTTCTCCCATGTTGGAGGCTCTCTCTTCACACTCTTTAATTATTTCTTTTGCTGTGTTTTTCAATTTGATGATATCATCCTATTTGTTTACTCTTGCCTTTATTTCTAGAACTTTAGAAGTTGTATTAAGAAAACTGATGTATGCATTAATATGTTGGAGTGTTCACCCTATGCTTTATTTTAGTAGTTGCTCTGTTTCTTTTCTAACTCATAGGTCTTTGATCCATTTCTAGTTGATTTTTGTGCAGGGTGACAGCTAGAGATCTGGTGTAATTCTTCTATATATGGATAGCCAATTTTTTTCAGCACAATTTGTAGAAAGGCTAGCTTTTATCCAATGTATGTTTTCACCATCTTTGTTGAGGATCAGATGACTGTATCTGTGTGGTTTGCCTCTGTGTCTTCTGTTCTTTTCCTTTGAATTTCATGTCTGTTTTTGTGGCAATACCATGCTGTTTTTCTTACTGTTGCTCTATAGTGTAATTTGAGATCAGTAAAGGGCTAAGGAAAATATTGATGATCTTCCCTATGCATGTGTCTGCCATGACTTTTGTACATCCTTATGGGAACATCTTCTCCATGGGTTTGGTGCACTCACAAGAACTCAGTCCTTATCTCAAGGCTCATTCCTCCCTTCTGGGATCTGGCTAGTCTTTGAGGGAATGAAGTACACTTGAGGGCAACCACTAGGTCACATAGGTTGTTAGAATGGAAATTTCTCTTTATTCCAATTTGTATTTAAGGAGCCTCACTGGGAATGAGACTTTGGAAACTCACCTGTGAGCAGATGCTCTGCCTGGGACTTTCTAGTTGGAACCTTGAAAAGGTGCCCTGGGACTCCCCAGCTACATGATTTTAGTTGGTGTTTCCCCTGATCTGCCACTGATCTATTTTTTCCTCTTTCTCTCTTGCCTTTTGCTTTTTTTTCTGCTTCCCTAATTGTTACTAAAATAAATGCTATCTTGTATAAAGAGAGTGTCTTTATTGTCTATCAGATCCAACCTGCCAAATTCAGCAGCTGCATACATAGATAATGTTTTAACATTACAATCAGGTATTGTTAGGCCTCCAGGATCATTCTTATTGCTCATTATTGCAAATCAATATCACTGATGAATAGCTACAAAAATCCTAATAAAATATTAGCATTTTGCATTCAAAAATACAATAAGAAGACTGTACACCATGATCAGTAGGCTTCGTCCAAGGAATGCAAGCTTGGTTCAACATATTAAAATCAAAAAACACAATTTAGCACATAAATCACATGATCATCTCAAGAGATGCAGAAAAAGCCTTCAACAATATGCAGCATACATTCATGGTACAAACACTGAAAACACTAGGGACAGAAGGAACTTGCCTCAATTTCGCATAGGCTGACATGAAAAACCCAAAGGTAACATCAAACTCAGTGAGAAAAAAAATAAATCATATCTTCTAAAATGAGGAACAAGAAAAAGATGTACACTTGAATGACTCCTACTCAATATAGTTCTTGAAACTCCAGCCAAAAAAAAAACAGGCAAGAAAAGGAAACTAAGAGGTAACAAATAAGGAAAAAAGAAGTCAAATTATCTCTTTTTACTGATGACATAATCCTATAATTAGAAGATCAAAAAAATTTCACCAGAAGAATTGGAAAACTGATAAAAAAATTTCAACAAAGTTGCAGGAGTACTGATGAAAAAAATTGGAGAAGACCTTATACAGCCCATGTTCTCAGATGGGCAGAAATCATGTTGTCAAAATGGCCATATTACCAAAGCAACCTATGGATTCAAAGCAATCACCATCAAAATGACCTTCACCTTAATAAGCAATGAACAAGTACTATCCAGAATATTTAAAAATGATAGAGACAAAATATTTTAGTTGAGATGAAATTACAGAAATAAGGTGATATATGTAAAGAAATATGCTATTTTTATATTAAAATGATTCTAATAATTATATAATGATTATTAATATGAAATTCTGGGCATTATTGGCCAATTTTCTAATGTGTAATTAAAGCACAAAAACTAGATATTTAGTAGTTCCTATGGTTTTCAAATCATAACTCTAGGAACTTCTTAATATTCTCTCAATCTTCCCTACATCCCCTTTCCTTTACACATATAAAGTCCACTCTGACATCTCAGCATCTCTTAAAGCAACAGTACTTCAGCATCAAAGTACTCTGAATGTTCTGAGGTAACTTATGAACAAATAACTTTACGAGTGAACCAAAAAAAAAATGAAGTAATTGATGTAATAATACAGATGCCTTTAACATTGCCAAATACCTTTTTGTTTCCATACATTGAAATGCTTACAACTAACTTACTAAATTTTTAGTAAACATTCAAGTGTTAAAAATTTTAGTATTCTTCATAAAAAACTAATAATCTAAAGAGATCCTTACTGACTGGAATATTTGTGTAATATGATACTCTACATATAAATGGAAAAATACATCACCTTAAAAATAAGGGCTACTTGATATAAAAAACATGTGGGAAAGCAATAACTGGTGACTTAGAATTAATGATAATAGCACCATACTCCCCGAGGTCTGTACCTACAGATTTAATATATACAAGTGTGTTTATAATCTAAACAAAATGCATTAAAATCATGAATTTTAACAATCCACAGGAATTTTAGATATCAAAAGACAAATTTGAACTAAGAATTATCTCTGGCCAATTAAGTAAGAAAAAAAACCCCACACACATAAGAATACTGTCAGTGATGATAAAGCAGAGACAGTTATATATAAATCTATATATAAATCTATGGCACTAACTTGAATAATTTCATGAAGTATCAAAATCCCAAGACAACACAACTTGCCTCTAAATAAAAGAGAATGTGTCTATAAGAGTGAAATAATTGGAACATTTCTTAAAAACCTCACAAGGTAAATACCAGGTTCTAAAGATTGTTAAGTACAAGCTTCATAAGGCAATACTGGAATGTATCATTTCAAAGGTATCCAAAATTCTTAAGACAATATGTGCAAGGGAGTACATCTGATCATCCATATCTGCAGGTCCACATCTTCAAATTCAAAGAAATACATGATGGTTTTATCCATAATGACCATATCCTGATATTTCTGTCATTACCCTCCAAAAACTCCTTATGAAGCATTTACTCTGGGTCAAGTATTATGAAGAAATACATTAAAAATTCAAAATGTGATTTAAGGTATATGGGAGCATATATATATATATAGGTTATATATAAACACTATGCCATTTCATAAAAGATATTGGACCATCCACAGATTTTGGTATGTGAGAGGTTCTGAAACCAATTCCCCATGGATGCCAAGGGATGATTGTTCTATAACTCATTCAGGGGATGAGATTACCTTCACACAAAAAGATGACAAGGACTAATCACGTAAGAATATTATAATCCATGTCTTCATGAACAAAGCTCCCAGAAAAGCTCCCAGGTTCATAAACAAACCATTAATATCCAATTTCAACCATATATATAAAAGGAAAACCAACACATATTGTTAATTTGGGATTTCATTCCTAGCATGCAAAAAAAAAAAAAAATCCACTGAACTATTTTCTTGCTATTTACTCCCCAGCAAAATTTACTCCCTGGGCAAGGGGAGTAAATAGCACAATCTCTATGCCATTTAATACATTTTTAAAAATAAGAGCACGTGACAGATACATGCAGAAGTAGAATTATCGAAGTCTGATGTTTTTTATAACATTAAAACAATCTCAAAAACCAGAAAACAAAGATGTAGTATGATGAAAATGACCTACAAATCTTAGTATATGTGCTCACTCTTTCTATTAATATTTTAATTTTCCAACTTCACAGAAGGAGTGTGACAATTTGATGCATATGCAGTATTTAGTAAGCATGGTGTGAAATTTCAATACATGTAGACAATATTTGCTGGTCACATCTGAGTAATTAAGGTTTCCTTCCTCTTATTATTACTTTGTGTTTGGTGCCTCCAAGCTCCATTCCTCTAGTTATTTAAGAAATATAGAACAGCTTATTTGTGTCATAGTCACAGCATTGTTTTGTAGAAAACATAATTTTTTATTCTGTTATGCTTGAGTACCCTTTATCCAGCCTCCCACTACCCCACTCACACACACATGTGCTTCCTAGCCTGCTGTGAGCACTACATTCTGATCAACCAATCTTAATGCATAAATGTCGGGGAAATTCTTTTACAGTAAGGAATAATAACAAGGGTCCCCACAATCAGAGCTCATCTTTCATATTGGACTGATATTCCTAGTAAGTATGGTAAAAATCGTGAAATAATGTCATAAAGATTGACAATGATGAAAAAGAAAGAATTTATTCCAAGATGATGCAAAGGCCTGTTGTCGAAAACCCAAAAGAATTTGTAGGTACATTATTTCAAAAAATAAAAGAAATTGGCAAAGTATCTAGCTATAAGATTCATAAAGGGAAAATCAATTCTATTTCTATACACATAAATTTTTCATCTCTTTCCCAACAGCCAGTGTCTTGTGTATAGCGCATAAAGATTTACTTGGCTCTCAAACATCATTTTTACCATGGTTATAATTCTTATTTATATGTGTCATTGGCCTAATGAATTATATGATTTTAGATCTTACTAATTGTGTCTCTCAGTGATAGGGTTTTTTGTTTGATTTTAATGATTCTAATTTAAAATTTTATGTGTGTTTTAAAAGAATAATTGGGGTACATAAAATCTTTGTTAGGTTTAGAAATATAGAACACCTTATGAATCATGCTTTAGAAAATAATGACATGTTTATTATTAATGCATTCTCTTTTATATTTTTATCCCCAGTCCTATCATTATTCTTTTGATTTGACAAGGGTTAGCCTTTTCATTTATGGTAGAAACAGGTGAGAGTTGAGGATATGTGAATTTCGCATAGACCCCCACAGTGGGAATGAGAGTCTCAGGCACTGCTGAGAATACTTAGTGAGACACGTGTGTGTCCAGTGGTTGGCAAACACACTCGTCAATTGTCACACACATCAGCTGTGATAGGACGTTAAACAGAAAGCCATAGGATCACTCACAGTGTTAGCAGCACATTACAACAGGGATTCTGGGTCACGAAACCCAGGAATGTGATCCTGAAGTAAATGGAAAATATCAGCTAGAGAACTTAGGAGGTCTCAGTAATTTGTGGGAGTGCACTGTGGCCTTTGTCAAGGGAAGTCTCTAACTCCTACCCTGGAGACCTTGGGACCTCAAGAGAAGTGCCAGCACTGGTGTAGGGGGATTGTTATTGATTGAAATTAAGATGTGATTTAAGCCCTGCAACCATCTGGTGGTGTGCAACAACATCAAAAATGAGGCCCAGGGCTGGGGACATAGCTCAGTTTGTAGAGTGCTTACCTCTCTAGCACAAGGCCCTGGGTTCAATCCCCAGCACTGAAAAAAAAAAAAAAAAAAAAAGAAGCCCATGGCAAATCCCCAGTCTTGCTGGTGTGGGTGAGTGTCTCGGTCACAAGAATGAATGGATGGGAGTCAAATTATAAGAACAAGTTCACTGTGGGTGAGTGAGGCTAGAGGAAAAAGTAGGAAAAAAGGTATTGAGATGGTTGTATCCCACTGGAGTTAAATGAGCAAAAGAGGAATTCACATGAGCTGTAGGAAACATGAAACTGAAGTACTTTGCTTCAGTTACCATCTAAACCAGAGAGAGGACGAACCTGCTGGTGAGATTTGTTGTACTCGTTCTATGGAAAAAAGAAAACAGAGGGGAGGGATCTGTGGTGTAGATTTCGTATCATATTTTAAGTGAACAATCCCATCTGAAAGCCTGCACAGAAAGCCCATTCACTAAAGATGTTTATAGAAGTCAATAAAACAGTATCATAAACTCAGAAAACATGGAGCAGAAATAGATACTTGCTTATCACAGAGCCATTGGCTATTAGATACAATCTTTTTAACGCACTTTGTGTTTGGGATTATCCTTTATATATTTTACCTATTTCCCCATCAATCTACACTATGAGTTGTTCCTTACGAAGGGGCTAATAGTGAAAAACTAAGCACATAAGGGAACATAAATCCATAATGAGAATTTTAACTTCCTAAGATTTTTCTTTTTTTTTTCCAATACAGAAAGAATACAGATCAGAGGCTACAGTTTGCAATATTATAGATCATTTTTTGGGTTTTTAACAACATCTATGAGAAAAGAATTTCATTTAAGTTGCTTATGTAAAAAAATCATATCAAGTTCACTTATATTTGAAGTAACAATGTTTACATTTATAAACTGTCACTATTTACTACATACTTGTTTTATGATATTCTTCAATTACTAAAATTATTTTATAAGCTTTGACATTCATAAAATATAAATATTTGCAATTTAGAGAAGTCAATCAATCTCTGTAATAAAACTAGTCAATCAGAGTTGTTATTCATTTCCACTCAAAGGAAAGTTAACACAGGAACTGAAATAGCAAAATACATCCTTTATGATGGGGGAAATAGTTTGTGAGAATTTAATCTCATCAACAAAATTTCTTAAACAGATTAGTGAACCAATGTTCTCTGTTCAGTAATGAATTCATCTTTCAACTTGTGAAAGGAAGTTAAATAATTTATCTCAATAAAGAAAGTACTTTTCTAAGTTCAAAAACAGTGCTTTATAATAGCTTAAACAGTGCTTCATAATAGTTTTCCTTAATTAAAGTGCTGTACCTTCTAAAAGTTAGGCTTTCCTCTGATACATTTTTCTTTCTCAAATAGGGATTTTATTAATAACCTCATACCAATACCTCTGCATGTATTTTTTTCAATAACTCAGAGGGGAATTAGTATATTGTGCCATATTCTTTACATATATGTTATTCTGAAAATTATACATTTATTCATCGGTTTCATTACATAAGCTATAACTTCCTTGGATATAATACCCTTGGAAGGAAACTACCTTTTTATCCATTTTATTCAGTATTTTGATAAAAACCGAGAAGATAGGAACATGCAGTACATTGTTTTTAACAAGAATAAAGAAATGTACACATATACCGATAGATAAAAAGACCCATAGAAATCCTGCTGCTGAAGCATGTATCTTGATTTTCTGCCGCTTTGTTAAGCCTACCTCAAATGACAACAGGTAATGACTTTGTTCGCTTTTTAAAATAAACTATCTTTGCTGTTTTTCAATATCTTTAAAGTATTTCTATTTTTAACATATGCAACCTAAGGAAAATTGATGTTTCAAATACATGTTCCGTAATGTAAACTGTAGATGTCTTTTAAATAATGTAACCTGATGTGAACTATATAGTGATGTGAATAGAATTAAATTTTTCAGATTTAATTTTTTATGTTAAATAACTTCATAATCATTCATCCCATAAAGAACTTGTGCAAAAATGTATAATGTATGCTAAACACAGCCCTATGCTTTCTTCTATAGGAATACAGATGCAATTATTAGGTTTGAATAAAAGACCACATGACTTAGATTTTAAATAAGTTAAAGATGGTTTTCATATTTCCACTAATTTGTAAATATAATACTATATCAAAAGTTCACTGACTCTTGTAACAAATCAATGAATAAGTCATAGTTATTTAATCATTCTCTTCAATGACCATACATTCTCCGTCAACTCTGAAGTTATGGTGTATACAAAGGACTATAGATTCATTTCAATTTTTTATGGAATGTTAAATAAGTATCCATAAAACTTTTACAGAATTTTAGCCTCAGTCAATATTTATTTCCTAATTTCACTATATAATTCTGCTGTATGGTAAATAAATTATTTTGCTCAATAATACTTGAAGATAAACTACAATTATTCTACTAACATCCAATGGGAATCTACTGCTTTAATGATTCAATTCTTTATAAACTGATCCAACTTGAAAAAGTAGTTTTCATATTGAGTTGAAAACATATTTATCAAAGTCTTAATATGTACATAGAGTTATCCATCCTAGGCACGGAAGCCAAGTTGGTGAATAAAAAAGATAAATTTCTCCACATTTTGGAGATGAGATTCAGAGGAGGGAAACATGCACACACACACACACACACACACACACACACACACACTCACACAGAAACTCATGCACACACATCCCAAGAATTAAGAAGCAAAATGTCTAATGTTATAACTATAAGCACAATAATAGGGTAATGGTGTGAAATAATAAATTTCTCATGAGCATAAGCAAAGAAAGTGCTCAGGATGGCATTTGAGCTAACACATGAAAGATGAGAAGGAGGCAGTCAGGCAAAGAGGCAAGTAAAGAGAAAGAAACTTTGCAGAGGGGAAAGTATGGGGTGAGTTTTTAAAACAGAGATGAAGATAGCATATTTGAGGAACAATGACCAGAGTCACTGGAACTCTAAAGAGGATAACAGAAGAATTCCAACAGCTGGAGAATACCAGCTACAAACAATCTAATCCATTTGTAAACATAAATTTAAACAACAGCTTTCACAGATTCAGTATGTGGAAACAAAGAGAAAAAGTGCTTCTCAAAGTAGAACCAAGATCTCTTTAGCAGGAAAACATTAAATGGCTTTGCACAGGCTAATATTGTTAACAAATATATTCTTCAATGTGTACGTTTTAAAAAAAATAGACTTGTTTTCTCATTCAGGTATCCACCAAGGTAGATATGGATTGGAGGGAGCATTTTATTCCATGTTAGCAATCCAACAATAAAATGTTAGTAATGGTGCACCTTCAATATATGCCTTCCAAGAATTTCCTGGGCATTCGCAATCCAGTTCACAAAGGGGAAAACAGGATGGGAGAATAGGAGTGGAAAAAAATGTTTATGGACCTGGACTGACATCCATTATTACCTGAACTGGTTAGAACTCAATCACAGGCCACCCCTAATTGGAAGGGAGACTGAGAAATACCTGGGAAGACATGGAAATGATGTTTTAACAGACCATGGCACAGTGCTGAATTACTGAATTTTGAGATCATACTACTAATGAGGTATTTTGCCTCCTCATTATTTGGGGAGTAGGCAGGACCTGTATTAAGCTTTAATAAATTAAATGTAACTTAGCTGACATGTACAGTGTATAATAGCTTTTGAAGCAGAACTATTTTAAATATTTTTCTGATATCTACATAAATACTATAAATTTGGAGATAAAAAGACAAGTAGAAACCTGGTGGAGAGAATAGCTATTTTTGTTCAGACACTGTAACAACATGCATCTTGAAATCTGGGTTAGCAGGAAGAGAAACTCACACTGCCATGACTTCCCTGGAGTTTTGCTGCTGATCTGATTAAATTTGCATGTACAAAAGGGATGTGTACTTTAAATAACGCTTGGCTGACTTTGTACCACCTATCAGTCTAAATTGAATCAGTCATCGATTCTTAAGAAAATTTTGATCACACCTTTTCATTGTCTGATTTCTAATTCATATAAATGCATCTTCCATCCAAGTTTCAGAAAGTCAGTGCCCTGGGATCTCATGAGAATATGCTCTTCTCTATCATTCAGTTTCCACAAATGTGTGCATTAAAGAAATTAGATACATGGTCTGGCTGATATCCAATCTAGCATACTCCTCTAAGCATTTTCTACCTATTCCTAAAAGCGATAGCAATGACATAGGTTCATTGAGTTTTATTTGAGTTTTAAGCCCTTGGTTGTTGTCTACAGAAGTTATACTATGCAGTCATTTGAAATCTGTGATTACTTTATCTGCAGGAAAATACTATCAGTCTCAGCTTCTTAGAGCCCCAGGTGAAGATTCAAGTGTGTTTTGCACTTGGTAGGAATATGCAAGGCATAACTTCATGCCCCTAAGCAGCCAGTGTTCTTTTTTTGATGATAACAGTTTCATTAGGGATCCTGTGTTGCTCTTTCCTCTCACCTGCTTTAAAGAGGAACAAATAATTAGAAACTCCTGTATGGCCTATGAATTTATGGTCTTCATTTCTTTCTAAGTCTCTTGCTTCTATTTTAATCTAATATATTGTTTTGATTTCTATTTAATTTTTTAAATTGTATTCTGTTGTCATTTATGATTTTTGAGAAGGATGAAGGTCTGCACAAATCAAATAGTTACATCTTCTGAAGACTTGCTGAGGCAGTTGCTGAAGGGGGTTGCCAACGGGATGGCTCAGTGTACTCATCAACCTTACGTGTCTGTAGATGCTAGTGGTCTAAATTTGTGTGCCTCAAAAATGGTATTTTGAAATCTAACTTCCACTGTGATGGTTCTAGGAATTAGAGGTTTGGGGAAGAGGTTAGGTCCAAAGTATGGAGCCCCTGTGAAAGGGATTATTGCCCTTACAAGAAGCTGAAGAGAGCAGAGTTCTGACCTTCTGCCACAGGAAGATACATTGAATTATGAACAAGAAAAAGGGTAACATTGGACCTGTTTGTACCTTGATGTTGGACTTGCCAGCCTCCAGAACACTCTGAAATAAATTGCTATTGTTTATAAACCATTCAGTTTATGGTATATGTTTTAACATCTGAATTGATTAAGAGAGCAGGCAATAGCAACTACTTACACAGCCACTTCAGTTCAGTACTTGTTTCCTTTCAAGCATATATGAAGACTTAAATCACATACACAGATTTCATTTCCACATTGCTCTATGTGCATAAAAAGAATTTAAGCAATTTCCTGGAATGGATCAGTATGATGCCTCTCCTAGTGAATATCCTATCTGAAATGCTTTACCTTGCACCAGGTTGTACACACATACATATGTGCATAGTCCTTGGTTTTAAACTTAAAAATACACAGGATTTTAAAAGCATAAGGAGGAAAAGACAAATTAGTAAGGATAGGAAGATCATTCCACTTTAGAGCTAAAAAAGGGGAACCAAAATAGCATTTAAGTACATATCCTATATTGATAAGGAAATTAGGAGTGCTTTGACTTTTTTTTCTTAGTCCATGTCCCCTGTCAAACTCTTAAATCACTGAGGTTTTAAATAAAAAACACAATTGCTGAGCACCGGAAATCTCAAATACCTGCTAAGGAAGCACAGACTTATGCACCAATTAGCTTGAAAAGGGAGCAATTATAAGTAACAGTAGTTGTATAATACTTCACATTACAAATCGCTTTTACATCAAGTGTTTTATTTAATTTTCAGGGAAAATGAAAGAACAGAAAAAAAATGAATGAACAAGCAAGAAAACATTGGAGGGTGAAGAAGGACTAGTCTTCTGACTTTGCAGACCTGGAATGTCAAGGTCTGCGAGCTCAAGTAACCACTAGGGATTGCATGGTTAGTTAACAACTCTGTGCTAGATTAGAGTCTTAGATAGTTTGCTTCAGTCTAGACCTCAACATAGTACAAAACTAAGCTGTTAGTCATTTTTCCAGTTCCCCATGACTAAACATACAAAAATGATTAATTCTGCTAGACTTCACTCTAATGTTAGTAAACAATAGTATCACTGTGGTAATGTGATGATGTAATTCTGGGCCAGGTTAAATAACAGATTTTCTTTATAGTCTCTATATTTCCATGATAATTTTATAAATATTGATGTCACTAATGGTAGAGTGCAAAGTTAACTTTGATCTTGGCTTTTAAAATTGTATTATCATTATCGAGCTTTCTAATTTTTACATTGCTAGTATCTTTACTAGATTTTGTGCTTCTAGCACATGAATCAACTGCTTTAGTCTTAAGAGTGAGACACACACAATTAAAACGTCAAAAGAGAAATTATTTTCATCTCATATGCAAAAGTAGGACTCTGTAACACACTGCTTTGCCTTCTTTTCATTACATAAAACAGAAAAAGGAGATTAGTGTACTTGAAAAGAAATAAACTTCGAAATACTAGTCTTACACTGTATTATTTCCTTGAGGAATATTTCAAAGGAAAGATATTGATAAATAGTACTTTCCCCATTTTCACAAAGATTTTTATGGCATACTAGGTGTGTGTATGTGCAGGGGAGTTATAGTCCTTTTGGGGTGATCTATGTCTGCTGCAATCAGCCTGCACGTAGTGACCTGTGTACCCCTCTCTAGGCATGAAGCATGTCAAATGCAATGAGCAGCAGAGCATAACTGGCTTGTGGAAACTTCTCTTCCTTTTCTCTGCTTCACTGCTTCCTGTCTTGACCCAGGAAACATACACCGGCATTTTACAATCACACTTAAATTATCAAAGAATACAAGTCATATCAGTAATCAGTTCAAGGAGAAAAAGAAGCTGCTGTTATTTTGTTTAATAAATCAGAACTGATTCATATACGTCTAAGAAAAATAAAAAAAAGTTAACAATATTTATCCAAATGATCAGAGTCAAACAAATATTTCTTTGAGTGGTATAAAAGCATTAGAAGCCCAAATTTTAAGAAACGTAAGAAGCTGGTATTTCTCAACAAAAGATTCTCATTATGAATAATGAAATTGAACAGGAACAAGACATAGTTATAATTTACATTTCCTATATGACACTGAATTTATATATGATGCCTGCATCAAAAAAAGCAATGAATTTTCCATTTTTATGAAATGATTCCTGTGGAGAAAATATAATTAATAAAAAAAGCGTTCACTCACAACCCAGAAAACATCTTCACAAATGCAGAAGAGAAAGGAAACCGTTTTTATTAGAGCAGAGGCATTAAAGCAGAATGTGATGTGCATCACAGGCAATCCGCTAAGACTTCCAAGACAGGGTGCAATCTCATCCTTTTGTATGACCACGCAGAGACAAGCCATTACACGTGTTCTCAAGGTAAACAATAAGTAGGACTCAAGTAAAAGCATCCACAGCATCATTTGCCAAATAAAGTTCACCCTGATAATTGAGTCCCCTGGTAACTGACGTGACCCTCTGTGTTTGCTCACTGGCTTTATACAAAAGACAAACTTTCCACTTCTCAGGGCAGGGGGGTGTTTTACAAAGTAAAAGGATGCCCCCCTGCAGTGGGATCACTGCAGTAGTTACCACTCAGAAGATTCTAGGAGCTGGGTGCTTTCTTCCCTGATGATGGTATTTCGGGGTGATGGTATCCACATCCATGAGAAAGGCATTTATTTTGTGTGAAAGCTCTCCAGAAGCTTACTTAAGAAAATCAATAGATATCTTTACTCATTTTCAAAAAACAGCACATGAACTTAAAATCTCTAAGTATTCTAGAGTAAATGCGCTAAAGAAAGGAAGGTGAGATGTCTCTTTCCTTGTTTTCCAGAGGGAGAAGAAAGCATACTTTTTGAGTGCTTACTTTTATGTTTTATGTGATTAGTTGCCAACAGAGAGAGAGTTTTCAATGTATTCTACCAAATCCTGCCATATAGTGAAAGTTCATTTTTGTCCACCTTTCTCACAAAGCAAGAGTGTGTTCTTCAAAGTATATTGTTTAATTTTACTAAAAATTATTATTTGTCAATAGTTACTACCATTAATTCTAGAATGTATTCTAAGATTGATGGACAGGTGGCAGAGGCAGGAATGTCATGATGCACAGTATCAGTGAATATTACTTCCAGTGGGTACCTGGGAGCATTACCCTGAATCTGCCCTGTTATTGCTAAGTAACATCCTTTCCTAGAGGCCACATCTTAAAGACTTCCCTTTAGCCTATTATGGTACCTAGAGGATTTAATTTTCCTCTTATCTCCTCTGGCACTTTGAGGTTTGTTTACATATGCATGCATACATAAACTTACAGCAATCACTAATGAAATTTCCCAGAAAGGAAAGGAGGGACTTTCCCTGAGCTTGAAATAGTAAACCCTAATTTGGAAACATTCAGATAATTTTAAAGTAATTATTTGTTGCTTGAAGTGAATTCAGTGATCTTTGAAAAGTAAAGCCTACAGTGATGTACATTTACTATTTCATAATTAAATTGAATTGATTAGGCACTAACATGTTTAAATTGTAATGAAAATATAGGAACAATTATTATTCAGTCTTGTGTTAGTCACGCTTTAAATATATGTTGATGTCTTCATTTACACATGTTTGCGACATTAATCTGTATATATATACATATATGTGAAATTATATATCAATTATTTTTATGCAAGCAATATTAATGGCTGTTCTCTGATTGATAGATTGTTGATGATTCTTCCATACTCTCAGTCAATTCAATTCTGCATTTTATGACTTTACAAAAATGTAACATATTTGAGGCATTACTTTTCACGTTTGTTGCTATGTCCTTCAACCTCTGTGGCAGCTACTGATAATGACGAAATTTTCTGATTTTTAATTTTAGATTACAACACTGCATTGAGATAAAAGGAAGAGACTTTGTAGTCACACTGCCTTAAAGTCCTAGTTCCGGTAATTATTCGTTTTGTGACTTTGAGTGAGTTACTTACACTTTTCATGTCTCAGCTTCCTCATCTTTAAAGTCAGCTAACAATAATCATCTCCTCCTAGCAAGTGGCCAGAATTCAGTGAATTAATACACAGGGGAACAGCAAGCACAGCGCCCCCCAGAGGGAGTCTGTGGATGTGTGTTCTGGCTTCTGCTTTACAGAGAACTGCAAGGATTGTGGCGTAAGGTCTTAACCTCTATATCTGAAGTTCTTTTCTCTCTGATAAAAAAAGTGAAATACAATAAAATAAAAAAAACAAAATTAATAATGTAAAAATCACAAAAACCTAAACCTTGGCACTCTCCTGTTCTTTAATTTTAATTGACTCTGAATTAGTAAACTCACTGTTAGGATTAAAGGTGATACAAAATATATATTCTTTTTTTGCATGTCATGGCTGAATGGTCTCATATATCAAAGACATCTTGAGAGCATACAAATAAGCAGCAGTTTACATTAAGACACCCAAGTATCATTTCATATGTTCTTGATTTAAAATAGTACACTTAAAATATTTTTGGTGAGGGAACACTTTGATTATGTACATTCCTGTGCAGATCTCCAATGTTTAGGTGGGAGGAAATAAGTCCGTGTGCCCAGCCTAAATTCATATACCTACACAGGTGGCCGTTCCTGTTGTCCTAGAGAACCCGTAGGTCCAGCAGAACTTAGTTAAACACTTGTGCTTTTAGTCTCCATGCAGTGTAAGAGATCACTAAAATTTATTCCTCTAGACTTAACTAAATTTTTGAAGCCTTTGTTGCTTGAATCTACCAAAAATGACCATTACTTTTCTAGTTAAGAATGCCATCAGAGTGGTAAGACAGTGTTATTATTTGTAATTACAGATGATGGGAGGTCAAACAATCAGAGCTGCTGCCTCTTGCTGGAGTGGAACAAAGCAGATCCAAAGTACCATAAACCAAGAATTCAGAACCCTGAAGCTCAGAGCCTACCAGCATTCATTTTGTTTTATTAAACTTAGAGCAAATTCTCTGAGTAGTTCAAAACTGTTTGTTTTCGATGACACTCTTGTCCCCTTCCTAGACCTTAGTAGAAACTATTCTTTTTAGCTGATCTAATACCTGAAATGATACTAAAGAGAAAAGAGAATTTTAAAAAGGAGCAAGAAGTTCTAAACGGGTTTGGATTCATAAATGTAGGTAATTGGAATTGCTTTCCTGTTTTGAGTCTATTTATGAATTTTGGTTGAGCATCCTGGTTTACCTATCATCTCACCAAATTTCCCATGCCTATTTATGATTTTCTAGGCCCTTCTCTTAGGTTTCCACGTCACCTTCAAAACCTTACTAGTGGCCAGGCACAGTAGGCACACCTTTAATCCCAGCAGCTCAGGAAGCTAAGGCAGGAGGATTGAGAGTTCAAAGCCAGCTTCAGAAAAAGCCAGGTGCTAAGCAACTCAGTGAGACCCTGTCTCTAAATAAAATACAGAATAGGACAGGGGATGTGTCTCAGTGGTTGAGTGCCCCTGTGTTCAATCCAAGGTAAACCACCCCCCCAAAAAAAAAACCCCTAACCAGTGCCCTCCACTGTTAGGGGATACACACTGCAATCCTGAATTTTTTATTTTTTCTGACAAAATTTGTCAAATATAAACAGAAGTGTCCCAAAACATATCTGCCCCAGGGGTGTTGATACCTTGCCTTACTCACTAGAACAACCCATTTGTCTGGGAATTCAGTCAGCTGAACCCTAAGGTTGCCATACTCTTTACATATGTAACCTGCAGCAGAGGAGGGCTGATGATTTACCTCTTATCTCAGGTTTTCTCTTCTATGAGGGCTTGTGCCTCTCCTTAATGAGTCACTGGACTTCATGGCAGTCTCAGGTTCATACAATATCATCTAACTTCTAAGTTTAGTGTGAAGATATGTAGAGTCAGATTTGTAAATAAAAAGGGCACAAAATGAAATTTAATTGAATTTTATATGAAATTTAGGAAAATAATAAACTTAAAGATATTCTACTACCAGTGACAAACATAATTTTTTTTTTATTTTTTTCTCACAAACCTAAGTCAATAAAACAGTGATATTGACAATTTGGTATCAACAAATCAGGTAAAATATACATGTCATAACCAAAGCTGTCATATTCATTTTACATCCAAGTGACATTACCCTTAAGGCAGAAGGTAAATTCTCAAATAGAGTTTCAGGGTCTGAAAATAATGTTCAGCCACTAGATAGATTAAGCACACATATAGGATGACAGGTGGTGACTGAATCTCACACATCAGCTGTTTTCAGTGATACCACACACGTGAGTGATTTTGTGTCACATCATATACACACAGTAACTAATTTTTTGACATAAAATACATAGGTGTATTCAAAAATTTCCCTCTAGTTTTTCCTTGAGTCTTTGGTACAAATAGGAAATGTCTTAATATTAATGATAATTTTCAGACTTTCACATATAAAATATGGCATTAGCACAAAGAAGGATTGAACCAGGAAGTGAATGGGTCATGGTTTTATTATTACCTTACAGGTCAAGTTTGCCTTCCCTTAAGCTGCTGTTCAGCGCTCAGTGAACTGATTTTATAAGGCGCATCTTGACTTTTCCAATCTTAAAGGATCTTCAGGGGTAGACAGAGCTTAATAAATTTTAAACTGTCCCCAGAATTAAAAAGAGAAATACCAATGAAACAAGAGTTTTTCATTTCTTTTATATGCTCTGACTCTTAAGGCTTTTAAGGAGCACACTGTGTGTGTGTGTGTGTGTGTGTGTGTGTGTGTGTGTGTTGAGATGTGGAAAGGTATAATATGAGATAATTTGGAAAGACAAAATGATCAATCCATCCGCCCACATCATGTCACAGTGTAGTGATCATAACACTTAGTGTCATGGTTTGATAATATATCTACACGCCTGTTAAGCCCTATAAACAACCACTTAAAGACATGATGTTAAAACATAATTCAATAAACCTTTGTTTATTGTATTGACTGTTCAGTTTAGCAATTGTCTAAATACCTTTCAGAGGATCTTTTTGAAAGATCCTTCTCTTCACTCTCTTATTTTCACTCTTTCATTACATTCTGCAAGATGCAATGATCTGGAAATAAGTCTTTTTATTTCTTAGCAAAGGTGACTGGGAGGATGAGTTGGAATGCCAGCAGCATAAAAGCATTGAGTTTCCTAGGATTCTGGCCAGATGTGCATTCAGAGTGCATAATCCCTGAGCCAGGTAGACACAGAGTGGAATGAGGAGGCCAAGGAGACTGCCTCCCCTCTTTCCCTAAGTCTCTGATCAATATCACACCTGCCAGACAAACGGTCTTTTATCCCTCTTGGAATGTTGTGCAGAACTTTCTTGACTTGGAATTCTCAGAGCAAATTAGATACAGGACCTGGAGAAAGAAAGCGAAATCACAAATTAGAAAAACACAAAGCACAGGAAAAAATCAACAAGTAAATAATAAACAAACCACCATTTAGCTTTCTGAACAGTGTTGGACATGCCGCAGATTCACATTGATGGGTGAAATCATTTTGTTAAAGGTTGAAAAGTGTAGTTTGGATACTGAGACATCATTTCTTTTTCTTTTCTCACTTGCTTGTGTGTGGATATAGATAAATAACTTCTTTAGGTCTCATTTGTTTTATATACCAAAATTTAAAAATCAAGGAATGTTCATGCTGGAATTGAAAGATTTCTAAATACATCCTGCATGAATACGTATATTGAAGCAAACATACCATTCAATTGAATTTATTAGCAACAAAAATCATGTAGACTTTGGTTAAATTCTAGAAATGCAGCTAATTATTGCTTCTTAATAAGAGAAATATAAATCAAAACTACCCTAAGATTTCATCTCACCCCAATTAGAATGGCTATTATCAAGAATATAAGCAACAATAGGTGTTAGCGAGTATGTGGGGGAAAATGTACACATACATTGCTGGTGGGATTGTAATTGGTGCAGCCACTCTGAAAAGAAGTATGGAGAGTCCTCAAAAAATGGGATAAAATTTGACCCAGCTATCCTACTCCTTGGCCTATACCCAAAGGACTTAAAATCAGCATACTACATTGACACAGCCACATCAATGTTTATAGCAGCCCAATTCACTATAGCTACATTGTGGACCCACCCTAGATGTCCTTCAATAGATGAATGGATAAAGAAACTGTGGTGTACATCAACACAATGGAATATACACTCAGCCATAAAGAAGAACAAAATTATGGCATTCGCAGGTAAATGGGAGGAGTTGGAGAATATAATGCTAAGTGAAATAAGCCAATCTCAAAAACCAAAAGCAGGATGTTTTCTCTGGTAAGTGGATGATGATACATAATGGGCAGAGGAGAACATAAAGGAAGAATGGAGGATTCATTGGAATATACAGAGGAAAATGAGGGGTGGGGTGGGGGTGAGTGAGGTGAAGAAAAGAGACAAACATCATTACCCTATGTACATGCATGATTACACAAACCGTGTGACTCTACATCATGTACAATCAGAGAAATGAAAAGTTGTACCCCATTTGTGTACAAAGAATAAAAAAAAATTAAAAACTTAACAGTTCATAATTTGTTCCCACAAAATATTAAATTTTAGTATTTAAATATCTATAGTTTCATTTACCCAAAAGCAGTAAATTTTTCACCAGTCTACATACCTCTCAAAAAGCATTCTAATGTTTAATATGCTGTGTTTTTTCAAAATCTTAAATGAAATGTTTAACTTAATACAAATGATAGTTCCAGAACCACACCCAATAGTTGAGGAAAGAAAAAGAATGAATTTTTCTCTTAGCACCTGTTAAAAATCAAAAGTGTTGAAATCCACAAGTCAAATTCTCTTTACTGAAACATAGAGTTAATAGTTTGCAAAATCGAATTTGAATGTTTATCGTTTTTGTTGCTAATAAAGGACAACAATTTACATGAAAAAATGTTTAATAGAATAGGTTGTATAGCTACTGTAAAGAAATATACTTCAAGGCACTGATTGAGTCCAGCACAGTGCTATGATGTCTGAGATACGAAAACAGAATAGGCTTATGGCAAATTAGACATATATACCTAAGGAATTCTTAGAAAAATAATAATTATGTTAACATGTTTAGCATAGTATAGGAAAGGAGCTACTGATTTTGATTTAATAAGTAAGAATGGATTGGTTGACTCCAGGCACAGGGGTGTATGCCTGTAATCTCAGTGGCTCAGGAGCCTGAGGCAGGAGGATCTTGAGTTTAAAGCCATTCTCAGCAAAAGTGAGGTGCTAAGCAACTCAATGACACCTTGTCTCTAGATAAAATACAAAATAGGGCTCATGGGTTGAGTGCCCATGAGTTCAATCCTCAGTCACCCCACCAAAAAATGATAGAGAAAGAATGGATTGCTTGAGAAAAGAATTAGTAAATCTTGTAACTACATATAAAACAATAAAGGAAAATTGTATAACTATGGTATACATTCCAAATGATGCAGGAATTGTTTAGATGTACAGAATATGTGTAGGCTCACAAATAGATAAGCTTTGACAACCGTGTTAGCTTCCTGGGGCTAGAGAAGCAAATTACCACAACCTGATTTTCTTAACACAACATACACTTGTTCTCTTAGAGTTGTGGTGGATAGAAGTCTGAAATCAGGTCCTAGCAGAACTGCTTCCTTGTTTCCTTGTAGAAACCTCTGGAGGAGGGTCCCTCCATCCCAGATTTATCTTCTGGCTTCTGAAAACAGAACTCCTAGTGTTCCTTGACTTTGAGATGTGTAAAGATGGTCCTGCATCTGCCATCATTCAAAGCCTTGCCTCTGTGTGCCTGTCTCTTCTCCACGTGGCTAGTCATTGGATCCAGGGTCCGTGCTATGGCAGTACTGCTTCCTTAAGTAACCATATTGACAATTACCCTTTCTCCAAATAAGGTCATATGTAGAGGTACACAGGATTAGACTTAGGAGTATCTTTTGGGAGAACCCATGCATGAAAGAAAGTAAATATCTTCAACAGTGCAGCTAAATAACAGGATTAAAAGCTCAAAATTTATAGGAGCCCCTTTAAATTCTTTTTCCTTGTCTCTCACATCAAATTAATTTCCTTATATTACTTTATTCTATTTTCTGCACTTTCCTAGACTGTCAAAAAATAATTCAGTCAATGTCTATGTTAAAATGAAACATTTGGTGAAATAATATTATCTCTAGTTATGATGCTTTGATTTTTCTTCTATGACACAAGACTTAAAACGTTTTAGAATGAACATTCATCTATTTCCTTTGTATTTAAGCCAACATTCTAAAAATAATTTAGCATCTGAAAATATTAGGTGCCATAATAAGCTAAAATCTCTACATTGAATATTTAAAAATTTGCTTCCAACAATGCCATTCTTTATTTGTGAATTTAGGGATTTGTTTCCTACATAGAGTCATGGTGGGTGTTAAATAAATACATCATCATCTAACAGCATTCCACTTCTCTGTTGTATGACTAATGATTTATTTTTATTGCCTAAAAAAACCCTGTGCCTACCAGTATCCTCCACCTTTTCCTTCCTTGCTTCCTTGCTACCTTTGGCCATCTTTAAGCATAGTGTACTCCAGGACTCTGTCCTTAGCTGTCTTCTCATTCCATTCCTATATTTTTCAGCTGATATGAAAATGACTTCAAATACCACCAAGCACCACCTGCATGCTAATGATGGCTTCAGGTGTTATTTCTAACCAAACTCTTCAGTCACAAATGATGAGCAGACATTGCCATAGAAATGTGAAAATAAAAATTCGCTATGAATATAACCATCATTTTCACATCACCACCTTTGCTATCATGCTTGCAAACCAAGTCATTGGAATGCAATTTCTTTGATAATTGTTTTCTCTGTGAAGAACATTATCTTTCTCCAAGTCATTCAAGTCATCAACCCGAGAGGATTTCTGTATTCCACATTTTCTTTGCCTCAATCTCCATCCATCAATCGATCCTATAGATTTAATATAGAAATTAATTTAATTTCTATATTAATATCCATTTGTGTACATATTCATGTCTCCTCCATTGCTTCAAGCAGCTAAATTTTCCTGGGCTATCATCTCAGCCTTCCAGTGTTCATACCCGGATTCCCTCTTCACTCACTAACCTTTTACACCTGTATCAGAGTGATTTTTCTGTGACATAAATATGACTACCTCACACTCTGGTTTGAAACGTTTTTGCAGCTTTTTATATCCTAAATTAGTGACTGGCAAATTATGGCTTGTTGGCCAAATCCAGCTTCCACCTGGTTTTGTATTTACATTGGAACGAGACATACCCATTCATTTTTCCTTGTGTACAGCTGTTTAAATTGTTATAATGGTAGCATTAAGTAGCTGTGACAAAGCTCATGTGCCCTCAAAGCTTGAATATCTAGATCTTTACAGAAAATTACGACAACCTGCTCGAAATACTAATGACTTAACTTTTGATGTCTCCCCTGTGTATCTGAGCTCTTCTATATTTTCATATGCAATGCTATATAGCTTTCAGTATAAGTGCACATCAGAGCATTGCTACCTTTTATACACCGACAGAAAGTTGCATGTATGTAATTCATAATATAATGTCCAAAAAATGTGAAAACACTTTAAACATATTTGATGATTTCCTTTTATCCTGGAATAATATACCCCATATCTTTCATGTTGCAGCCTAAAACCTCCACTTGATCACTGTAGGATCTTTTAAGATTCAGAGAGCTTTGCACCTTGTCTAAAATGGCTGATCCCAGGGTGAGCAGCCTGAGATCCCCTGGCCTCCCTGGGTCCCATGCCCACCTTTTAGCACATAGCAAGAGCTCCTCCCTAGTTTCTTTCTCCCTATCTCTTTCTCTCTCTTTCTCTCTCACCTTCCCTCCCTCTCTCCCCACAGAAGCATAGAATAAATATCCTTTATTCTTTTCCTAAAGCTTAACATGTAACCTCATGCCCACAAGAATTCATACTAACTGTCTGCATTTAAGGAAAAGATTTTATTTTGGAGAAAAAAGGTAATTATCATTCATGTTATTGAGAATTTGTTGTCCCTTATTTTCCTTTCCTTATATAAACTTTCATTTTCTCAAAATGAAAAACAACATTTCTGATTCAATTTACTTTTCAGATTCCACTCAATCTCTCACTCTGTTCAGTTTGTCTTTCAGTTTATATTATTTCCTCTTTTTTTCCTTCCTAGTGGCTTACAGTGACTGAAAGGAATAAGACTTCATTACTCTCATTCCTTTTTAGAAATATATTTTCTCCTTTCTTGATTTCTATCTGTTTTTCCTTGGACAACTCTTCTTCCAAGAATCTAACTTTATTCAAGTCTAATTATCACCTGGAACTCTTTTTTCTCAGAGAACACATTACTGAATCTGTTGCTGAAAACAAATAAAATAACAAATCTGTAGAAATTATGGAGTTGTAGAACAATGCTTTCATAGCTCACAATTGATTTTGTTTTCAACGTACATGTCTCCCTAGGAGATACAGAAAGATGCCCTATTACATTCTCAGTTAATAACTTTTTTTTTCCTTGTGTTGTTAGCTAGGTATTTTTTCCTCAGTTATAAAATGAGAAAAGATAGCTTGAGGAAGGGAGTAAAGATATTGTTTAAAACAATAAAATTATAATGGAATACTTACAGGCAAAGGGATGAGATCACAAAACTGCCCTAATTCTTGCCACTGCTATTATATATCTGAATCAAACAGAATCTTCTCCTTTTGCTAAAAACAACCTTGGGTAACAGCAAATATGATCATATCTATTAACTGTACCTGATTTTGGAAAAAGTGTCATAAGCATATTCATTGAACTGCTTCATATTTCTAACACACATATAAGTTTTATCTGCCATGCAACTTTCAGCATTGCATCCAAGGAAACAGAGCCCACGTTTAGGAGAAACAGTTCAGAGAGCAGTAATGTGATTCCTCTGTGGTTAAATATGAATGCAAGGAACCAGTAGCAATGCCAAGTTCATCCTGGACTTCACAGGAATGTGTGTGCACACAGACCTGCACACACACAAATTTAGCAAGGTGTTAAGACAGGTGAGCATGTGAAAGTAGTTAGTTAGATAGAAAATTAGAAAATGCAGGGTTGCAGTGGCTCAATTTTGAAGTTTCAATCCATAGTCGCTTAGTCCTGTTGCTTTGAGACTCCGATGAAGCAGAAGGTCGTGGAGAGGAAGGTATGATGGAACAGAGAATTTCAGCTCATGGTGGCCAGGGAAAAAGGAGGGACAGAGAGAGGAAGGAGGGGTCCTGTGGCAGGACAATCCTGTTAGGGACACACACCCCATTACCTACTTCCTGTTTCTCAGTCTGTTATATGAAATATAAAACTTATATGCTACATATTGTGAAATAAAAATAAAGATTAATTCATATGGTGTGAGCTAAAAGTATACCAATACTGCATGAAACCTTCATTTAAAATTTGGTAAATTATGATATCCATAAATACATGATAGCTACTTATTACTTAAATGAGGAAACATAGTTGAGAAATTGTAAGTATACAGGCAACACAAAACCAGGATCTAATAACAAAACGATTTCAGTACACAGACACACACATATTCAAGAATAAACTGACAGTTCCAGATCTGTGAGTGAAACTGGCTATAATTTGCTGAAGCAACTTTAATCATACCTGAAAGCATTCACAATTCCTGTTTTCATAAAAATAAGTACTTGCTAAATTAATTTTTTGGGACATGCCTGGTATTTGTAAACTGTATAATGTATTGTGTGCCCCCTCTCTCTTCTTGTAGGCCAGCACTCTATCACTGAGCAACACCCCAGCCCTCAGCTAGCCTTGGTATATATTTAGGCCATACATCCTTCTAACAAAAGAAGAAATTTTACAGGCATATTTCCTGTGCTGTCTCATAGAGGTTGGAATGGAGCAGTGGATTACTTTAGGCAGAATCATTGTTCTCATTGAGCTTCCTATTTAATGAGTGGAGATGGATACTGGCCACCAGACATGATATACAAGTAAAACATACTGTATGTTAATGGAGATCAATGATAGAAAGAAAAACAACATCATGAATGGAAATTAAGCAGTGCTAATGTAGAAGGCTTCACTTTTACTTAGAGTACA